>JAMFRD010000036.1:0-299332 GCA_025502685.1 Pascua sp. PH4015B
ATGGTGTGGGAGGCTGTCTATGCGCAACTTGGCCTGTACCCGAGCGTACCGTGGCAGTCTCATGACTTTCCGGACGCACCTGTACATTCTGCGTACAAGCCACCCGACTGGCTGTACTCGCGCGAGTCGTACTTGTCCCCCCCTCGAAAAAAATTGTAGGGGGTTGGTTGGGGAAATCTGTGTCGCCAAAGCACAGGCGGATCTCATCGGGTGTCTCGTTCTTGGTCTGGTGGAACATGAAGTAGCAGATGAACGTGTTGGGTAGGTCACGGAGGTATTCTGCCTAGTGTAGGTGAGCACTGGACGCTTGGGCATCGCTCAGGGCTGGCAAGGGGTGACAGGGGAGTGATTGTGCTTGGGAGTGGTGCGAACTTCATTGAGAGTGACTGTTTCTGAGCTTGGACAACTGCATGAATTGACCACTGTCGACGAGCAGCTATACAGTCTGCTCGTCATCCAACGCTGTCGCTCAGGCCGACATGCTGTATCGAAGCCACGTGTGATTCAGAATACTTCCTGTCACCACATGTTGCAGTAAATTGACAACCGAAGTACCCGTTTGGGGTGAAAAAGTTCTGGCTGAACGCCCTTCCCACTCGCCCCGGTTTGCGTTTACTGTTGCTCTGTGTTTGGAAAATGCTAAATGCCATGTTACATAGGGAGTGGTTGTATAAAGTGTACAAGAACCCTTTTTCTAAGTGTGATTGATGTCTACCGATGTATGCGAACAGTGTCTAGCGTCTAGCGTCTAGATTTCACCGGCACGGAACGCCTCGACGATGATGCGGTGCTCGTCGATGTCGAGGTCCTTGAGGCCCTTCTTGACGTCGGCCATGAACTGGGAAGGACCACAAATGTAGTAGAGGGCCTTGGGGTCGTCGAGAGCGAGGCGCGACTTGTCAATGGTGGCGACGTCGATGCGGCCGGCAAAGACGCCCTTTGCGTTTTCGGTCGTCTCCGAGTAGTAGGCAATGTTCTGGACGCGGCCGTTGGACCGGTCGGCAATGGCCTGGACGTGGTCCTTGAAGACGTGCTCGTGTGCGCCGCGTGTGCCCTGGATCCACGAGATGCGGGGTCCGTTGGCGGGGTCCTCCTTGGAGAGCGTGTTGAGGATGGAGAGGTTGGGCGTGATACCGACACCGGCCGAGAAGAGGACAAAGTTTTCGGGCTGCTCCTCGGGGAGTACAAACGAGCCAGCGGGGAAGGCAGCCTCAACGACGCCACCGACAGGGAGGTTGTGGAGAACAGTCGACACCAGACCAGCAGGCTGGACGGGGCCGTCGGAAGAGCCCGCGTCCTCGCGCTTGACGGTGATGCGGTAGAACTCGCCGTTGGGCGCATCGGAGAGCGAGTAGTGGCGGTTCTGGTAGCATCCGAGCTCATCGACCCACACGCGGATCGTGATAAACTGGCCGGCCTTGTAGGGCTTGAGGGGCAGCATCGACTTGTCGACGGGGACGAGGGTAAACGACTTGATGGTGCCAGACTCGTCGACGTGCTTGGTCACCTCAAACTTCTGCCAGCCAACCCACGCGCCCTTGGCGTACAGGTCGGCCTCGATGTCGATGAAGATCTTGGCGAGCTGCCAGTATGCCTGCGGCGTTAGTAGGTGAACAGTTAGTTATAGAGGGTGGCGAAAGCCACAACTCACGTGGTACCACGCAGTCTGGAGCTCGGGGGTGAACGCGTCGCCGAGGACGTGCTGGAGCGCGCCGATGAGGTTCTCGGCGACGGTGGCATAGTGCTCGGGCTTGACGCCGAGCGCGGCGTGCTTCTCAGCAATGCGCACAACGGTGGGGACGAGGGGCGTCAGGTCGTTGATGTTGGCGGCGTAGCCGGCGACGCTCTGGGCGAGTGCGAGGGGCTGTGCACCAGACTTCTGCGCGGGGATCGAGAAGATGTTGCGGAGCATCGGGTTGTTGCCCAGCATGGTCTGGGGGTTAGCTCATGTTTCTCGCATGTTGGACATGTGACTACGAGACTGGAGATCTGTCCATGTCTGGCGATTGTGGGATGAAACATGTCCCGAGGTGGGACGTCACCACACAGACGCAGTGGTAGATCCGATACAGGCACGGAACACCCGTGAGTCACCCAGAAAAACAAGGTAGGTGCCCCAGTCTCGCCGCGTCCCAAAGACTCACCTCGTACATGCGCTTGGTAACGGTCAAGCCGTGCTCGGCGAGGACGGGCGCGGTCGCGAGGACGGCAGCCTTGTGCTCGGCGGTGAGGGGCACGACATCGGCGGGGATGACCGAAGCGGTGGCGGGGGTGTCGGCGATGGTCATTGTGCTGGGCGTTAGTGATGTCACGGTGGATGTTTGTGGAAGGCGTACTGGCTTAAGAGCCAGGTTTGGCCAAAGGGGGCACTTACAGAGGATAGGAGGGGAGGTGGAGGGGAGGTGTAGGGGTTGGTTGGGGTTGGTGGTTGTGGTTGTGGGTTGTTGTTGTTGTGGATGATGAGGGGAGAAGCGCGTTTCCGCCTTCACTTATAACCTCCTCGGCCAAACCAACCTACGATGCTGTTGTGCAGTAGCCTGTACGGCCTAGCTCGGAGCCAGCATAGCGTAAAAGTTGCGTAAACCCGCTCGTTCACGGACGACGTTGGCGTACATCTTGGGCAGCGCGGCTGGGGGGCCGAGGACATGACGGAGGTGGTGGTTAGTTTGGCACCCCGGCGTCGGTGTTCGATGTGGTTTCGCCAACGTGCCATTCGCTGACCCCGCAATCCCCAGCGCCGAGGCACACCGTGGCTCCGTGCGCGGAAAGTCAAGAGGTACTGAACGCCCTGGACGTCACCCATCAGGCAGCGCAGAACGCACACATCACGACGACGAGAGAAGTTTGGTTTTTGTCGGAATCGGGCGGACATGGGTATTGCGCCGACCCAACTTTTGGTTGGCGCCAGGTTTCGTAGGTAGGGTTTGCGCCTAGTTCGGTGATGACACCATGGTCAGGGATGGGCAGAGGGTGCCGCCGGGCCGCGGCAGGCCGCAGACGCCTACCGTGCGCACATTCTGACCGAGAGGCTCTGACAAAGGTCTCTCAGGGTGCAAAGAACCCTCGAGGGCAGCGCATGCATCTCTGGGGATGGCGAGGGATAGTCCAAGGCTGCTACTGCACGCGCTATGCGTTGGTCAAAGAAGTTGAGCTGAGTAGGAAGGGCATTGAGTAAGCCAAGTTGTTCGGCTCAGCCAACAAAAGTATTCATCGCAGCCTCGGAAACTTTTGGGCCAGAACCCTACCCTGGGTGACTTCACCTGCATCATCACCTTTCGGTCTTCTCTTTGAATTGTCAGCTCTTTCCACAGCGATGCAGCTTGAACTCTTCTCTTGTCCATCGACACGCTCGTGCCATCAACATGACTTCGATGAAATCGAAAAGAAAAAAAAACATGCTCCGGAAACACGTGCTCGGAGGCAAAGTGGCCATATGGCCTCAGCCATGGCCAGGCGTGCCGCGACTGTGCAGGGCGGCCGAAGCCGCCGACACGTGTGGCTTAATGGCGCATCTCACCCACCACACCCTCGCACCCGAAGACGTCCGAGTCCTCCATGTGCATTCCACCATGGCCCGAAGTACCGAAGTCCCAGCCGGCGGCGGCTTTGTCATGTTTTCTAGTGGCGCTGGAATGGACGCCGCTGATGCCAAGAGATCTGCGACGCTAGTGCCGGGAATGGCGTCCTTTCTGGGCGCCATCGCTGTTAAGCAGTCGTTAGTCGGCTCGGGCAATGTCGCACGCCACACAGGGGCCGACGACGCGTCCCGGCGCCAACGCGCGCGTTGAAGATCAGACAAGTGGATCAGCTCAGGCAGAAATATTTCGCTGGCGTTGATGCGCAGACATGGCTGTGGAGATGGAATCGTCCAAAGCGTGCGTGCAAGGGTGCCAGGTTAGCACTCAGGTCAGCCTCGCCCCCGTGATCGGCACAGGTACAGGACAGAACGACCTGGCCTTGTGTGCGGGGCAACAAGCAACAAGCACCTCTGATGCACACGGCACACGGTCTGCTGCGCACGCTGCCCTGCGAGCGTGTCCCCCGGCGATTGAACCAAGGTTGCTGTGACTCCCTGGTCAACGGCATGCTGATTCCAGATAAACCCAATCGGTCACCAAAGGGCACAAAAGGGCGGCGCGCCGCTTGCCACTGTACATACCCCAGGCGTCAATGTCCACCGCCCGCGCCGCATCTCGGACAACGATCCTCGGAGCACCACGCTCCGGCGCACGCGAAAGTGTCCATCGACGGTATGGCGGGATGACGACGCCCGCTTCGGAGTGTGGCTGCCCTGAAGGGATGTGACGAGAGTAGAGGTTGGGTGTAAGGTTTGGCTCTGCGATGCGTGACCAGACGGTAGGGGGTTGATGCGGCTGATGGTGGTGGGAGGGTGCCGCATGACACAGGGGATGGACGAAAGCGGGTTGGTGGGATGAAGTGAGGAGTTGGGTGGCGAGAGCGAGGAGCATTGGGCCTCTGTCAATGGCTGACTACTGTTAGGTGAGCCATGTTGAGACTTGTTGAGAGGAGCGCATGGTGATCTGAACTCGATTTACGGGTGCGTAGTCTGCGCCCCTGCGAGTCAACGCTGTTTTACATCAGACATGTGACGCATTGACAGGAGTGTTACAGGGTCCTACGGAAGGATGGTGGGACGCATACGACGGACGGCGAAACCCCCTGGTACAGTCCCAACTACACCACCACAGCAATAGGTACATGGCGCACGCTGCTGCATGCCAAGTCCTCCCCAGCGTGCCATAGGGTTATACGACGTGGCCCAAGATTACGTGGCCCGGGTGCTAACCGTGCCCCGCGACAACGATACATCTACAGTACGTCTACAGTCTACAGGTGCCAAGATGTTGCCATCTTGATCTCTCATTGCGCCGCTGATCAATCTCCAGCGCTATTCCACCACCAGCGTCTTGCCGACGGGTACGACGCAAAACGCGTCCTCGGAGACGCCGAGCTTCTTGCGCGCAATCTCAAGATCGATGGGCGGCAGGTTGTCTGTTTGTCAGCAAACGATACCTCGCCTGAAAACTCACACTTCTCGTCCGACATGATCCACGTGCCCCAGTGCACGCCGACACTCTTCTTGGCCCGCAGGTCGAGCGCCAAACGCACGGCGCCCTCTGGGTCCGTGTGCTGGAGGTGCATGTGCCACCGCGGCTCGTAGGATCCGATCGGGATCGCGGCGAGGTCCACGGGACCGAGGACGCGGCCGACGGCGCGGTATAGTGATGGCGAGTATCTGGGGTTAGCGAGGACAAAAGGGTGGGAAGAGGGCTGAGGCAAGCGGGATGTGAGGAACACCCGGAGCCATATAAACACTAACCCAGTGTCACCGAGGTGGATAAAGGAACGTGGCCGTTCACTGTGCGACTTAACATGGAACGCCGCCCAGAGTGTCGCATTGGTGTCGGCAGGGGAGCGTGCCGACCAGTGCATGACTGGTACTGCAGTGATGGTATACGAGATGTCCTTGTGTCCTGGTCGCTTGAGTACGTGCTTCTTCTCTTGCCACCAGCTGCACGATGTTAGCCACTTCCGAGCACATACACACAAGGGCGACCCGCGTGCCTTACTACCGACGCCCCCCCGCCACTCACTCGAGCTCTGTCACACGTGTGACACCCAGTTCACGCAGGAAATGTCCCGCACCCGTTGGCACGACCCACTCGCAGCTGTCGCCGAGCTCCAGAACTGCGTCTGGGTCGAGATGATCATAGTGGCTACCGTTAGAGCGTGAACAACATGTGGCACCCACTTGTGAGAGACGAGGACCAGATCGACGCGCTTCAGGTCCTTGAGCTCACATGGAGCCGGTCGGATGCGCTGGGGAGCGAGTGCCGAGGGGATCGTACGGTCTTGCAACGCCGGGTCCGTGAGGATAGCGAGGTTGTCCAGTGTCACGTACGCCGTGGACTGGCCAAGCTGCATCGTCAGTGATAGGAACAATTTAGAGCAATGCCAGAACTGAAGGAAGCCAGGCCGTGGTTAAAACGGAGGCGGTAAGAACTCCAGGCAATTTGGATAGCAACACTCACCCAGGTCATCGTGAGCTTGTCCGTGATGTCCACGTCCGAGCCGCCGGTCTGCGTGCGTGGGCCAATTGGTGTCGCGAGCGGAGCCTCGACACCAGTGTCGTTCGGGAACAGGAGCTTGTAGTCGGGTTTCTCAATAGGCAAGTCTGCAATGGGCCGTTCAGGTGGCAAATCCCTGTCATGTCAGCACCACTGGCAGTCATGGTATTCCCAGTGCACAGAAGCGGATAGTCACCGACAACGCTAGCACGAAGGGAGCATGCAGCGAAGCGGTACCAATCACAGACAGCTCGGATACACCGATGCTGACGGCACCGCACATCACGAGTACCGCAGCCCAAAAACCACAGCAAACGATCCACGTACCCATCAAAGAAGAAGAGTTTGCCGTTGAGAGTCGAGAGGATCAGTTTCCACCATGCCCATTCCTGTCTGTTAGTGCACTGGGCGTGCCAAACGCAGACGTACCCAAGCGCCCTGCTCGCGCCACTCGGTGTAAGGGTTCCAGTAACGGCCGGCAAACTTGAGGCTGGAGAACCTGAGCTGTTAGAACCAGTTGTCACTTCAATGATGCATCCAAGATATGGCCGTGGCCAATGGGTGCCTCTGAACGGGCTCGACGAGGGGCGTCCGCGGGATCGTTCAGGTTCTTCCTCACGCCTGCACACAGGCAACAATAGCACACACGCACACACCCAACGTACCTCTGCTTGATTGCCGCCTTCTCCTCCTCAGTAGCCGGGCGGCGCCCATCGCCCGAGCCTGGCACCTTGTCGAGTGTGTCCTCGAGCCGCTTTGTCCGGTCCCGGATGTGGGCGCGCCGCATCGTGTCCGTGTAGGCTATGGTGGTCAGTGCCAGTTTGGAAACCACGCAGTGGAACTGGGAAGAAACCTCGACGAAAATGATCATGACGAGTACTCGCTATCCGCCGATATGGGGATATCCGCTATCGCGAACGACTACAACACCGGCGACTGTCGCAAGTGGCCTCCCGCTCCGCCTAGCTTCTTCCACACATCCCCCACGCAAAAAACTGCAGTGCCCACACCGTGCTGACAAGTCTCAGGCCAGCACCCCTTGTTCTCCCCCGCGCCGCCCCACAATGGACGCGACGCGTCGAAACAATGGTGGCGTAGTGACTCACCATAGTACCCAAGCCACGCGCCCGTCCACGCCAGGGGCAGGACGATGGCCGCGCGGCGCAGCATGGTCAGCATCGGGGGCATGCTGCCGTCGGTCCAAGTGGTGTTGCAGATGCAAGCGACGGTGTAGGGCTCGCGGACGAGGATCGGAGAATGTGTAGTCGGAGCGAGAATAAATATTTGGATGTTGATCGACAGGAAAGTACGAATCGGAGAGTTGGCCCCACTCAGGCACCGTCGCGTGGCGTTAGCGTGGAGATGACGCACGTGTCGCTGTGGGGCGCCAGAGTACTCTCGCCCATGCTCTCAACAACTCGCGAGAGCAAAGTGCTATGGGTATGGAACCTCGGTACAACGTATACATACAGCACCTGTACATAGAGGTATTCTGTAAAACGCGACAGAACCTCCATTTTTGGACAGTATACAGGAGTGGTAGTTGCTTGCTGCTGACATCTCACACATGATGCTGCACAGTTGACACGCGGTGAGCAGTTACGCAATGATCTGGCCGGCCCAGGAACATGTCGTTTCATCATTGTGCTACCAGTTTCCTTAGTCGGCCTGCCGTCAACCTTCGTCAGCCAGCAGCCAGTCTAAACACCTGCAGCTCAGCGAGCAATGACCGAAACGATGATTTAAAGGTACAGCGCAGTCATCTAGCGAACTGACTACTCCTCAGTCTTTCCCATTCATCCACCTTTCCATTCACTCCCCTCTAACACCATGTCGAATCGACCACGCTACCCTCAAGACCCCAGCAAGGATGGTGCGCCGAATGTCCCTCACCCTCGTGCGCAGCCTGGGCACCATAATTCCTCCCGCCAAAACGCGCCTTATGATTATCAGCCCCCGGCCGGCCACGAATTGCGACTCGGTCAACACGACGCGTCCAGACAGCATTCTCCACCTCGCCTTCCAGACAATCGTAGTTCCCATCCCACCCCCGGCCATCAGCATCCGCCGAGCCATGGTCAACAACGCCAGCCAGCGCCAACATCCCAGACGGCATTTGCTGGGACGGAATCCGGGTATCGCTCTCATCATGGGTATCCTGTTCCGCCTATCCCTTACGATCGCTCTCCCCCGCATCCCGAAACAGTTGGTCAACCGTCGCGCGACCGCGCAAAACTTTCTCTGGGCAGTGACTCCAGTATGGCTCGAGCACGGCCAGCTCCTTTGGATCTCCATCCAGTCGCTGCCCAACTGCCACCGACTTCGCACCAAGGCCACCGACAAACCGCTCCTTTGAATCATCGTACCCCGCCGGATACTCGTGTTGCAGCTGCGGGCCCCCAGTATCACACGACACGTGCTCCAACGGTGCAGCCCAGCCTTCAAGCTGTCATTCGCCAGAAACTCGCCACTGCTCGTCCAGGGACGTTCGGGCAGCTTGCTCGCGCTGTTTTGCGACTGGATACAGCGTCGATCCCGACTACAGACCTCGATAACATGGCTAATGCGCTTGCCCGACAACTGAAAGGCACAGGTAATGAGACCCACCTCCGAACGATTCTTCAGCCAATCTTGGGAAGCGGAATGCAAACATCCCAGTGGGAGTTATTTGTGGATAGCGAGGTCGACCTGGCCGACATTAATGTTGGTGAAGGAACCCCCTTCAGCAAAACCACCATTCAGTCCGCATACAACGAGATCCATGGTCCGGCGAGCGAATACCCAAAGGGACGTTCGACCGATTCCGACAAAAAGCGGACGGGGAAGCGTGACAAGAACGCCGTTCCCGAGGTCATCAGCAAATACCACACCCAACTGTCAGCGGATATGGCGCTTGCTATGAAAAACCCAGACATGGTATGTTGTAACGATTTTCTGCATGTGCTAATTCGTACAAGAGTTGGGACGACGAAATCGATTATTGGAGCGATTATAGTGGATCCTCTGGCGCCGAAGAGGTGAAGGGGGGTGGAGTGCGTTTCGTTGACGCATGCCTGTGCGCGTCCGTCATCCTGGGAGGGGACGCAAACCCAACAAGAACTATGTGGTGCAACGGAGTAACGGAATTCGAGTCCCTTCCGAACGAGGCCACTGTAGAGACAGCTGCGGATCGTGCAAACAGCGTGCGCCGCCATTTTAGAATCGGTTTGTGCCAGGCACTCGCATACCTCATCGGCGCATCTGAGACCTGTGGCGGCTGGCTCGGTTGCGTCTTCATTGGAACCCGGTTTTCACGTCTCATGGTGTACGACGACGAAACTATTCTCATGGAGATTGGGAAACCAAGGCCTTTCCACTGGAACCCTTTAAGCTGGTCGATCAAAGGCCAGAACGAGAACGATACGGACGCCAACCAGCGGCCGATTGTGAAGACGGAGGGCAAGCCGTTTCCCGCGCCTGACGACCTTCTGGATACCCCGACACTACCTTCGCGTGAGCGCGTTCAGCTGCGACATTTTCTCGGCCTACGAACGGCTGGACCCGAGCAGCTTGCTCACGACCTTGTGAGCGGATGGATCGCTTCTAGGTCGGATGCTGGCGTAACATCGTCCACGGCGAAATTGGATATGGAGGCGTTGCAAACCTTTCTGGACATTTTCAACGCAGCTGTATTGGACATCGCAGATCACCCTCTGAACCAGCATCTTCAAAAGACCGCTCCCGGCGCCATGGCTCCCCTCCTATTGGATATGGCGCGAAAGGCCAATGCCTACGAAATGCGTCCTCGTTATGAAAGGATCGAGATTCTACGGAACGCAGTTCCAACCAAGTTCGGGCCATTCATCAGCGCCATGTACGCGCGGGTGTACAAGGAGCAGATTCAGAGTGAACAGATCAAGGGCAAACGGTCCCGTTCGCAACCGCTAGAAGCCCTCAGCAACCTTTTCAGCAAGCGCCAAGGCCCACCGAGCCCCGACGGCGGCGGCCCCGGCCATGCGGGCTCAGGTCCCAGCGGCCTTCCTGGAACGACTGGCGGTAGTCAGCAGACGCGTGCCGGCAAAGCATCTGAGGCAAGGGATGCATACGACGTCGGCGGCAGCCGCGGTTCTACGCACAGGCATCATGGTGCGGCTGAGTCCGTTGGTGAAGACGGTTAGTCAAAACCGAAGAGCCATCGCTGACAGTTCAGATGCCGTGGGTGTTGATCACCCTTCGGACGATCTATTGGGGCCAGACGATTCAATTAGTTGTGCCGGAGACAGCGACGATAACGACTTGGACCAGCAGGTGGTCCACCTGATGATGGCGCTGCCGGTAAACATCATTCTTGTCGATCGCTTCGAAATGGACGCGGCCATCGTGGAGCGCGTTCAAACGACAGTATCAAACACATCCCGAGTCCAGCCTTCACCCTCGGTCTCAATACCAACCTCTCCCGAGCTCAGTCGCCTGAGTCCTGAGAGTGCTAGTGATCCAGAGATTGTCACCACGCCCAACAGTCCTATACCACCGCGGCCTATACGCCGCATCTCCAAGTCCAAGGACAGCGATCCAGTTTCCTTTTCTCGCCCTGGGATCCAGCCAAGCACGAATGGTGGCATTCTCTAAATGAGGGCTTGAGAGCTTAGCGTCATCCTTTTTGGGGTACTCGTTCGCACCAATATTTTAACATTTGAGAGCATACGGTACATAGATAGAAACAAACGTTGAGACAAAGTGACAGCCAGGTGGGATATGTAGCTGTGCAGTAATGCTTGCACTTTCACCTTTTTCCTCGCTTTGGGTTTGCAAGCGATACAAGACTACGGTAGACAGTTCTAGAGCCGGCGGGTTAAAGAGGACGCCCGCGGCAACGGCACCGGCCTACAGTAAGACACAGGCCACAGGTGTGATCAGAAAGTCCTGAGACTGCCACTACTCTGAGCACGGGCGGCTGCGCTCAGACATTCTCTGGATCAATTGCAACAAGTGGCCACACTTCCGACTCAATGGCTTTCCTGCCTGTTCTCTCCCGGACTTGCAGCTCACGGCCTGCAGAGGGACAGTGCATGTATCCATGCTCAACGGGTAGTTGACGACGCTGGCTAATGTGTAGTCTCAGGACCGGCCTAATTGTGACAGATTACACAGAGACGTCACGAGTTTTGCATGGAACAGTCTTTACACTCCTGGTCTGCTTGTTTGTCTCAACAACAGTATATGCTCTAGTGTACACCAGGTAATCTATGATGCCCTGGAGGTTCCTCGCCTCGCCCACTTGGCACGTCCTTCTATCGCACGGCCAGTCGCTCGAGAATAGCCATGTCCATTTCGCCTGGGGATACCAATACGATCTTTACGGGGATGTGCAGGAGCACGTCGAGAGCGTTCGGTTCCGCAGACTCAACCAAGAGTTCATCTCTTTCACTGAGTGAATCCTCAGGGAAGAGAGCATCGGCAGCTGGTCCTGCTTCGAAGGAGAGTTCTGGGTATTAGCTCCACTGGTTTTAGCTCTCTCCTACATACCTTCAGGTAAGCTTTCGTTGAGCGCCGCACTCTCGATCCCATCTCCATGGCACAGAGCTCCAACCTCGTCGCGCTGCTCACATCCACCATTCGTTGATAGATGAGGAACACCGTCTCCTGATCGTTGGATGTCATATTCTGAGTCGGCATGTATAGTTGTAGGTTGGTCCATGTCTAACTCTTCCACAACGGTCTTCTCACCGACCATGCCCGTCCCGTCTGTGAGATTGCTCCAGTCTTCAACCGCTTCCGCCAACGAGCGGAGAAGTGGGCCGGCACGGCGCGAGGTCGAGGGACGTTGCAGCGGTTGAGCCACACTTGCATCAGCGATGTCGAGGATAGCTGCGCCGAAGAAATCCAACAGTGTCTGGAGGGCATCTTCGTCCAATTGAACTAGACTAAGCCCCTCGGTGTTCGCCCATCCAGACACCAAGTCGTGGGCCATATGATCCGCAGACGCAGAGTCGTGGCTTAGGAACTCCTTGAGAGGGAGTATGCGATCCGTGTCGCCACAATCGTTGTCGGGGGCTGCGGGCGGGTCAAGTTTCCACTTGACAGGTCGTGGTACACGCTGCGTCTCAAGGAGAAGTGTGTTGCCGTCAAGCACCATGATGCGCGAAAACTTGGTGCCTAGAATGAACGCACCCAGCCACGCGCCGCACAGCTCATTTGCCGCCAAGAGCTGCGCTGTGTTCTGGCACAGGGTTGTCCTGAAAAGATTGGCCACTGCACTGTCGCGGTTCGCGGCAGTGAACGCAGTATAGCGATCCTGGTGGAGATAGCATGGCAGAGAAGCGCAAGTGACGATCCCATTGCACCACGCCGTGTTGGTGAAGCGCACTCCGTCAATGTCGTCGACCTCGGCCGATGCACACATGTCGACGCCCCTTAGGCCTCCATCAAGGTCGTCCTGCGATCCCGACCATTCAGTGGACGCGGAACCGTGGGAATCGTGACCATTGCCAGTTGAGGAATCGTTGTCATGGTCGTCAGAGTCGGATACCGAGCGCTCGTCCTCGCCAAAGGTTCGCTCCGCCTTTCAATCAGCATGTTGTTCCAACATTTCACCCACTTCGTCAACTGAACAGTCCAGATCTGAACCGCGCAATGCAGTGTTTCGCATTACCTTGAGACGAAGCAAGCGTTCTTGGTAAACGTCCACAAAAGTGCGTCGCACGAGGACGTCTTCGAACTTGACTCCTCCTTCGACGCGGATGTCCCGGAGATCTGACACCGTTGAGTTGGACGTTCCCATGCTCCAACCATCGCCAAAGTTTGCGCCAACACGTAGAATGGCCCCGAGACACCGAATCAGGGAGGGCTTGCGGCTTCTGTTCAATAATTGCTTTCGCAGCTCATTTTGGAAGTTGGACATTTCGAGGGCGGGAATGTCGTCGACTGAGAAGCATATGACACGCGTCATGTTCGAGCCGAAAGTGTTGGGTGCACACGCGGCGATTCGCGTGTGAATCACGTCGCGGATGGCTGAGGCAGCATCTGGCGAGGCGAGCACGTCCATGGTGAAGGAGGCAGCCGAGGTCGATGGACGGGCGGATGACGCGGTGGTGTTGGGACCACTCATCATGTGAGCGACATGGCAGGCTCGGTGTCCGTGTGGTAGAGCGAGTTTGCTGGGCTTGTTGAGTCGACGGTGGTGGGAGCTCGCCAAACCTGCGAAGATGACAAAAGGAGAAGATGGCGAAGCAGAGGTTAGGTCGGGTGAATGTTGATGGTGGACGTCATGGTAGCTCAGCCGCCGTCGCATGGCTTTAGCGTGGAGATTGCGCACGTGTCCAGTGTGGGGCACCACTCGTTTCAAAGATCTCAACAACAGGCAAACGGCGACGTGGGTTGGGTTTACAACGATACGAGCTGTGAGCAGCGCGCAGCAACAAACTTGTCTTCTACAAAACCTCAAACACGACATCAACGTTGCCAAACACTGAAACAGAGTATCCTCGTCGTTACCAGGACGACCCCCCCCCCTCGACGACACCAGCCACCACGTTCTGCGGTCCCCACCATGTCCACACCGCTCGCGTCGCTGCCCGCACGTTCGTCGTCGCTCGGCCGCCGCTCCCCACTCCCCGCATACTCGCCGCCGCCCTCGGCCCCACCGGAGGCGTCTGTCTTTTTGCCCGTATCTCCCCCGCCGCTTACTGCGCCCGCCTTGCTGGGTTCGAACACCACGTCCCCGTTCTTCTCTGAGACCACGGCCGCCACCTCTGCGACCCCGCAAGGGGATCCAACGGACGTACCGGCACCTGGGCCGGCGCACACACGCACACGCCGCGCCAAGCCCCTACCCAAGGCGTCGCTCGCGGACGAGCTCCTCCCCATCCCCACGACGGACACGCTCGCGCCCGCCCTCCGCCGCGCGGCGGCCGTCGGCGTCGTCCTCGGCTTCCTACTTGTTGCACTCTTTTGCCTCGCCACGGACGTGCCGGCGATGGAGACGGGCATCCGTGCCGCGTTGGGACACGAGTACACTATACGCGCCGACCGGTAGCGGGCGAGAACTGCAGCCTTGCTGTGATGACCATTACCAGTGTCAGCTCTGTCCACGCGCGCAGCGCCTGACGGTGACCTGAGGCTGGACGACACGCAGGGGAGTGCAGGAGTTCTGGCGTCCAGTTCTGGCGTCGGACTGCCCGTGCTGCGCTGGCTCGGCTTCTGCATCGGCACAACGGGATGATGCCAATCCCGTTCTTTGCCATTCGCGAGCGTTGTTGGAGGCGGCTGGCCGCACAGTGGGCAGGACAACAGTCCATCTCCGGCGGACACGGTCCAGGACGCTGTATTCCAGGCTGAAATAGGAGCGCAATCGCTTCACAGACGCCGGCAAATACCCCCCGATGGCGATGATGGTGCAGAACATCACCGTCCGCCATCGCCCGCCGTCGTCCTCGAGACCACGTTAGAGTCGTCCATGTTAGACTCCTGATTCCTGGCATGCCCAGGGGTGAGATATGCATATGCCTCCTCTAGTTGTGTCTTCTACTATGACCGCCTCGCGATCTCTGCTCGACAAACTGAAGCTGGCCAAGTTTCAGCCTCGCGCCAGCATCAACATGTACGGGACAGACCGACCTCTCCTCTACGTCGTCGCGCTGCTGCGCGGGCGTCTTCCACTCAGAGCTGCTCCTCGGCGGCGCCCACACCAAACATGCCCTTGACGCTATCCCACAACGCGCCGTCGCCCTGTTTCCTCAGACGCTCCTCGACCTCTTCGGCGGTGAGCCACGCGTGTGCCGAGTATCCCGACTCCTTTTGCAATTGGGGCTCGCCCGCGAGGATGTGGGAGCGGAGGAAGAAGTTCTGTTGTCAGCTACACCGTGTCGGGGGGATGTTAGCTCACCCTCTTGTCGCCGTCGCGGACCACACCGACGGGCTTGCGCGTGACGAGCCAGGTGTCCATGGTGCGCCCGCTGAAAGCGCCGTCGACGCCAGTGATGCGGGCGTTGACGGCCTCGTCGAGGCCTTCACCGGCGCGCACCTCGGTGGCGGGGAACGTCCACTTTCCACCCTGCTGGACGAGGCAGAAGAGCTCCGTCTCTGGCTCGCGCTCGAGTGAGCGCTCGCCGCGCTCCGCGTCCGCCTTGGCCCAGTGGTCGCGCGCAAATTCGGTCACCTCGGGCTCAGGCTGTACCTCGCCCAGGTCTGGCGCAAGTCCCGCCAGCGCGTCGCCGTAGTATGCGCGCTCCGTCGCGTGCTCTGCTTCCAGGAAACGGCGCAGCGGCAGCGATCCCGGCTTGAAGTAGAACTCGGTTGAGATCGGGTTCGCCAGCGCGTGCCGCAGCTTGAACGATCGCTCGTAGTACGCCTTGGCCAGGGGCGCAGGCGTGGATGTCAGGAGCGGCGCGCGGGACAGCAGAAGCGAGGCCGTCAGCGACGTCGACGGCGCGGCGGATGTTGCCAATCCGCGAAGTGCTGCAGAGTTAGCTTGAACGTCTTCGGCAAGAGCGCAGACGGGTACTTGCCTTGCCGTGAAGGGCCAGAGGCCGAGAAGGAGAACGCCATCGTAAAGTCGGGCTGAGGACTGCGCAGGAAGAGTAGATGGCGAGGACGACGACAGCACCAAGTTCGAGGAGGCGAGATGATGACCCGAAATGTCTTTGGCAGTTGGATTTTTCAGGCGTCAAGGTTGACATGACCACATTACGTAACGGTTTCCGCCACCCATGGAAGATGAGGTTCCAAATCTTTGGATGGGCGACCACAACATCATCACCGCGATCACTACCACCACCTCGTCCACTTGTCTTGTTACCAGCAGACGGGTAGACAGCATCGTCTTTCGTTGCTGTTCTTGCCTCGCTCTCCGACCATACCGCCTCGCGCAAAACTCTCCTTGCGCGGATTCGGACGCTCACCCTCCTCTCGCTCCACACCACGAGTGGGGCCGCCTCACGCGCCAACCACACACACGCCCTCGCTCCCCGCGCTTCGCAGGCAGACTCCTCCGGCTTCCCAACCCCGGAGTGCAAAACGACCTACACGGGTCTTGGACAACGTTGCACTTGACACTTCACTCAGTCAATTCACCTCCATCCGACGCAAACTCCGTCTCCTTGAAAGGATGGCATTGAACCCTTCATCGTCCTCTGGCAAGCCGGCGCCGACACCGGCGACCGACCTTGCGGCGTTCATGGAGACCATGACCGCCGCACTCGACGCGAGCACGTCGGCGGCGGCAAAGTTCCCTGAGAAGAGTGATATCAGCTTTCACCGCTCGCTCGACCGCAAGTTTGCAAAGGGCATGGACGCAACGAGCGACCATCTCCTCAAGCTCACCGACCAGCTCTTGCAGCTCGCCGTCGACAATGCGCAGCAAAAGGCAAAGGAGAAGGGCAAGCGCACCAAGCCAAGGAGGAAAGTTGCAGATGAAGACGATGTGACAGACAGCTTCCACTCGAGTGTCGTCGAGGTCGTCGACGGGTTGTTGGAAGATGCGGTGGGTGTTGGTCGTTCTCGAAGTCACCAACTAACAACAGGACTCAAACCTCGACGAGCTCAACGGGCAGAAGAAGAAGGCCCAGATTGACGTCCAGCAGTGGGCTGCAGTAAGGGCCGGCGAGAAGGTGTGTTGGGCTTTATTCTTCACCGCCGACAGTAGCACCCGCTGACCATGTCAGCTTCCGGGACCGTTCAACTCGAACAAGACCCTGCCAGCCGAGTTGCACCATGCCGCACACCTTGGCAAACCGCAGCTTTCCTTCCGCGACAAGGTGGACAACTCGCCCCACTTGCCGCCCTGGCGCCCCACTCTGCACGAGAAGCCACACGCCATGGTCCCGATGGGCTACATCGTCGCAGCGGACGAAGATGCCCCACCTCCAGGTCCTGACGCACCCGGCCTCGACGGAGTCCTCAGAAGCGACCGTGTGGAGCGTGCCCGCATGCACCCCTACTACTACGAAACGCGCCACCTGCCGTACCCCACTTCGCTCTTTACTGCCTCCACGCCCCAGCCTCCAAAGTCGTTCGAGGACACGCCGTTCGAGTTTGTGACGACGCCAGAACAGCTCGCCGCGCTCACCGAGGTGCTCAAGGACGCCAAGGAAGTTGCAGTCGACCTCGAACACCACAACACCCGCAGCTACTATGGCTTTACGTGTCTCATGCAGATCAGCACGCGCGAGCACGACTGGGTCGTCGACACCATTGCCCTGCGGGCCGAGCTGCGTGATCACAAGCTCGGCGGCGTGTTTTCTGACCCGTCGGTTGTCAAAGTGGGTATACTATTGTTGTGGTAATTGCCATTCCCGCTGACCATCAGGTCTTCCACGGTGCAGAGTCGGATATCCTCTGGCTGCAGCGCGACTTTGACATTTACGTTGTTAACCTCTTTGATACCTTCCATGCGGCCAAGGTTTTGCGTGAGTGCACGTTCTCGGCGACTAAAGCACTTGGTGGCCGCACTGCAATTGTATCTTTTGCTCACGCGAACCAGAGTTCCCTTCTTTCTCTCTTGCCAGTCTCCTCCACCTGTACTGCGACTTTACCGCCGACAAGAAGTATCAGATGGCTGACTGGCGTATCCGCCCCATCCCCGATGAGATGATGTACTATGCGCGTGCCGATACCCACTTCCTCCTCTACGTCTACGACAGCCTTCGCAATGCTCTGCTTCAACGATCGTCGCGGACACCCTCGCCAGCAGTCGACGCCGAGGGCGACGGCGCTTCCACACCAAAGCCCAACCCGCAGGACGCCATCCGCCAAGTGCTGTACAAGTCGGCAGAAACTGCTCTTCAGCTTTACGCGCGCGACGGCTACGACCGTGAGCGTGGTTTCGGCTATAATGGATGGTACAGCTTGTCGCGCAAGCTTGGCAAGAAGGATATTATTCAGACGCAAGTGGGCTGGGTGTTCAAGGCTGTACACGAGTGGCGCGACAACCTGGCACGCGAGTTGGACGAGAGCCCTCAGTGAGTCTGCCCGTGGGGTACGGAACAACTATGGACTGACCATCAGCTTTGTCCTCGCAAACCATGTGGTCATTCAGCTGTCGCACCTCCGTCCCAACAATGTTGCCATTCTTACTCGCACGATCTCACGGCAATCGCAACACGCCCAAGAACGCGTCGACGAATTGATCAAGGTCATTGTCGATGCGTCGGCCGCGTACGATGCCCATGTGGCGAATGGCGGCGATGTCGAGATGGCTCCCGCGTCCACTAAGAACGCATCTAAAGCTGCCTCTGGTTCTGCCACGCCCGCTGTCGCGAGCAACGGGGCCGCACCCAGCAAGAAGCGCGCCAAGGCCAACACGCTGCCCGTTGATGTTTGGAGCGATATTATTAATGGCAAAGTCGCAACGGCTCAAGCCGGTGCTGCGACCTCCTCGCTATTTGGCAAGACCCTTGGTGACGCACCCAAGGCGTCGTCTTCTACGCCTGCAGCGGCTGCAACCTCGTCGCTTTTTGGCAACACTCTGACGTCGAAGAAGGGCAAGAGCAAGGCTCGTCCGGCCCGTGGGCTGTCACCTGGATTTGTTGCTGCCCAGGCGCAGATCCACACCGTGCTGCAGCCGCCGCAACCAGAGCCCGCTGCCGCAGGTGACGCCTCGATGCCCACCGAGCCAGAGAACGTGCCATTTATCCCGGCGGCAAAACGGACGACTGCCCGATCCGAGCAACAAGGTTCGGCGGCCTCCACCAAAATAGACAAGCCCACCTTGTCACGCACGACCAGTGGTGACACACCAAAGGCGGGGGCAACCCCCGCGGCGACTGCCAACGAGGACGGCATCGTGTCCGTCAAGAAGAAGAAGAAGGCCAAGAAGAACAAGGGCAGCAAGTCCGCTACCAGCGAGCCGACCTCGGCACGATCGTCGGCCCGTGCCTCGCCATCGGCTTCTACGCCCGTCCCTGTCGCCGACGCCGACGCCGCCGCCCCCAAGAAGAAGACCAAGGTCAAGGCGGCCGACATTCCCGAGTTTGACTACGCCGCCGAGCCCAACCTGCTCGACAACCCCACGTCCAAGGAACCCAAGCCCAAGAAGAAGGGCAAGAAGGACAAGAAGCCGAAAAAGGGTGAGTAGAGTTACGGGCCTTGTTTGTGTGATGCGGGGCACCAATAACGCGGGGTTGAAAATTATTAACACACAGCAGCACTTGGTCCTGATACTTCGGCTTTCCCTCGGGCTCCAGCCGACCCCACACAGCCGAAGAGTGGTAGCCGGTCGGGGACCTTCATGGGATGAGCTAGGGGACGGACATGTACGAGTGGGCTACTGCGGGGATTGCGGAGGGTGGTGCACATACATAGAGTCGACAGCATGCATGGCAGCATTGTGGCGTGTACATTGCGTGAGTGGCTGCAGCAGTAGAATCTCGGCCTCTCCCCCTCCGGCGACCATGCCAGAAGCTGCATCCTGCATGGTGGGGTTGATAAAAAGTCAAATTTCTAATCGCCGCATAGCTTTGTATTAATCCGCTGTATAGGCTTTTGTATTATCTCCCCATTTGGTCCCGTTAAACCCCGATCAAAGCCCACGTCGAGTGACCGAGCGAAGCGAGCGAGGAAGTGGGAGTGGCAGTGGCTGTGGCTGTAGGCGGGCCGGCCAAGTTGACCCCGCGCGCCCTGCAGCTGCCTGCAAATGGCCACCCAACATGCCCAACAACCACCACAAGGCCACAAACCATTGACCACCTGACACCGACCCCGTGCCTCTTCCTGACGTCGTCCATCTCCATCATCCACACTCCACATCCTTGCTCGCGCTCGCCGTGATACAATCATGGCAACCAACGCCGTGGGACTCGTCGAGAGCTCCCTGCACGGTGTCGACATGTACGACCGCGCGGGCTACGAACCGCCGGCTGCATCGGGCTCGACCTCGAGCGGTGGGAGCCATCGAAGCCGGGACGGCAACCCAAACGTGGCCGCAGCCACTGACACGCCCTCGGGGACGCCGGGGGGCACGCCCGAGGGGTCCGGGAGGAAACGCAAGCCGGATGTCAGCGACGAGAAGAAGCCCAAGAAGACGAGGCAAACTCGTGAGTTTCCAGTTGGGCCGGGCCGAAGCCGGCCCTGCGGTCTGGATGTCACCGCCGCCACTTGCACCACCACCCGTGTCCTGGCGGCTGGCCGTAGACTGTGGCAACTGGACTGAATGCTGACGGCAGAATCATGCGATGGTGCGTCCGCGTCCACAGTACCGGTGTAGCTACTAACCCCGCACAGCATGCAGGGCGCGCAAGTGAGTCTTGAGTCTGCATCCTTGTGGCGAGTGGAGGTGCCCCCCCCCGTGCCGCCGGCATGCTGCCCGTGGTTACTCCCGTTCGGGATGCCGCATGCCGCGTCCTCCGTCTCCACCCATCGTGCACCCATGAACAACAGCACGCCGTTTGCTATGCGCCACGCCTGCCCCGTCGCCGAGTACCGACGACCAACACGTAAACGTACTAACGCCCCAGAGTCAAGTGCGACAGACCGCCACCGGGCTCCGCCGCCGACGTGCCCACAAAGGATGTGTGCTCGCACTGCCGGCAGCTGGGCATGGCTTGTGAGTCTGAGTTGGAGTATGGGTGCGGGGGTTGCGGAGTTTGGGGTGGAGGGTGTGCGTGAGCGGATGACGTTGGCCAAGCCGGTCGATCTTCGTGCGTGGCCCCGACCGAGGGCGGCTCGGTGTCTTGGGGGTACGAGATCGGGGTGTGCAAGGTGTCGTTGTTGTTCGGGTCCGCAGTCGCGTCGTGCTTGCGTGTTTCGCGGCCGTGCTTGCTTGGCGGTTGTGGCTGCTTGCTTTTTGCGGAGATGGGCAGGAGGCACCCAGGTGTGATCACTGCGAGTCACTGGGATGATCGCAAAGTGCCTGATGATCCAAGTTTAGCTACTGTCAAACACGAAGCTGTCGAGTTCGAGAACTAACTGCAGGCACTTTCGAGTACAAGCCAAAGAAACGGGGGCCACCGAACATGTTGGTACCCTCTTCGCAACTGCACGGTCAAACTCGCATTACTGACCGCAGGTACTTGAAGCGGATGCAGGCGCTCAACCAGGCGGCGGCGTACCCGGAACAACGAGGTGATTACTCCGCGCGCCGGCGTAGCAACGAGCACGTGAATGAGGACGCGGTATCTGGACCAGGACCCGGCACGCTGGCCAAGCAGAATGCGTTGCACCACTCTGCTCTTGCCGACCAGGGGCTGAGCGGGTTGGGGACACGGGGAATGGGCCGCGATGTCGTGGACGACTGGACACCAGCGCTCGCCCTGACCGTTGCGGCGCACAAGCAACGCAACGAGCAGATGCAACTGGGACAACTAAACCAACTGGGCCTGGCGCAGGGGAACGGGGCCGGAGACGGCAGCGGCAACGGAAACGGGTTCTCGCTGTCGCCGAGCTTTGCACAAATCCCCGCGCCGCCAGAACGCGATCGCGACGGCCGTGATCCATCGCAAGGACGAAAGGGGCGTGATGCACTCGAGGCGCGGCACGAACCAAGCCCGCACAGCAGCAGCGGGGGACGCCATGAGCCAAGCCCCCATGGGCAGCACCTCGACCCGTCAGTGTCCAGGAGCTCACATGGAGCGTCGCCACATACCGACTTTGCTGTGCGTCCAAATTATTCGTTTGTTGGCGTGGTCGCGCCGCCCCAAAGTGGATACCCACACTCGCCGTTTGGAAGCATGTCCAACTCGTCGCAGAACCCGATCGAGGCCGTTCTCCCGCGCCCACTGCTCATCCACCTCATCGAGCTCTACTTTGACTACGTCTACTGCCTCGTGCCGTGCCTGCACAAACCGACGTTCATGCACGACCTGCACTCTCATCGCGAAGAGCTGCCAGGGCAGGAAGAGTGGGTCGCGCTCGTGTTTGCAGTCATCGAGGTGACGCTCGTGCAAATGCCGCGGTCGTTTGTGTCGCTGCCCAAGCGCGAGATCAAGGTTCTCTTGGCGCGCGTGCACAGCATGGTCAAGAGCTACATTGACCGCGAGTTCCACGAGCTCAACATTTCGCGCTGCATCATCATCTACCTGCACGCCATTGCCGCGCACTATGTCGGCAACGGCCTGCTGGGCGATGTCCTCTTTGGGAGCAACTATATGCTGTCGCTACGACTCCGCCTCAACGACGAAACAAGCTACGAGGGCCTGAATCCGATCGAGCGCGAGCTGCGCAGACGCATCTTTTGGCTCCAGTATGGCGGAGACAAGACGATTGCTGCAATCGATGGGAGCACGACCATCTTCCACGAGTGCGACTGGGGCGACGTGGCCTGGCCGTCCCCGCTCGACGACGAGTTTCTCACCGAAGAAGGCTATCTCGAACAGCCAGCGGGATACACACCGGTCTTGGCAGGCTTCTACTACATCTCCAAGCTGTTCCGACTGCTCGGGCAGGCGCTGGACAAGCGCCGCTCGGACCGCGCCATGCCACCTGCGGGGCTCGTGCTCGAGATGCGCATTGCAGAGGTCGACCAGATCTTCCACCAGGTCATGACCCTCATGGACAACTGCCCCGAGGCGCTCAAGCTCGACATGGGTGGTACGCCCGGTGCGCGCATGGACATTATCGACGAGCAGTGGGACGCGCAGATGAGCCAGGATATCCGCCAGCTCCTCCTCGACCCCAGCAAGGCCAACCGCGCAATCGTCAAAGATGGCTTCTTGGTCCAGCAGGCAAACATTTACGTCACACAGCAAATGGTCCGCTACATTATCCTCTTGTACCGCGAAGAGCTCGGTGTGCTCCAGGAAAACGAGCTCGGCGGGATCGACGAGGGCAGGAGTCGTTGTCCGTCATCCGCCGCCCCGGGTTCACAGAGGAGGAGCGCGACCAGGTCGCCAGCGACCTCCTCATGGTCCTGTCCAAGATCCGCATCGAGGTGATCGGTGAGTTTTCATGACGTCGTGATGAACCTGAATCCGAACCCGGAAAAATTAGAAGGACCCAAAAGCGGGAATCACATCCATGACGTCGACGATCACCATAAATCTTGGCAGGGATCCACCCGCTAACACGCAGCCGTCAACAGCGCAGCGCTCGTGGCAAAGGTGCGCTTTGTGGCGTCGACGCTCCTCGACGCCCTCCAGACCCCCCCCGTGCGCCACCAGGCGCCCGAGGTGAGCGCACGCATGCAGCGCACCCAGGGATATCTCTGTGAGTAGAACAAAGGCACGTGGCAATGTGAGCTGACCGGCCAGGGGACTTTTTGCGTATCCTGTCCGACATTGAGGCGTTGTATGTCTTGGACGACGACGAGTAGAGCGTGAGGCAAAGCCTGGCATGGGTGTGGTCTGCGATGCCGCCGGGATACAGCTTGCATTGCGGCCTGGACACCAAGGACCATGTGCTAGTGAATGATCCGTCGCTTCCCGCGACCCTTGGCCAGTGACCTATTCGTCGAGAGTACTCGTACGGGTACCCACCCCGACCCGACGTGCCGGAGCACATCTGGCACACTCGCACACTGCTCCGCAAACAAGCAGGCAGTAAGCAGCAAGTAGTAGGCACCGCCCACGCCGAGAGGGACGACGGAATATCCCAATGTATACGTAGTAGATACCGGACCGACCGGGAAAAAAAGTGTATACGTAGTCGATGCCGGCAGGTCTTGTTGGACTGGAACCGATTTTGGGCGAAGATGTACCGTACACGATCTGCTTGGCAGCGGTGGCCGCTTCGTACGTTGGGGATGCGTTGGGCGTGTTGTGGAAATCTGGGCGTTTGATCGGGGCTTACGAGCGTGTTAGCCAGATGTTGCGTCGTGCGTCACGGTAGGTACCGTGCGATGGCGGTGGCTATGGCGATGTATGTGTAGGTAGGTACTACCGGTGCAGTATCCAGCCAACAAGAGCACCACGGACGGCTACGGGGCGTTGCAGGTGGAGGGGCATTGTTGAGAACCGCCACGGCGAGGTCGGACCACAACACGTGTACACTTGTGTTTGCCTGAGTCACTGATGGTAGATGTGATGGCGCACTGACGGCTACCCTCATGTTCTGTTTCGCTTGCTACACGCCACTGTGTCCAAGCTGCCAAGTAGCCCGCCACTGGCTATATTTTCCTTTGCGACCTGAAGCTCCTGCCACTCGATCACCATGCAGTCCACACGAATACATCAGAGGCGCCATCTTCCAGTCTAGTCTACTCTCGCCGGTAATCCCGACCCTGCCCAACCTACTGCGCAAACACAACCTTGCCAGGATAGCTGAACAATCCATTCTGGCGCTGCTCGCCGCCCGGCTGGCCGTGGGGATCGGCCCCGATAAAATTGAGCGGAAACCCAGGATCGTAGTCTACAGCCTTGTCGAGTGTCTGCATCTGGTCGTCGGTGAGGTGGACCTTGAGCGCGCGGATATTCTCCTGCAGGTGCGCGATGCTCGTGCCGCCAATGAGCGGGAAGCAGTATGCGTACTTTTGCCTTATCCACGCGAGCGCGACCGACACGAGGGTAGCGCCGTTCCCAACCTCGGCGGCAATGCTCTCGAGCACTTGCGAGCACTTGATCTCGTCTGGTGTGGGCTGGGAATTGTTGCGCAGCGACGCGCGCGCCTTGATCTCCGCGGGGGTCTTGAACTTGCCTTGGCCTAGGGCGCCCCAGGGGACCGCGGCCATGCCGTAGTGCCGCGCCATGGGGAGGATGTCGCGCTCAAAGTCGCGGAGCGCGAGGTTCCACCGGCCTTGGCTGGGGCTTAGCGGGGTTTGGTGGTGGACAGAAGCGGGTTCTTGGGGTGAGGGGGAGGTGTTTGGTGGACAGACAGGGCCCACATTATGGCAGCATTTAAAGCTGCCAGGACACGGCATGGGTGTCTGCGACCTGTCCCACACCAAACCCCACAAACACCCAACACAAACTCACTAGACGACAAACTGCGACAGCCCATGCGCGCGCGCATACTCATTGGCCCCCGCCACGATCCATGCAGGCGTATCCGAAATGCCCAGATACAGCACTTTCCCCGACCGCACCACATCGTCGAGCTCGCGCATGAGCTCGGGGATGGACGTGGTATAGTCCCACCAGTGGACGTAGAGCAGGTCGATATAGTCGGTCCTAAGTTTGCGCAGGCTCGCCTCGAGCGAGAGCCGCAGCGATTTCTTGCCGTTGCCCGCATAGTTTACATTGATACCGGGGGCGTTTTGGCCGGCGCGCACCGTGTAGCCCGTGGTGAACTTTGTGGCGATGACCATGTTGTCGCGGTTGGCGCGGGCCGACATCCAGTCTCCGAGGATCATTTCGGATTGCTCGTCTGGGATGTTAGTGGGTGCGGTATGGGTTAGGCGGGGAGTGGTTGCCAGGACTACCCCCTTCACTGTGGGTATCCGCCGGCGTCACACTCTGACAAACTCCCCGAGGTATCCATCCCCTCAATCTACTCACCCTGGTACGCATTCGCCGTGTCGACAAAGTTTCCACCCGCCTCATAAAACGCGTCGAGGTACGCAAACGCCTCCTCCTCGTTGAGGCCCTTGCCGCCCATGAACCCCGTCCACTGGTCGCCGAGGGACATGGCACCAAGGCAGAGCGGGGAGACGCGGATCGACGCCGTGGGCGCGAGGAGGCGGTAGACTGCGGCTTCGGATTGGGGTTGGGCTGGGGGTGGGAAGACTTTGTCCATTGTGGCTGGGTGTTAGTGTTGCTCGTGAGTGAGAGTGGCGGTGGGAAGCGGCCTAGAAGCGGGCGGGGGTGTTCGTGTGGATGTCCAGCACCAGCGACTTGGTGAGGACGGGACGACTCACTCCTCTCCTGGGGGCCCGAGGGGGCAAAGTCCTTGGCCGATGTCTCCTTCCAGGGTGTCATGGTGTTGGTGTGGTGGTCGTTCAAGGTCAAAGGCAGTTCAAAGTTATGACAGTTGTGGCGACAAGTCGGAATGGTAGGTGGGTCTTGTCAGTCGTGGTTGTCTCCTTAAATACCATACTTCACCCTGGGTTAGAGATCACGTCTCCACTGTCTCGTGCAGCCCATAGAGGCATGCAGAACGCAAAACGTTGATAGCAACACCTCAAGTGCAAGGCCCCGACGGTCACTGATGTCATGGACGGGTGGAGGGGTGGATCTGGCGTCGGTGTTGGTGGAGGAAGTGGAGGCAGTTGTGGAGGTTAGCGTTCTGACCGAAGAATGTATATCGTGGAAGGTCGGTTCGTACTCACCTGCATTCTGCGTATGCAGGTCGCTTTGCAACGCCCTCGATAACACGTGGACCTGCCGTCGGCCACTGGAGTGTAACAAGGTCTTGTTGATAGTGGGAAGAAGTATGGAGGCCGTCGGCGGACATGGCCGGTGGCCATCCAGATCTACCGATAACTGGAGTATCCTCGGCGTGCGACTGGGTATGGTGCACATATGGCACAGCTCTTGAACACGCTTCATGGCAAGAGTTTGGTAAGGACGTTAGAACTATCCTTTCGTTCTGTCGACTTTGAGTATCTTCAGTGGCTCAGCGGCTATCTACAGACCAGCCGTTTGTTAAACGATACACAGACAAAGATGTGGCAATGAAGTTCCTTCAGAATTCCGACCGTCCAGTTAGTGTCACTGGTCCGGCTTGGTAGCTACCGACGCTTGTGGCCCAGCACCGGAAGCACTCACTGCAAAGTGAAGAACACGCTCACCTTTTGCTTTTAGACACGAAGCAAAGAGCAACGAGACACCACGTCCGAGGTTTATGCCACCGGATCCGAATGTTCCACACCCCGCCGAGGCAGGGCTCGAGGCTTGAGCCAAACTCTGGGAAGGCGGCGTTCTTCCGGACCTGTTTGCAGCAAGAGACTGACTGTGTGTGAGCTTGGGGACATCTTAACCAAAAGACAAAGACAGAAACGCGATTGTATTCAAGCTCTCAAAGCCCGGCCAGAAAGATGGTGGGGTGGATGGAAGTGGTGGTGGCGATTTCAGCGGGACGAGGTATGGGAAGCCGAAAAGCGTACCAGAGACCCTTGGACGGCAAGCTTTAAAGCTCTCCGTCCAGAGCATCCTGGTCTTGCGCCAGGCACACCCGCGTGTGATTATTTGCTACAACAATTCTGCAAGCCCAGTGGCCAGTGGACAAAGGATGCAATGAGGTGTGAGCGGATGAGCGGGCTCGGTGCAGAGCCGAACAAATGTCGACCCTGGGTGGCGTCCGAGCAGATCGAAAAATACAACCCAGGGCCACAGGGCCAGACCACACGCGTGATCGATCGGCAATGCTGCCAACTGCCGCCGCGACCGTGCTTTGCTTTGTGTCACCATTCACCACCACCTCTTTCTCAACCATCCTATTCTAGTCATCTCACAATCGCCAACTTGCGCACCTCGTCTCGCTGGTATCGTCCCACCCTCTTTTCACCCCGTTTCTCACGCCCATCCTCGGTCTAGCGTCGGGCCCGCCCACGCCAGTCCCCTCCACCATGCGCCTCGCCGTGTGGCCCGGCCGGCGTGCGTGGCGCGTCCTCGCCTTGGGCCTTGTGCTGTGCACAATCTTGTTGTTGTTATCTGAACAACAGGTGCGTCTGCTGTGGGGAGTGGGGTGTGGAGTGATCCCAAGGCCAGACGTGGCTCGCACTGGGGCCTGGCTCGGCGTCGCGTCGTGTCCGGTCTCGCGTCTACATCCAACAAACGCCCTATCCTTTGATAGCCTCGCCTCGCACCCAACGCTTTCATTTACGCGCCTCGCGTTGGAGCTGTAACTGACATCAGTCTCTCAATGGGTTCCGCCACCCCGCGGGTCTGGGCTCGCCGACGGACCCGATCACGATCGCGCCGATCAACGACCTCGCGGACAAGACGCACGACGAGCAGAGCGTCCTGCCTGATGCGCGCGGGAGGGTGCTCGTCACGGGCGGCGGGGGCATGCTTGGTGCGTACGGTGTCTCCAGGCGGCGCGGGGGCCGGGTGTGGTGTGTCTTGGGGGGGGGGGATGAGGTGCTTTGGAAAGGGGGTGCGGTGCGCGCGCGGTAACTTGCAAAGGTGTGCGAGGACGTGTGCTGGTGGCTGGTCTTTGGCTGCCGAGGGTGGTGTCCACACGCCGTTGGTCCGCGAGCCACAGTCTCCATGGAGCAATTGCCGTGAGGTGCTAATCGCGCCCGCGTAAATGGGGACGCGGAGCTAGCGACAGCCAGAGTGATCCAGCCTTTCAACCATCGACGAGAGACAAGAACTCTCAACATGAACGTCCCACTAACCCCCAGGCAAGCAGGTCATTGGCCGCCTCTTGAGCGTCAAGACGCCCATTACCGTCCTGGACCGGATATTCCGCGACGACGAGCTCGAGGCCATCCGCGCACTGCACCCCCATGCGGACCTGCGTTTCGTACAGGGCGACATCCGCGACGCTGCAAAGGTGCGCGAGGCCATGACGCGCGACGTCAAGGGCGTGATCCACCTCGCTGCCGTGCCCCGCGTCGCGTGGTGTGCGGACAACGAAGCCGACTGCAAAGACGTCAATGTCCGCGGGACGGAGACTGTGCTGGACGCCGTGGACAAGGCCGGGGGCGTGTGGTTCCTGTATACAAGCTCTAATGCCGTGAGTCTCGGGTGGGACTGGGGGTCTAGACTCCGCGTATATTTAGAATTGCATAGACTGACACTCAGGTGTACGGCAAGCCAGGACATGTGCCCGTACCCGAGAGTGCCGAGCTCAAGCCCATCAGTGCCCTTGGCCGGACAATGGCCGCAGCGGAAGACTTGATCCAGCGCCGTGTAAAGGAGGCGGACAAGCTCAACGCAATCGTCCTCCGCCTCTCCAATGTGTATGGCAGCCCCAACGACCATGCTGAGCGCGTCGTGCCCAACCTCATGACGAACGCGCTCAACAACCGGCTGATCCAAATCGAGGGCGGAAAGCAGGAGGTGAGTGCAGTCCTGGCCAGTGACGTGGTTCTGACAACCCCAGATGGACCTCTTGTTTGTGCAGGACGCTGTGAATGCGATTGCGCATGCAGTGACGCGCCTCACCGACAAGATGGAGGCTTTGTCCTCCAGGGTCGACGCATACGAAGTGTTCAACATTGGCACAGGCTCCGCGGTGCCGCTCGAGACGGTTGTCGCCAAAGTTGTCCTCCTCACCAACTCATCGTCGCCGCTGCAGACTATTCCTGCGGACCATGAGTTTGCGGAACGGTACGCGGCCGATGGAACACTGGCGTCCAAGCAGCTCGGCTTCAAGCCCCAGGTCACGCTCGACGAGGGCCTGCACCGCCTGGCAGTCACGTACCTCGGTCTGGCGGTCGAGTATTACAAGGCCAAGGCACCCAACGTCTGCGGGTACCACCCCGTGTACGGCCTCAAAGACCTGTGGAGCCTCGATGGGTGCAGTGGCGTGCTCGCGGCCGAAATGGACGGCCAGCCGTTCTTTGCAGAGTACCGCATGCCCAAGGACGGCAAGCCCGAGCTGTGGGAGTGGGAGGACACGGACGAGCCGTTTATCTGGGAGTTTGAGGTGCAAAAGCAAAAGGATGCAGCGCTCATCCGCCTCCACCAGCACGTCAAGGACAAGAACAACAAGGACGACAAGGGCAAGGAGGTCGACTTTAAGACACCCACGGGAGAGGTCTCCTATGTGGCGCGCGTCGAGCCCGACACGGGATACATTAGCCTCAGCGACCCGAGCACAGGCGCCGAAGTGATCCCATGGGACCCCCGCGAGCCCAAGCAGCGCAAGCGGTTCGAGCCTCTGCCTACACCTGGACCGAGTTCGCTCGGCGCCTTCAGGTACCGGATCACGCCGTTTTGCTGTCCCGACAGGCAGGCGCCGTGGCCGTTTTTCCGCGAGGACCCGGGGGCGTCGGGTGTGCTCGACATGCGCCTCGAGAAGCGGCGGCACTTTAACGCGTCGCAGATTGTGACGCTGTGCACGCGTCTGCAAGAGGCCGAGGCGTACGCGGTGGCGCGTCTCGACACTCTGCACCAGTACCCGAAGCCCATTTCCATCGGGTTGGCTCCGCTGCCAAAGGGCCGGCCGTATGAGTGGCGTCTCCGGAACTCGGACATTTGTACCAGTCTGTGTGACCACCCGCTCCTGTGCGTCAACACGGGCAACTGCGCGTGCGCTTCCACATCGTGCCCCGCCGTGGAGCGTTTCCCATTCGCCGACACACTCAACACGGACCGCCTCTCATACAGGTCAGAGTACGCTAGCCAGGTCGACTGGTACAGCGTCGCGAGCCATAACCCAGCCAAGCTCGTTGACGACGTGGCCCAGGGGTCGTGGTTGAATGTCCTTCGCCCCAACGCGCGCCGATACCTCCGCCACAACCCGGCGTTCCCTGCCATCAACGTCACGACCATGGGCGAAAAGGGACGTGAAAAGGTCAAGGAGGATCCCGACCGGTACTACCGCCTGCAGTCTGAGCCGCACGGGTGCTTTAGCGCAGACAGTGTGGTGCACCGCGGCGCCGACCTGTTGAGCAAAGAGTACAAGCCTGGCTCGCTCGTGTTCATGCCGCACTCGACGTTTATGTTCGAGGTAAGCACCCGATGATATCAGTCCCAAGCTGACAATTCCAGTTCCCCAAAGTGGACGAGTGGGTTGACGAGGCCATGGCCAAATACATTCCCGACCCACACTTTAGCAAGGCCGACATGATTGTGCCGTTTACGTTTGACTGGGGACGGTGCCAGACGATCCTGCACAACCTGTACCGCATCCGCGACTGGGGCGGGCCGGCGGTGAAGGAGTCGTCTGCGTGGCAGAACATGGGCGACCTGAACTCGCCGTGCTATTTCATGGACCAGGACGTGGTGATTCCACCGCGAACATGCCGGTCCGAGGACCTGCGCAGCGCGTACGGCGCCGTGAGCGACGTGATCCCGAGCCGGAGACGAAGTGCGCTCTTGGCGTTCAAGGGCTCGCCGAACGGCGCCGGTGCCGCTGCGCGCGCAAAGGTGGCCTGCCCTCGCCCATGGAAGGAGACGCGGGGAAAGACGCCCAAGCTCGAGGACGCGACGAGCCGCACATTATTCTTGCAGCGCTTCAAGCCCGGCTCCGACTATGTGGGCACGCTGGGCGACGCCGTCTTCTGCCCCATGCCCCGCGGCACGGCGGGGTGGTCGGCCCGCATCGCCGACGTGTTATACACGGCCTGCATCCCCGTCCTCGTCGGCGACCAGACACACCACGCCCACTGGGACATGCTCGACTGGTCAAAGTTCTCCGTCCAGATCATGGACTATGAGCTCGACCACCTCGAGGAAATCCTCATGGATATGTCGTGGGACCAAGTCGAGCGACTCCAGACAAACCTCATGCTCGTCCGCGACGCATTCCTCTACCCCGCCGAGGGCGACATGGAGCAGAATATCGCACCTGGCCACCACGGACCATTCTTCTACGCCATGCACCAGCAGGCCATGATCCAGATGACGCGCTATCCCACAGCATAGGAAGGCATAGATTTCTCAATGTTTGTATTTTAGATGCATGTGCTTTTTACTGTTACTGTTGGTGGTTGAGTGCACGAGTTGCGGCTGCGTTCCGGCCTCGATTCCAACTCGAGTCGCCCTGGTTACAGACCGAACGAGACACGGCCGCACTCCTCATATCCTTCGACTTGCACGTTGAAGTGAGCTGTGAGCTGGCTAGATGGCTCATCCTTCGGCTTAAGGTTGAAGTGAGTTGGTCAGATACCTCATGCTCGGGCCCTCGTCTGTGCTTGGCAGGCTCGAGATGTGCACGAGCCTCGTCAAGCCCAACCTCATCGCAGCCCCCCATCACCATCCTCGCCTCTGTCTGCGACGTGTCTGACCCAGCTCGTTTACCACCTCACCAACTCGCCACTTATCCCACCCCTCACCGTCCAACCTCCACGTCCCACTCCACCCACTCCAACGAAGGCAGAACATTTACCAAGTCAGCACAATTAAACTGCACAAAGCACAATTAAACTGCACAACCCGTCCACCGATCCCACCCAGCCGCGAAGCACAAAAGTCTCCGCTCGGCCGTCGCCGTCGCCCGCAAACCCTCCGCTCAGCCAAAACCCTCCGACCACCACCACCACCCCGCCCAAGCTGGGTCTCCTCCAGATCACGTGAACGCGCATCTCCGGGCCTCCACCCCCCTCCACCGTGCCCCTTTGCCCCGAGCCGCCGGGTCACCTGCCCCCACCCACACGCGCCAGTAACATGCCCGGGTTGAATCTCGGATAGCCGGCCCGAGCCCCGTGTTGCCGTTTGTTACCGCGCGTGCCTGGGGTTCAGCCGGACCCTGGTCGTGGTATTAACAATCGCACGCATCTGGGCACCCATGGGGGTGTGGTATTAACAATTCTCGAGGCTTGGCCCCGCGTCAGAGGGTATTATCAATCCCTGCTAGCTGCTGGGCATGGTGGGCGGGGCAAATGCACCAAGCCTCACTGGTCCAGAGACAAGCGGCATGTCGCGGCCATGTGCGGGGGTGGAATACCAATGCTGGCAGGTCGGGGGACTGCGCAATCGGCGTCTTGGAACAGCTCAACTTGGTTGCTCGTTGTATGTCCGGGCCCAAGCCTGTTGTGGGCAGAGGCCGTCCACACCCGTCAGACGGTTAGTTAACAAGCGCGTCCGCGCACTTTGCTTCCCACTCTTTACTCATCTACTCGTCTACTTGTCTGACCACTTGCCATCCCCACATCGAGGCAGACTGACATCCAACCCGCTCCTTGCCAAACGACCCGTCAACTGTCGCCCTCTTCCCAACCCTCGACCCGTCCCCCCCAACCTCAATCCCCTCCTCGCCCCGCCCCCCAGCCCCCCCCCCCCCCCAACCAACCAACCACAATGTCCTCCAACGGCGCCTGCGAAGGCTGCACCTGCGGCCGCGCCAACGGCTCTGCCGCCGCCAACACCGCCGCCCCCGCACCCAACGGAACCGGGCCCGACCTCGTGCCCGCCCCCTACGCGGACGAGGGGTACGAGCGCGCCCCGCGGTCGTTTACCGCGCCGCAGGAGGGGATTTACGCGCCCGTACCCACGGCGACGCAGGGCGGCGCGAGCGTGCCGCTGCGCTCGAAGAAGTGGTTTAATGACAAGGAGGATCCTGGTGCGTTTCGTGTGTGTGTGTGTGTGTGTGTGTGTGTGTGTGTGTGTGTGTGTGTGTGTGTGTATGTGTGTTCTTAATCATCGGGCCGACTGGGCGGGTTGCAAGGCTTGCACTTATGGACGTGGTGGCTCGTTCCGGTCTCGGCTTGGCCCGTAGTTCATGTCGCTGGGAGATGTGGGCGGAGTTGGGCGTAGGCAGCGGCCAGTGGGCAGTGGCTGGTGACGCCGGGGTCTCATGTCGAAGGGCGCCGAGGGTACTGTTCAGCAAGCCGGTGGCACTCGTGTGACTCGATGCCTCTGTTCGTCGAGCTAATGAAGAGCGGTCCAGAGCGCCTCGTCTCTTGTCCCTTGCTTGTTGTCCTTGCCACTTGTCCCTCATTTCTGCCCGTGCTGCTCGTCACTGCTCCTGCTGCTCGGCTCTTGTTGCCCTCCTCCTGCTGCTCTTGCTGCTCGTGGGCCTCCTGGACGTCTCTGTCCAGCTCGCTGCATCCCATCCTCCTTCACCGCCCTCTTATCCCCACTCTTCTCGCTCCCATTCTGCTCTCAAACCCCCCGTTCCTCCCCCACTAACCCCAGGCATGACCTCAATCTACCTCGAGCGCTACATGAACTGGGGCATGACGCTCCCCGAGCTCAATGACGAGAAGCGCCCCGTGATCGGTATCGCGCAGACGGGCTCGGACCTGTCGCCGTGTAACCGGCACCACATTGAGCTGGCCAAGCGCGTGCGCGACGGCATCATTGCTGCAGGCGGCACACCGCTCGAGTTCCCCTGCCACCCAATCCAGGAGACGGGCAAGCGCCCCACGGCGTCGCTCGACCGCAACTTGTCGTACCTGTCCCTCGTCGAGGTCTTGTTTGGATACCCGCTCGATGGCGTCGTGCTCATGACGGGCTGTGACAAGACGTGAGTAGGGGGATATACTATATTCGATCACGGTAGACACACTCCAGTGGCCCCCAACGTCCAGGTAGAATATCGTGCTAACACTCAGAACCCCGGCATTGCTGATGGCCGCGGCGACGATGAACATCCCCGCACTGTGTCTCAACGTCGGCCCCATGCTCAACGGGTACAGCAACGACCAGAAGCGCCTCATGGGCTCCGGTTCCGTGGCGTGGGACAGCCGCGCGGCGTACGTCACGGGCAAGATTAATGCAGAGGAGTTTATCCAGAACATGGCCATCTCGGCACCAAGGTGAGCTTCACTGACGACCACTAGGTCACCATCCTGGGCCTTACCCACCTGACACACCGCTGACATCCAGTGTCGGCCACTGCAACACGATGGGCACGGCGTCGACAATGAATGCCCTCGCCGAGGCGCTCGGCATGGCCCTGCCCGGCTCCTCGGCCATCCCCGCCGCATACCGCGAGCGCGGCGCGTGCGCGTACCAGACCGGCCGCCGCATCGTTGACATGGTCCGCGCTGACCTCAAGCCGTCGGACATTCTCACAAAGAAGGCGTTTGAGAATGCCATTGCGTGCAACACGGCGATTGGCGGGAGCACCAATGCGCCCATCCACCTTGCCGCCGTCGCAAAGCACATGGGCGTCGAGCTGACTACGGCCGACTGGGAGCGCGTCGGCTACGAGCTCCCCGTCATTGTCAATGTCAAGCCCGCTGGGCAATATCTGTGCGAGGAGTACTACCGCGCGGGTGGTTTGCCTTGTGAGTAGGCTGTGTTGAACAGTCGTGGGCCTCACTGGCACTAGCCGCAGTCGAGGGGATCTTCACAGGGCCTCTTCACGAGGCTCCAACAACCTCCTGCCTCCCGCGTTACAGCCGCTAACACTTCCAGCTGTGGTCGCCGAACTGCTCAAGCACGGCAAGCTCCCCCACCCTGACGCCCTGACGGCGACGGGCAAGACGATGGGAGAAAACTGCGAGGGCGAATTGTCTGTCGACCGCCGCGTCATCATGGACTTTGACAAGCCGCTCAAGAGCCACGGCGGCTTCCTCAACCTCTCTGGCAACCTGTTTGAGAGTGCCATCATGAAGACGTCGGTCATCAACGACCGGTTCCGCAAGCAGTGGCTGGAAAACCCCGAGGACCCGATGGCCTTCGAGGGCCCGGTGGCCGTCTTTGACGGGCCCGAAGACTACCACAAGCGCATCGACCACTCGCCGCACATTACGTCCAAGACGATCCTGATCATGCGCGGCACAGGCCCACAGGGGTACCCGGGCGCGGCCGAGGTGGTCAACATGCTCCCGCCCGCCGAGCTCATCAAGCAGGGCCTCGAGCTGCCGTGTATCGGCGACGGCCGCCAGTCGGGCACGTGTGGCACGCCCGCCATCCTCAACGCGTCCCCCGAGGCGGCCACCGGCGGCCTCCTCGGCTTCCTCGAGGACGGCGACGTCATCCGCGTCGACCTCAACAAGCGCACCGCAAACGTCCTCCTCTCCCCCGAGCAGATTGAGGAGCGCAAACAAAAGCTCGGCTCGTACAAGAAGCGCAAGATGCCCGCAGACCAGACGCCCTGGCAGCAAATGTTCCGCGCAAATGTCGGCGAGCTCTCGGAGGGTATGGTCCTCAAGGACGCGCCCAAGTTCCAGCGTCTCGCCCAGACACAGACCATCCCCAGGCAGAACCACTAGGACACAAACACGGGATCAAGGCTCGCCATGTTTTCTTTGTAAACTGTATGGACTTTAGGATGGCTCTGGCTATGGCATGTACGCACTCGCGAATGGTCAAGGGTGGCGGGCAGTTGAGCGCTGGGCGCTGTCCTCGCCAAAGCGTTGCACTGCGTTGTGCGGAGCGGGGTGTGTTGCGTGGCTGCGTGAACGTGGCTGTCAATTCTGCCTTCGAGTCTGCCTTCAAAACAGGATGGTGTTAACGGGATAGTGTCAACCCTGGCCGAGTAGTGGAAGAATCCAACTATGGAAGAGGTCCCTACGTCTTCCAGGTCCCGAACGCAAGGCAACGACGACCTGGTAGAGTGTCATCCCGGGCTTACATAAGCTATGCCATGCTGTGCGCTGCATGTCGCCAGATTGTTGTTCTTACTCAATGGTGGACGCCACTCACACCGCCCCAAAAGCGGTGGTGGCTGCACTGCACGCACTGCTTCTGTTGGCCCTGTCGATCCCGCCCGCCGATCAAGGCGATCCACTAACAAGTGTAGTTTGCACAGCATGCAGCATCAACATGACAACAGTGGAATCAGTTGAGTGGTGCAGGTATGTGATCGACGCGAGGCGGTGTCGTACCCGACAAAGTAAAGCCGTCGAGTAGGCTCTGGGATTATGCATGGCTTTCGGATGCTTGTAGCTAGACCGCCTAATTATAGCACCCGGGCACCACCAGTTGGGTGAGCCGGGTTCCTGAGTGAGACTATCGCCATGACGCAAAACTCGAACCTTGACTTCGCAAAGATGGAGCGCGCCCGATCAATCGACATCCATTCATCCTCCTCTCTCTTCTTTATCATATCCATTCACTCTCTCTACTCTCAGAGTACGAATTACCCCCGGTTCGCCACGGGCCACGATGGGAAACCCATACCACGGACACGGTCCACCGCCTGGCTGGGCCGGCGGCGGCTATGGCGACTGGGGCGGGAGCGGCAAGTGGGCCGGCCAAGGAGGCCAAGGACGCCCGGGAGGCCACCACGGCCATGGGTATGGCAACGGTCATCCACCACAATCATGGCCGACGTGGGGCAGTCCGTTGCCAGCAGCAGGTCATGCGCCCGATCATGCATCCTGGCCTGGGTACGGACCCGCACTACCTCCCGGAGCTGCACCTGCGTACGGATCGTACGGACATGCGGGGCCAGGTGTGGGCGCCGGTCCGAACCACCAACCAAGCCCACCATCTGCCTCGTCACCTCAGTCGCCTCAGGCGATTGTGTCCCCCGGCGCGTTCTACGCCGCCCCCCACCAACATTCCCAGCAGTCACTGTCGCTGTCGTATACCGCAGTCCCACCTCTGCCCCCGCGCAACCCCTCTCCGTCTCCGACGGCCCCACCGCCCCTCCCGCCGCGCCACCCGCCAAGCGCGACGTACCCTAATCTGGGTGGTGGCGGGGCGCAAGCACAAACACAAACAAATGTCGATCTCCGCCCACCGCCACTACCCCCGCGCCTGCCGTCGCCCGCACCGACTAGCCCGCCCCTGTCGTCGGCGGCCACCTCGCCCACGACCACCGCGTCCCTCTCGCCCGTCAACACCACCGCGTCCATGTCGCCAGTCACGACGTCGTGGGGCACGTGGGGTGGCAGCCAGGCAACGCCAATGTCGCCAATGACGCCGACGACGCCCCCGTCCCTACCGCCACGGCGACTCGCGCAGCACCTCGCCCAGTCGCAGTCGCAGTCGCAGTCGTGGCCGTCGTGGTCTTCGCCGCCCAAGCCAGTGCAAACGGTGCAGCGGCCGGGTCTGCCCTCGCCCCCCGTGACAATGTCTGACCACACAATCGTCCCTCATGCGCCCGTTATCTCACCGCCATGGGCTTCCCCGCTCAGCGCGTCGTCCGCACACGGATCGTCTTCGGCTCACCCGACGTCGGCACCATGGTCGCAGCCCATGGCTCCTGTCACTGCGCCTCCGCCGCCACTGCCCCCGCGCTCACCTCCCGCCGACACGCAGTCCATGCCCTCCCATCCACCCCCATTGCCGCCCCGCACCCCTCCCACTGCGATACCGTCCTTACCATCTCCCCCCGTCCACCTCTCCCCGACCCACTCGGCCCACTCGGCGCCGGTGAGCGCGCAGCCAATCTCATCCTCCTCACCAGCGCTCCTCTCCCCGACCGCGCCCACCGGCACTACCGCCTTTCACGGCACGGCGGGCAACATGGTCAACCAGCAGCCACGGCCACCTCTTCCGCCCTCGCCGCAGCCGCACCTCCGCCCTCTGCCCCCGACGCCCGTCTCGCCGCGCTCAAAGTCCCCAGCTCGTGGCACCTCCCCAGGTCCCCCGTCACCTCGACCTTTGCCCTCGCCGCCGGCCCTGCCGCCCTCACCTGGGGCAGCTACGTCTCCTCCGCCAGGCTCGCCTTGTGCATCCACATCCTCTCCTGAACGAGTCGCCCGCCCGCCTCTGACGTCTCCTGGACGAGTCAGCCCCCGCCCACCTCTGACCTCTCCTCCAAGAGTGGCCTCTGGACAAGCACCGCCTCCCTCTTGGCCTCGCCCAGCGGCTTCGCCGGGCCCCGCCACGTCGCCACCTCTACCGTCTCCTCCGAGTCAATCTCCGCCGGTCCCTCTGTCCTCTCCTACTCGGACGCTGCCGGCTCCACAACAGATCCAGACCCCCACTGCGCCGATATCGTCTCCTCCTCTGAACGATACTTCCAGCTACGCTGCGACCTCACCACCTGGCACGACTGACAGGCCATTACCATCCAGACCTGAGCAGCGGACGTCACCAGCCCCAAGGGTACCTATTGCTCCAGGGAATGCCTACCTCCCGGAAAAGTACACATACACGCGCACGCCTTCGGCAGGCCCCTCGGCAGCCCAAACTACTGGCGCTGGGCCGTCGGCGGCACACCAACGCACTCCTTCGGCACACATGACAAACACCAACACGCAACCGGCACCGATATCGTCGTCCCCAGAGCAAGAGGCTGTACCCTTACCAAGCACTTCCAACGCTCCTGGAAGCAGTGGCCCATCATCCGCGCCGGCATGGAGCTACCCACAGGAAAAGTACACGTACACACCAACTACTCCATCAGGGCCCTCTGCGGCGAGTGGCGCTGCCTCGAGCAGGTCGGCAACACGGCAAAACTCTCCACCACCTCAATCGGCCTATGCCACCAATCACCGGGGGTCGTTACCGACGTCGTCGACCAGTCCAATGCACCCAAGGCCGCCACGGCGTGGTGAGACGCTGCCACCGCCGTACCACGTTTTGGTGAGCCCAGGCCATCACACTGCACCACCAAATGGCGCCGCCACGGTCGCAAATGTGACGCAACAGCTTGGACAGGTCAGTGTGCAGCAGCACTCGCGGACTGCGTCAGGGGCTCCGTCCTTGGCACGACCGGAGCCTCTGATTGACGACCCAATCGACAAGCTGCCCACCATCAAAGTCGATGGCCCCCCGAGCTCGACGGTGTGGACGTGCCCCAAAGACCGCGAGATCACGTACACAATATTGTGGTACCACCTGCCCTCTCTGCCCGACTTTCTCATGTGCACGCGGTGCTACGAACGACATGTGGCCGGCACGCGACTTGCACCCATGTTTATGCGCGCGAGCTTTGCATCGGGGCGGTGTCGCTTCCACACGCCGCGGTTCACAAAACTGCTCCTTCCGACGGCCAAGCAGACGGGCGACGCCGAGCCGCTGCTGACCTACGCGGTGCAGCGCAAAGCGACACCCGACTGCCCCGGTCTAAAGGGGACGGTCAAGGGCGACGGCATCCAGTGGTATCGCCCGCGCGACAGCAAGCCGCCGGGCTTTGTTGCGTGCGCGGCGTGCTTTGAGGACCTGGTTCTGTCGAGCCCATTTGCGGAAAAATTCGAGTCGATTGTCGGCCAGCAGCCCGAGGGCACGACGTGGGTGTGCGACTTTGCGCATGCGTACACTGCGCGTGCGATGCGCAAGTCGCACACTGGGCGCGATGCGTGGGACGACTTTGTCACGGCGGCCACGACGTGCCTGGCCCTCCCAAAGTGTACTGGCGCAATAGTCGACCCGACCACGCGGGCGTGGTATGCGCCGCGCCGCACGATTGAAGGCATGGTCGTGTGCGAGACGTGCTATCTGGACCACATTGGCCTGACACGCTTTGAGGGCGAGTTTGCGCGTTTCCCCGTCCCTGCGGCCACGACAGGATCGCAGCCGCAAGCGTGGGCGTGCGACCTGGGCCGGCCGCTGCGGATCGCCATGAACGCCGCGCTGGCCGTGGGCGACTATAGCGTGTGGTGGACGGCGGCCAACCGCATCGTGTATGCTCCGCCGTGCAGCACGGCCGGGTCGCTCGCGCCGTTTTATACGCTGCGCGGCACGCCGTGTGACCTTGACATTTGCGAGCGGTGTTTCGAGGGCATCATGCGGCCCCTGGGCGCCGCACAGTTCTGGGAACGGCGGACCCCGGACACACAGCACCGGGGGTGTGACATGAACCCGTCGCTGGCGCGGTCGACCGTGTACATTGACCGCCTGCTCGAGGCGCTCGACACGTGCGTCTGGCGCCCCTTTGCCACCACGGCGCGCACGCTGAGCGCCATCCCCCCCTGCCCGCGCCGCAAGGGCGCAAAGGACGTTGTGTGGTACGGCTTCCCACCGAGTTTGTACATTTGCGCAGAGTGCTGGGCGGCATTTGCAGCCCGCACGCCGCTGGCCCCCGCCGTGCCTCTCCGCGGGGAACGGTCGCCCAAATGGCGCATCTGCTCGCTCTGGTCGCCCCGCATGCGCGCCATGTGGCTCGCCACCCAGGGCCAAGCCGACTCGCGCGCCCTCGTCGCATTCGCAGACCACCGCCAGCAGGTGTACGCCCGCACCATGCCGCGCGCAGACGCCCTCCGCGCCCAAATGGAGCTCGACGCGCAGATGGCAGGACACTCGAATCTCCTCAGCACAATGTATGCGGGCATCGAGGAGGCAAAGCTCCAAGGTGCCGCTGTCGGTGCGGCCGTCGGCGTGGCTACGGGTACAGGCAGCGGCAGCGGTAACGGTGCTGGCACCAGCGCGAGTTCGGGCAGTTCAGCCACGGGGACGGGGACCCCGCACGCAACGCGGTTCGGCGCCATGGCCGAGCAGTTCCGCCAGTCGTCCAAGCAGCAGATGATGGGCGCCAACGATGCCCGGCGTTTGAGGGAGATTGCGCGTCTCGAGGCCGAGTGGGAGCAGGTGGAGTAGAGGTGGGTGCTGCAATGGAGGGGACGCTGCGATGTGAATACGAGACGTCAAGGCGAGACCAAAAGACGCCCGGTGTGGCCATGACAGCCCGCGCTCTGTTGTACTGTAGGTGAAAGTAGGTTTTCTCTGTTCTGGGGACTTGGGGCGGCCAACTGGCCAATGCAGTGCTGTACGCGTACACGACCGTACGGCACTAGTACTGTATGCAACTGCTGTGGAAATGTACGCGTCATGTCAATTGTTGTCTCTGGCAGTTATGCCACATGCCGATTGGCAAGTCACAGCAGCACACGAGACACTGCTTGCACAAGGTACCTATCTGCTTCTTCATGGCTCCCTCGATATACTACACATCTTCTCATCATGCGAGAATGGTGCATGGATGGAAACGTTGCCAGTACTGTAGTGATGGACACGACTGTTGCCAGCCGCCACCAACCCCTAGAGGTCACGTGATTACCACGCGTCCAACACGTGGTCCCGTTCCTGAAATCCAAGTGACGACGGAACAGAAGAAATGTTGTTGTCGACCAACTATCGCAACCAGCACTTAACCAAGTCACCTTACCTTCCTCGTTCACCCCACAATGGTCCGCTTCAAGAACCGCCACCTCGTCGTCGAATTCCTCGACCCCGCGGCGTGCTCTGCTCTCCCCTCCCTCCCCTCCGCCGTCGACCTGGACCTGGACCTCGAAGTGGAAGGGGAAGCGGAAGAGCTCGAGTTCAACGCCGAGGACGAGCTCGCACACCTCCCGCGCCCCGAGCTGCCGTTCCTCCTCCCGCTTGATTCAAGGGTGCTTCTGGGGGAGGAAGGGGCGGGGGCGGTGTTTCGGGCCGTTAGGGGGGTGGTGCAGGAGGTGTTTGGGGATGAGGGGTGGGGAAGGATTGCTAGTTCTTTTAAAGGTGGGTACAGTTCTGGGGTTGGGGCGTTGGGGTGTTGGGGGGGTGTTGGGGGTTTGGGTACCGGTGATTGGGAGGAGGGGGGTGATGGAATGTGTTTTGGGGAGGGGGGGGGGGGGGGGGTTAGAGTCCCAGTGGTGTAGGAGAGCCGTGCAGGGGTGTGGTTGGCCTTCGCCGTGGGGAGGCGATACCTGTCCTGGCGGTCCGGGTACTGCAGTTGCTGTCTCTGGTGTTGGGTGGCCGATCGGGATGGAGATTGTATCCCGTTGGACATGCTTGTACCGATCGCGAAGCTGATTGGGGCTGGTCCAGAACGGGCACCGGTTAACCCACCCTTGGTCGCCTGGCTTGGGTGTCGTTTAGAAGTCGTGTGAACAGGCCGTGGTCAGCTTTGGCAAGCAGGAGTGACTTGCCGGGGCGTACAGTGGGCCATGACCTGGCAGTGGACTTGACCCCATTCTGGCCCCAGCCATCTTGTGGCATGCACCCAGACTTACACCGCAGTCATCTACCACTCGCCCCTAACGACACTCACGATCCTCCGCGTCGCGCGGCAGCACTACCGCCTGCTCTGGGCGGGCATCACGCTCCTCACGCAGGTGCAGGGGACGCCCGTGCTCCCGCGCGTCGTGGCGGTGAGCGGGACGATTAAGAAGCTCCAGGCGGCGGCGATTGTGCATCATCGACGTGTTGTGGCGGGGGCTGTGGCGGCATTGATAGCGAAGGGTGAGTGGGGTTGTGAGCGCGTGTTGGGGTTGTGGCGGGGGTGGGAAGTTGGTTAGGCGCGGCGCCGGGGAGTCAACGAGAATTGAACTACGGGGAGGTTGAGATGGGGGAAGATAGGGACAGAGGATGGAAGGGAAGGAACAGCAGCGCAAAGTGGCGGGAGTAGTGGTGTAGGCAGCTGTGGTGAAGAGGGACGGGAAGGTGGGAGCTGTACAGCCGAGGTCGTGAGACTCGGCACCACCACATGCCTTTGGACCCATTCAAACCCGACCCCGCGGCCATGAGAGAGGCAATTACAAGACGGATAGTGGGCTATTGCTCGATAGCGACGGAGAGGTGTATGATGGACGATGGCAGTCGCAACGGATGTTCCAGCCCCCGAGCGCCCTTCCAGAGAACCCATCTAACTCCCCAACAGGGCCTGCAGGCGAGGCAGAACGGCAACAATTACAGGGGAAATGGGACGCCGAGCGCGAGGCGATTGCGCGGGTCGTCGACTAGGTGGTTTGTATGCATATGACTGTACTCTTACTATATTGTCGTTGGGGGCACATTCGTACTTGTAGCTCGCTGGGGCCGACTTATGTGTTCAAACTAACCCGGCTGAAGGTCAGTGTCACGAACTCGTCAGGCTTAGGTGCGCACAGTTGAGAACCAGCGATTGAATGTCAGCATTTACGCAGCTAAACACATGACACTGTTGTCATCCCCGCCCACGACACCTTTAGAATGCAAAATGAACACAACTGCTTCATGATTCGACCTCGCGGTCTACCTGCCTACAGTTCCAAGTTACGAACAAGGTGATGGTACAGGCCCAACTGTTTGAATTGTTGACTTGTACTTTCATTGTCTCACTTGCCAATTCATGACACCTGGTGATCGCAATTGCACTCGTTGTGGGCTGAAAGTTCCGGTACATGAAGAAGTGTGGGGCATCTTCGCTAAACGTTGTGCCAGGTTATGGACACAAAGTGGAAATCCACCCCACACTTGGGATAATGTTGGTGCCATGGCTTCAGATCTGTGAGTTTTGCCATCTCCCCATACACCCCCCCCCCCCCCGTAGCTCCCGTTGTATTGTAGGATTCTCTTTGGGCGCGGCACCAGAGTTGTTGCTGCCCCTGTCGCAACATCCACGAGGCATGCTCTCTGAACAGACGTAACGTGCCTTTCCACCAACCTCGAGATCCGGGGCCAGAAAAGAGTTGTGCGTCTCCGTCGTCGTCACAAGACTGTTCTCAACCACGCTACGCCTCTAACCACACTCTCAATTTGTGCCTTCTGATTTTCTTTTCCTTTTTCTTTCTCTCCTCCTTTCTAGCACCGAGTACCTCTGCATCCAGCTCCAGGAGTTGGAACCGCGGTGAAACGCTGTGATATTCCGGGGTCATGCTGCAGTGTACACAAGCACCAGAAGTAAGTTGATGAGCATATAGATGTCTGTCCACAGTGACAATTTTCGACTTGCATCCATCATCCATGCACAAAATACTGTTCTTTATAAAGTGTTCAGTTGAGCGCCTTTCAATGTCGTTTCAGGAATAGACGCGCTTCTGCAGTCTACAAAAATTAGTGCGAGTTTACACCAGCACCAGCGCCCATGCGACTACAGCTAGCAGGACCACAACCAGCCCAGAGGGAGGGCGGGATGCAGATGCGATGCTTCCCATCGCTGTTGCCGGGGCGCTAGGAAGATTACCAGTGAGGCCAATAGACGACCCATTACCCAACCCAGCAGCATTGGCCGTGCCGCTGAAATACGCTGCGGTGGTGGTACCACTGCTCGGCACGCTCATACCGGTTGCGGCAGCGCCACCTAGACCACCGCCAGGAGCTCCACCAGCTGCAGTAGTGGGGCGATAGCGGAGGGACTCGGTGTTGGTGATAGTGTTGAGATCAGCCGAGTTCTTGTACGCGCTGGCGAGTCAGAAAGGAAAAGGAAAAAAGAAGGGCAACGTCCGACAAAGGCAAAACAATCCACCACTGCTAGCACTTACACAATCTCATTGAGCTGAACCCAGTAGTCCTCTCCTCCGAGACTGTTGGTGATCCCTCCCCACCAGGAAAAGTGCACTGTTCGCACACTCGTGAACTCGTATTTGTAGATGTATTTCTTGTCGCAGTCCTGGTAACGGTTGCCTATACCGCCGTCAAAGTCGAGGAGAGTGAGGGGCTGCGCGACATTGTCGATGGTGATCATGAGTTCACGGAGGTATGAAGTTGCCGCGAGGGTAAAGCCCGCCACGTCGTCTTTAGGGAAAACAAAGTCAGCACGCGTTCAGCCAGCCTGGGGAAACGAGACTTACCGCCAAAGGTGATAGTAGCGTTTGCGCCGGGTTTGTCACACCGCATACCCTTCCTCCCCGGGCCGCAGCTCCACGATTCGTATTCGTACCACGTTCCGACCCAAGTCACCTCTTCATACCAGCTGACAACCTTTGTGGTCTCTGCGCCCATGGTCACGATAATGGGATTGGGGTTGGGCGCAAAGACTGTGCCAGTTGTAGTCGTCGGGCGCTCCGACGTGGTGGTTGCCGTGGTCTGGTATGTTTCCGTGTTGTAGTACGTGTTGGTGTTGGTACGGGTTCGGGTCGTGGTCCAGTAGTCGGTCCATGTCCCCGCCTGGCCGACTGTGGTGGTGTGAGCATGGGCAGGTAAGAGAAAAAGGCACGTCTACAAGTGTAAGAACCTAACACTCACTGCAGACCTCGCCCCTCGGACAGCATCCGCCCGAGACACAGTATTGGCTGTCCGTCAGTGATGCCACTTAGAAGCTACTGGGTCCAACAGCGTCCTCCCTTCTCCAAACTCATAGCAGGCGTACCCGTTGGGACAGTAGGTTCCTGCCAAAAGTCAGTGTCGCTACCAGTGCTGCAAGTGGACCCCCGAGTTCTTCTGCGTGTGCAAGGAATACATATCCAAGAGAAACTCCCTCAATGACCCGCAGCCCTCGAGAAAACACTCCACTCACCGCTGGCACCACAGCACTCGGCCCCATCAAGAGGGTAGCAGTAGCCGCTGCCGCAAGTGCCGTAGCCGGGACGGTTGCAAGACTGTCGGGCTTGCAGGGCACGTGTCTCCACCTTGTGGAACGGCAAGAGATTCCCGTCGGGCTCTGATTGAGCAACCACGAGGGAGGCGAGGGCGAGGAGAGCTGCGAGCATTATTGTAGTACAAGTTTGTGGGGGTAAGCTGGAATGGTGAGATGAAAGAAAAGACAATCCAACGGAGAGTGAGGAGGAAACCAGCCCGCTTTTAAAGTATCCTCGACGGCGGGTCTTCCAACTCGCGGATACCTGACGTCCCCCGGCTTGTTGCACAGCCCTCAACGGAGCCTTCCGCCGCGTCAGTTGTATAGCCGCCACCTCAAGAGCACCGATGACACCCGCCCGTGACACCCCAGTCCGGCCATCATGGCTCCCTGCCACCGTCACTGCCGGACCAGAAGAGTGCCACATTTCGAAATGACGTGAGTGCGACGCCTTCCCTTGCCGTCGCAAGGCACACTCCACCCGCCTCCGCATACTGCCTTGTCACCGAGCAGACCCAAGAAGCAGCCCACTCCGCTCCGCGGAACGGGTGCCTATCCCCAAACCATATGCTATATACGCATGAACAAGCACCAAACCATAGGAAAGCGTTCCGGACGGACGGAAATTGCCCCTCACCGAGAGCCCAGAGCAGGGGCCAGATGGCCAGAAACTACTGGTCGCGTGCCACTGGACTGTTCTCGATCACCCGGAACCGCATGCATCAAACACACTTTGTGCCTACCCAAAGCCTTGGCGTTTTCGTTACTTTCTCTCCTCTAACACCCAGCACCCTTTCATGCCACGTCAGGGGATTCTCGGGGCGGTGTCAAGGCAGTGTATCAGAATAGGTACTCCTTTCTTTCCATGTCAGGTGATACAGGAGGGTGAGAGTCGGTCAGTTGAGTTGGCCAGTTTCCATCAGAGTGACTGACTCTTTGCGGCTGTCGACGGCCTCTTGGCAGTTCTCGTCACAGTGAGCCGAGACGCATTCTGATGCCGCAAGAGCGGGCGTACCTGACCGCTGGCCGCAGGCCTACCATTACCCCGGAATAACAATATGCATCACATGCCCCTCACCGCACAGTCTTCTCCTTCTCATCTTGTCCCAGCCTTTTGCCCTGGTATCGCTCATAGTTTGCCTAGTGCAGAGGAACCTTTCCTGTGGTCCCCCTGGACACAGCATGTTAGTCATCGCGGGCGTAAGGCACTCTTATCTGCGGTATATCCATAAATGTGTCGTTACTCCAGCAAAAGGTACAGTGCCCTAACCAACCCACCGCACTGGTATGTGGTGATAGTTGCACTACTGCAATGAGATGATAGACGATTCCTCCCCCCATCCTCTACATAGACGCGGTGGATGAGGGACCTGACATGAAATATTGAACCATAAGTAGGACCTGCCGTCGCTGACCCGCTGACGAGGCATGGTTGCTTGGACGACTCAGAGACAAATTCAGGTGCGTCCATCAAGTCGTGTGACTGCCACTTTGAGCTCGGGCCCAGACGAAGTAGAGCACAGATACTCTCCGGCTCAATCCAACGGCAGGGTAAGCGGCCACACCGGCATTTCCTGCTTGTTGCATCCTGCATTTCATGTGCGAGGCTCTGTAAAAGCGCCGTGCGCGCACCCGAGCTTGATGTGGTAGTCTCAAGACCTTCCAGACGCACCTGTAGTTCTGCCTCTCGACCAGTCGTTTCATAATTCGACCTCACCGGTCTTCCTGTCTACATTTACAAGTTACAAACAACGACATGATACTCGTCATCTATCTGTATGAATTGTTGACTCCTACTTCCATCGTCACTCTTGCCACTTCATGACAGCGGTTACCACATTTACACTGCGTGTGGCTATCCGTTCCGTTGTGTGAGAAGCTCTACTTGACCTTCCGGAAACACGTCTCCACGTGGCGCAATCGCAACACGCGCGGGTCCTGGGTCGACGCGAGGCTGCCGCTCACGACCAAGTCTACTCCGCGTAACGAGCGTACGAGTTTGAGCGACGCGCAGGTGTCGGCAATGTATGTGTCTGTGTGGGTTAAACAGCGCAGCCAAGCTCGACGACCCACCATATGGTGAACCCGTGCGGGCCATCTTGGCCATGTCCAGCTCGAGCTCGCGTGCCACCTTGCGCAACAGTTGAGCTCTGGTTGTCAGCCGGGAAACAGAGTGGTTCTTCCACTCACCGCTGCTCGCCAGCCTCCTGCCTGCCCCAGTGGTGCAAGACCTTGTCAGCGAGGGGGCCCTCGGCGAAGGTAATCTTCAGGGCATCCTGCAGTTGCAGCAGGCTCGCTTTCCTGTCAGAGACTTGGTCATTGGGACGTAATGACCCAGGCATGTTCCGTCCCATCTCCTCCGCTCCAGGCCGTGTCGGAGAAGACGACGCGGCAGCCTCAGGCTCATCCGCCGCCGGCTGTTGCATTGACGGAATCTTGAACCCCACGCCGACCCTCCCCTTCCTCTTCGGTGCAGAGTCTAATGATCAGCTTGCAGTTGCCGACTTGATCACCCACTGTTGTAGAAGGAAAACGGGCCTCCAGAAGCTGCCGGCTCCACGTCCTTGAAAGCGTCTTCTCGCGCCTTGCGTTTCCGTTCCGCATGGCCCGGGCTCCGTGGCTCTAAGACAGCCACAGCGCCCATGAGCCCGTTGTCCGCAATCTGGTCAATGGTCTGAACGCGTCCCGGTGTGGCTAACCGGCTCGGAGTGGCCGAGTCGCGGAGGGACAGCATTTGACGACTGGCCATCAGAGTTCTTGGAGGCGGAGGGGTCTGGAAGAACGCAGACGGCGTGGTCTTGGCCATACTTCCCGAGGCCATGGTGGTCGGCAGGTTTGTGGCTCTTAACGAGGTCTGTAGTGCAGTGGGACGATGCCAAGCGGCGAGTGAGCAACCGGCTTGCGTACTGAGGGTGAAGTACTCGGGAGGCGGCTCAAGAGGCTTCGGTTTGATAATCGGTGAGGACACGTCCACCTCCTCAGAGAGCTTTGACGAGCGGTGGAACACGCCGGCTCGGTTGGAACAAACCTAGACGTTAGAGGACATCACCCGAGCGGCACTCACATCACACATGCCGTCACAGTACTTTTCCTTAATCTCGGCAGTTACCGTGTCAATCTGCTCGCCAAAGTATCGACAAATGTCGATGTGACGGCACGTGGACACCGATTCAGCGTATAACTGCAACTGTTGGGTCAGCGTCGATCAGGTACTGGCACCCACCGCCTTGAAGCTATTGATCATCCGCAACTTTCCCCGTTCAAGGGTTGCCTTGTCGTTATTGTCCTTCGCCCGGTCCACTTCCTTGGAAATCAAGCCACGAAGCCGAATGGCATCCTCGCGAGCTGTATGTGTCAGGCACACGCAGAACTATCGTGCAATCTACCCACAGTAGTAGAGAACACATCGCGACCTCTGTGTATGTTAGCACGGCCTGGATTATGACCTACATGTCCATCTCGACCCGCTCGGCCGGTTTCCTGGTAGTACCCTGCAGTCAGCACGTCTGTGTCCGTGACAGCAGCTCACCCTCAAACGACTTTGGCATGTCGTAGTGAATCACGTAGCGAACATGCGCCTGGTCCACGCCCTGCCGTCAGCTGCGCAAAGGTGTATCACGCACCATGCCGAAAGCAATCGTTGCCACAATGCACTCGACGCGTCCAGCTTTCCAGTCATCGAGTGTTTCATTGCGCTGGTACTCGGGAAGCGAGGCGTAGAACGCTCGGGCTGAGACACCGTTGGAAGTGAGGACGGAGGCGATATTGTCACACTGCAAGTTAACCAGGAGCGATGGCACAAACCTACATCAGCCTTGTACCGGCAGTACACCAGTCCAGACACGCATGGCATATTCACACCGTTGCGTTCGTTGATCGCACTGGCTTCGGTAATGAAACGCTTGACGAAGCGAACAATGTCTTGAAGAGTATCGCTCTGGCGATCGTACCCTCCTTGATAGCGAACCTGTCGTTAGCATCATTCCAACGCTCTAATGTACCTCGTAGAACAGGTTCTTGCGATTGAACGGTTCAACCCATTGAGCAAGTCCGTGCTCGGGAGTCTTGGGCATATTCAAGATGGTTGTCATGTCGTCGCGCACATCGCTGGTCGCCGACGCGGTTAGGGCCGTGATGGGCACACCAGGGTACTTGATTCGGAACTCCCCAAGGCGACGGTATGTCTCGGCTGTCAGCAAAGTATGAGTCCATACTTACTGGGCGGAAGGTCGAACCCCATTCATCGATGACGTGAGCCTGCCGAGTCAGCCCATTTCACAGCCAAGGTGCTTACCTCGTCAACCACGAGTCGAACCATCTGCCTCTGGCGGTACGCGATATCAAAGTCGGAAGTGTACTTTGGGCTGAACAGTGTCTCGGGCGTGACGTATAACAAACGAAGGCGCGGGTGCCCCATCCGCAACTGTCGCTTGATCTGATGGGTAAGATGACATGAGGTTTACCATACCCACCTCCCGAATCTCTGCAATGTCCGTCTTCTCGCTGAGCTGGTATGCTTGTATGCCCTTTGCACGCAAGCTAGAGACTTGATCGCGCATGAGCGCGAGAAGAGGAGATACGACGATTGTTATGCCGTACTCCATTGTCACCGCCGGCACTTGGAAGCATACCCTGTGTGTCAGCCTTCCTTCCTTTGTGCGCACAGACGTACGATTTGCCAAGACCAGTTGGTGCAACGACAAGCACATCGCAGCCTTTGAGGACATGTTGACAGATGTCTAGTTGAGGGCCGCGAAAGTCACTGTGTCCCCAGTCTGGTGGTGAGCTCCCTAGCCTTGCTCCAGTGGACTTACACTTCTGGAGCGCACGCTGGAGGGACGCCTTGCTCTCGGTAGACGATGGGATACGCTTGAACTGGCGTGGACGGAAGTTATTCTTAGCATGCTTCACACGTTAGCTAACGTGGACCTGCGGATAAACTCACCTGCGACCCTTGCTGGCAAGGATAGGTGGATGATGCAGGGGTAGAGGGAGGAAGGGGGAAGGCGGAGAGTGTGGACAGATCGCTGTCGTCCACCATGGTCAAGAACGAGTGAATAGTTTCTCGAGACGACCTTGAGGAAGCAGCCTAAGACATGCTGTATAAAAAGCGGCGTGATGATGAGAGTAGGAGAGAGTCAAGAAGATGAGAGTGGGAGGTAGGTGAAGACGACCTGGTTCGAGGAACAAGAAGTTAGTCACGTCACGCACCATTCGCGTCTCTCTGGGTGGCAAAAGCCAAACAACCGAGACTGAAAAAGGCGCGCAATGAATAAGGCACCTGGTTGCGTGCCTAACACACCTCCATGTTGACATGGGCTTACCCCGTGGGGGTGAGTGTTTCCTGTCGGGAAGTGTGGGTGTGGGACAACTTGGCGGCGTGAAGGCGTCAGTGTCAATGACGACGACATCCACCACCACACCGCCCACCACCACAAACGCGCGCCCTTGGGCAACAACCTTGTCCAGCCCCACTCCCAACACCGTCTCGTCTCTACCTCGCCCCCACTTTGCAATACACCACACTCGCGTCGGCAATACATACATACTGCCCATCTCTGGGCGCCTCTCTGCCGCATCGCCACCCATTCCATTCTCACAGTCGGCGCAGCCCAGCATCGCCTCACGCGTATCGCCACCAGCGACTGACAGCCACTTTCGGCCCTATGCTCCGCTCCAACTTTATCCAAACCCGCTAGCTGGTACCCCCATCATCTTGCGGCAACAGGAGCAACATTGCTCCTTACACACAAGTTGACAACCATGGCAGCCCCACATCGGTCTGGACGACCGGCTCCGGAAAGTCCTTGGCTTGACGCGCCGTCCGAGCCGGCAGCCGACGCGACGACCGACCCCATGAACGATGCCGGACAACCTGCCTCATCGACTTCCAGCATCACAAGCAGGCCTACCCCACCCCCGCTCAACACGTCTATACCTTCCTTTCAAGCCTCAGCCTCCAAAGAATCTCGGGAGGACGCTCCACAATCGCCGGCGACCTCAGACCGACAGTCGATGCTCACGCCTGTGGCCCAGACTGCGTTCGTCGCATCGCCGGAAGCATCGCACACAGTCTCGACCACTGCGGCCGGTGCGGAAGGCTCAGAATCCACGCATCGCGGGCGATCGTTCACCACCAGCGCCATCCCCGATGACGAGTTGGTGCCAGGGCGGCAGGATACACTGACGCCGAGTCCGAATCGGCGGGACACATTGCGCCCTACAGCGGGTATCAGCGGAAGTGGTCGGTCGAGGTCGGCGGATGATATCAGTGCCGAAATGGGCTCGGTGAGTCACCACGCATACGTTGTTGGTTGTTGTGACCAGGACCAGGTTGACGGTGGCGATGCCATGGAAACCGCCTCCTGAAATTGGTAATGCAGTCGCCACCGTCTCTCCTTGTCACCTTCCTCGTCGTCACCTTCCTCGTCGTCACCTTCCTCCCTCCTCCTTACTTTTACCCATTCACTCCATTCATGCTTCCCTACTTGTCATATCGTGTCTAATGCGTTTCCAGATCCGCGTGGGAACCTCGGCTCTTGTCTCGGCCCTCACCAACCTGCCATGGGACGCCGACGACGAGGACGACAAGTCCTCACATGATGGCGACGAGTCTTCCCGCGATGATGAGGATGAAGATGCCATCAACGAGCGCATGTCGAGGACGACCATCTTACCTGCCAGGCGGCCGAAACGTGAGTTACTGGCATTGCGACGCGATCGCAAAGCTCACCATCCTCAGAGCAGCACCTGCACTCCTCGCTCGCCACAATCCGGCCGATGGAAACATCGCCACGAGCAACAAGCTCGTCACCCTCGCGTCGCCGGTCGCGGCATGGCTTTTTCACTCATCACCACCCCAAACTCGACTTTCCCTTCAAGGAGAACACCATCGCTCGGCGTGCACACGCGCCCAGTTATACCGAGCTTGCGTATCAGTTTGCCGAAGAGCCTCACCAACCTCCTTCCCCGACTCGACCTCCTCCTCGTGTTGCGTCATCCTCCACCATTCGGCCTGTCCACAAGACTGATGCCGAGAGCTCAGTGTCATTGTCAGGGCACATCGTGAGTGAAGGACGTGACGAGCTCTCGGACGAAGCAGCGGCTATTGAGCAAAACGAGGAACATGCTCAATCCCTTCGCATGGGCAAGCTCGCAGAACGATTACAGGAGGTTTTCGGCCTCGAAGACCAGGAGGAGGTTCTTGCAGAAATGCACTGCTGGCTGTTGCATAGCATAAGTGAGTGGCTCTTGTTCTCAAATCTTCCTCCTGGCTTACGTTGCAGTGCTCAAGGGATACATGTTCTTGACGCATCAGAACATCTGCTTCTTCGCGCATATCCCGCACGAAGACGAGAATGCGGTTATCAAGAGTGGACCGCTCTGGAAGAAGTCGTCACGGACCAAGCTCAGCACCAAGTTTTGGTTCATGCTGCGTAATGACGTCTTGTCGTGGTTTGAGAGCTCTAAGGTGGGTAGGGCATGCTTACCGCGTTCGCTAACTTTGTGCAGGACCCATACTTCCCCAAGGGTAATGTGTCTCTCCAGTATGCCACAAGCTGCGAACAGACAGGCGGGGCACGTTTCAAGCTTCGAACATCTGAACGCAACTATACGTTCACTGCCGATACAGAAGCGAACGCCGACGAGTGGATCCGGGTCATCAACAAGGTCATCTTCAAGACTCAGCATGAGGGAGAGAGCGTCAAGCTCATTATCCCTCTCGATGCTGTCGTGGAAGTTGAGCGGAGTCCGACTGTAGAGTTTGCAGAGACTATGGAGGTGAGCTTGCGTTCGACTCGCACCAAGCTGACCTCTTCAGATTAAGGTGGTCGATGCGGAGGATTCAATGTCTGTTGACAGCTACTTCTTTGCGTCGTTCCCAGACAACGACTACGCATTCACCCTGCTCCAGCAGCTCGTGAAAGACCGACCCAGCACCGATCTTCCTCGCGTCGCATCTTCTTCAACATTGCAGGCCGAAGAAGGCACCAACGCTCGAGCGGAACACTCAACTGGCCACTTCCATCTGCCCACTCTTCCCAAGATTGGCTCGGTTCTCCGACCTCTCATTGGCGGTGAACGTAGTGGTGAAGACACCCGTGTGCCAATCGCGCCCCCTCGACCACCTGCGCTTCCTGTGGGTGGAAGTGATACGAGCGCCGAGCACAGTGAGGCCGACTCGGAGATCTCAGAGGACGGACGCTATCCCCCTAAACAAACAGGCCCTCCCCCGCCGGGTATGGAGGGCGATCAAGCGACATGGGGCCCATCGTGGATCCGCAACCCCGCTGCCAAACTGTTTGGCTCGTCACCTAGTTCCTCCGAGTTCCATCGCCGTGCCCCACCCCCTCGGAAAGTTCGTCGACAGTCGTCCGTCACAGAGATTGTCGAACCAGCCCTGTCGACTGACGATGATGACGAGACAAGCGAACTGGACTCCATCCCGTCGTCCAAGAAGGGGCACAAGAGGGCCCAGCTGTCGTGGTCGTCCACCGGATCCAACGAGTCCTGGGGCAGGTTTTTGCCACCGAAATCAGCTCATTTGGTGATGCCAAAGGACCATGAAGACGAGACGACGCACAAGTTCCACACCACGTTTGCCCTTCCAGAGAAGGAACAGCTACTCATGGGTAAGCGTTGCTTTTGTCTTGAGCGAGTGCTGAGCTTTCAGACTTCTCGGGGTACCTCTACCGCATCCTCCCTGTCCACGGCCGTTTCTTCATCTCCACCAACTACTTCTGTTTCCGCGCTTCAAACCTGCTTTACAAGACAAAGGTGGGTGTCTTCTTAGCCGCATGTAAAGCTCACCTGGCAGATGATTGTGCCCATTCGGGACCTCTACGGCGTAAAGCCCCAGAAAGCGTTCCGGTTCGGTCACTCGGCTCTAATCGTCATCATCAAGGGGCACGAAGAAATGTTCCTCGAGTTTTCGTCAAGCAGGCGGCGGGACGAGTGTATGACTATGCTGGAGGAGCGGATGGAGTTTCTCCGGAACGCCAAAGACGATGAGCTGCACGAGACGCGGATCACCGAGGACTTTGACGACTCTCTGCTACGCAGCCCGTCTTCCACTACTGTTCCCTCGCCCATGTTCGGCTCGGCCACGAGTTCGCTTCTCGACTTCAAACCTGAGCCGATGAATATTACCGTTCTGACTATCGGGAGCCGTGGTGATGTGCAGCCCTACATTGCGCTGTGCAAGGGTCTGAAGGCAGACGGTCACACCACGACGATCGCAACTCATGGGGAATATAGGGAATGGGTAGAAGGGGTGAGCTTCATTTTGTGATGGTTTGAATTGAAGCTCACGCCTCCAGCATGGCATCGGCTTTGCCAGTGTCGGTGGTGACCCTGCCGAGCTGATGCAGCTCTGCGTCGACAATGGCATGTTTACTGTTTCATTCCTCAAAGAGGGCCTGTCCAAGGTGAGTGGATCCAATGCATGCAGAGTGCTGACCTCAGTTCCGGAGCTGGTTGGACGATCTCCTCAACTCGGCGTGGGAAGCGTGCCAAGGGGCAGACCTTCTGATCGAGAGTCCGAGCGCCATGGCGGGGATTCATGTAGCAGAAGCACTGCGCATTCCTTACTACCGAGCCTTCACTGTGAGCTCGTCGACAGTGGCTAAGTGTGAGCTGACATTTCAGATGCCATGGACGAGGACGCGTGCCTATCCCCAGGCGTTTGCAGTTCCCGAGCACAACCGCGGTGGGAGCTACAACTACATGACCTATGTCATGTTTGACCAGGTCTTCTGGCACGCCATCTCGGGACAGATCAACCGGTGGCGAAGGAATGTGCTCGGGCTGGATGCGACGAATCTGGCCAAGCTGGAACAGGACAAGGGTGGGTGAAAGGGCTGTAGTACCCTCAACATTGCTGACGATCAGTGCCATTCCTATACAACTTTTCGCCGACTGTTGTCCCGCCACCCATCGACTGGACAGAGTGGATCCATGTCACTGGTGAGTGAAGCATTGGTCACATTGAGGTTAACCCATCAGGATATTGGTTCCTCGACAACGCCAGTGGCAAAAAGGACTGGGCGCCACCGCCTGGCATTGCCGAGTTTATCGACAATGCTCATGCGAAGGGCAAGAAGGTTGTATACATGTGAGTGCACGCCCCTGAGGGTGCCAGCTAACCATTCTCAGAGGCTTTGGTTCGATTGTCGTCTCGGACCCACAGGAGATGACGCGGGTGGTCGTTGAGTCTGTGGTGCAATCGGGCGTGTACGCTATTCTTTCAAAGGGCTGGTCGGACCGCGGTACTCGAGACGGCAAGAGCCAGGCCATGGAAGAGGACATTGCGTACCCAGACTCGATCTAGTGAGTGTTACCAACCGTCTGAATCTAACACCTCAGCCCCATCGACGCAATCGACCATTCGTGGCTCTTCCCACGAATCGATGCTGCATGCCACCACGGCGGCGCGGGTACGACAGGCGCCAGCCTGAGTGCAGGTATCCCAACCATCATCAAGCCTTTCTTTGGCGACCAGTCGTTCTGGGCCGAGCGCATGGAGAGCCTTGGTGTCGGTGCAGCGATTCGCAAGCTGAGCGTCCAAGAGCTCTCAGACGCACTTATACAGGCGACAACAAATGAGCGCCAGATTGCGAAGGCCAAGACTGTCGGTGCAGCGATCCGCCAGGTGTGTTAGCTAAGGAGAGGATTTGATCAGAGCTGACACCTGCAGGAAAAGGGTGTCGCCCGTGCGATCGAGGACATTTATCGGGACCTCGAGTATGCCCGTGCGATCATCAAGCCGCCGCCGTCCGACAAGAGCCTTGGCCGCCGCATCTCTACGCTCAAGCTCAGGACCGCGTCGTCGTCCGAACCACACAGTCCTGCACTCTCACGCACGCTGTCCCGGATCCAGTCGCATTCGCGGTCCAACCCGCACTCGCGCACCCACTCGCGCACGCATTCGCGCTCCCATTCGCATAGCACCCCCGGGGAGCACGTCGGCGGCCCTGCGTCCGACGAGTCATGGACCGTCGTGTCAGACTCTGGCCCGAGTCACATGTCGTCACCTGCTTTGCTGACCGACGTTTTCACGGACAATGACGACGAGCGGAGTGGAAAGCGTCTGAGTGTCTCGGGCGCGGTGTCGGGGCTGGGCAGTTTGGTTGGGCAGCTGCTGCCGACAAAGTCGCGGCCAGAGTCGCGGCAGGGGAGGGAGTCGAGATAGGAGGGACGTAGGGGAAGGAGACGAGGTAGAGAGGGACGCAGAGCAATGGGAATGGTTGGTGTGTGCAAGTACGACCGGTGCAGTACACAAGTACGAGGACGAGGTGAGACGATACGCAAGTAGAAGGCAGCTGGGTGTTGGACGGGTTGCATGGCTAGGAGTAGACTGATCGGGTGTGAATAGACAGACGTAGCAGGATAGAACAGAGATTTGGCAGGCCCGTAGAACATGTAGCTACAGGAAATGGTACCACAATTCATTCGATGGGGCACAGTTCGATGCCAAACGTTAAGGCCGAGGGCGGCCATGAGGGCGCCAGCGAAGGTCAGCAAGAGCAACGTACGATCAGCAGGAGTGGACAAACGCGTGGGGGACGAGCGTATGTGCAGCTTCCGTAGGAAGAGCGTGCGGGCAGCTTTAGTCTGCGCCAAGTCGCCGCTGCATCAGTTCTGTGTCAGTTCTGGGTCGGCTCTGCTGAGGCCAGTCGGTCAGCTCGAGACTTGGCTTGGGGTAAGAACTAGTCCCAGGACGACAGAAGGTCGAGTCTCGTTCGCTCATCCGCTCGCCTTACCGACAACGGCACACCAAAGGCACCGACAGAAGCCGCAGTCGGGACGGAAAACAAACCGCCACCGATGCAGCAAAGCTCATCAGTCACGAAAGACGCAGAACGGAGCGCGGTTCTCCAGTCTTGAGAATCAGGGTAGAACCAGGGTATCGGATGCATACTGCAGTGTACGCGCGTCTCCGTCTCTACTGCCGCCCTATTCCTTGTTTTCTCTCTACTCATCGGCGGCGGCCTCGGCTGCCTCCTTCTTTTGGCGCGAGAGCTGCTTCATGCGTCGCATGTAGCTGTATGTCAGCGGGGGTGTGTGTGTGTGGTGGGGAGGAAGTCGGGATGTGTCGGGATGTGGTTATATCAAGATGTGGGGTGAGGGGACGTGAGAGGTCGAACTGTGAGGACGAGTGTCTCGGCGGACAAGCGAGGCGACGGCTCTAGACTTGCTCTACTCGCTCCACTCGCTCTACTCGCTCTACTCGCTCTACTCGCAGACTCACTCGTCGTACTGGCACTTTTCGTACGCGTGGCGCTCGTGGTCGCACTTCCAGGTCGCGTAGTACTCCTTGTGCCGGCAGACGTTGAGGGGGATGAGGAGGCTGCAGGTCAGCACGTGCTTGCGGGTTGTTGTGAATGGGCAGTCGTAGATGGTGTAGGCAAAGTAGACAGCGTAGACAGTGGTCAGGAGGCTAGACGACGACGACAACGCGAACACGGGTGAGAGTGGGAAGAGCGGCGCGAGATGGGGCACGCAAATGGCCACGACAATGGACAAGACCGTGGCGAACGTCAAGCGAGGCGGGGTACGGGCACACCCGGCGGTCCCATCGCCCAACTTGGTCTCGGGGGCATGATCCTTGAAGACGCTGTCCTGCCTCGCTGTCCTGCCTCATCGCCTCCGCGGTATCCTCTCCCTCCCACCCCCTAGGCGTCGCCTGGACTGGCAGTCCTGCCGCGGCGCTTGGATGTACGGGGCACGACCGGCCCAATCTCTCGCCCGCGGCCACGCGCTCCACGAGTTGAACGAGTTCACCTCGTCCTCGTCGCCATTCCCAGACCACCACCGTTCACCGCGACCTCCCTGGCCTCGCCATTTCTCTCCGCCCTCTTCCCTCCCTCTCCTCTCTGCCTCTCCTCCCGACTCCCCCCTACCCCTCTCCTCCCGACTTGCCCCGTGCGCAACAGTCTCAAAGCCGGCGTATCCGTCTCGCTCGAGCCAGCCGAGACGAGCTCCGGGCGTGGGAGCTTCGTCGGCTCCAACTCCACTCATACACCCTCGTCCACCCCCCTCGTTCCACCGTCCCATGCCCCACTCTCTCGTCATGTCCCCCAGACACCCCGCTCCTCCCAGCCCAGTCCACAAACTCGGCCCTCGGCCCTCGGTCCTCCACGGCCAGTCCCATCTGTCCGCGCCAAGCGCTGTCAACCTCGCAACCGCCCAACCCTGGCGCCCGCGTGCGCACAGCCGGGCAGGCTCGAGTCCCGACATGGCGCGGCGCAGGCTAGCGCAGCAGGCTAGCGCAGCAGGCTAGCGCAGCAGGCTAGCGCAGCAGGCTAGCGCAGCATCGGTGTCCGGGGGCACGGTGCAATACCAGACCGGACGCAGCTCGAGCTCGCAACAGGGCGCGCAAGTTCGCCGCCCCCGTCTCGGCTGCCGCTCTGGTCCGGTCCGACCGCCGCACCGCGTCGCCGTGGTCCCATCCTCCCCTCCTTCGCATGGCGACCACGGCGCCGCGGTGACGCTCGGTGCAATCCGCCAAACGAGATTGGCCAACCCGCCACAACTGGCGCCAATTCGAGTTCCAGTTCGGTTGATACCCACGACGAACACTGGTCACGCCAACCAAGCGGCAGGCGCGCGTCGCGCATCTCGGTCTCGGAGGCGGTGGTGGAGACGGCCATGGCGGCGGGTAGTCGGCGGGTGCGAGTGTAGAGCGGGTGTAGAGGTTGGAGGTTGGTGGTAGTGGCCGATCAATCGCGAGTAGTAGCCAAGTGCACCCAAGTTACGGCGGGCTGGTGCAGCGGGCTGGCGCAGGGCTGGCTGGCATGGCTGGGTGAGTCCTCCTGGCTGGGTGCTGGGTGCAGGCCGGGTGGGTGGAGGCAGCTGGGTGTACGGATATTTCGGCGTTTGGATTGTGGCGTTTACGATCGTGGCGACTTGTCTGCCACTTTACCTACTTGATAGGTTTACTGCGTGCATATCGGCTCGAGGCGAGACGGTATGCATGACTCTGACAGTCTCGGAAGCCCTGACGTGTTGCAGCAGAGTGCAGCGGTTCATATTGACTAGGATAAAGGGCTCAGAATGGGCGATGAAAGGATAGGGTGTTCTTGTTCTTGTACGATTCCCTGCGCTGGATGCCATCGTTCATAGCTCGTCATCATGCGTCCTGTCCAGCACCATGCCCAGCATTTCACGCAACAGGGCATCACCTGCACCCTCACGCAGCCCACCGTCACCCACCCCCACCCTCCCCACTCGCGCTCACGACGACAGACATTACTGTACATGACACGGGTACTGCCCCTACACCTACGAACTATAGCGAAACTCGGCCGCCCCCACGGATGTATAATGTGGGGCAAGAGAGAGAAAATGCGGCGGACAATGGCTGCCAGTGGCTGCAATGTGGTGGTAAGATGAGATGGAAGAAACGATGGAGATGGATTCTGTAATGTCCAGCGGAGCTCGGGGGCGAGATGGTAGGTGAATGTCCAGACTCGAGACCGAGTGGGGTGGAGTTGGGAAAGTGGGGGAGAGTAAACGATAAGTGGTGCGAGGGTGCGAGCTTGATGCGAGGTAGATCTGATCTGGCGCGATTCCACACGCTCAAACAACAATCGGGCGCGGCTGCTGGTCGAGGGTGAGCGAGCTGCGCTTTGCGGCGGCGAGGAGGCTCTGCGTCGCCGACGCGCGCGCGTCGTGTTTGTGCGCGTGCGTGGGTGCAGGGCGGCCGGGGCCGACTGGGGCGGCGTGCGCGGCGTGGCCGTCCGACGCGTGGTCGTCCGAGACGGACACGGACTCGGCCGTGATGAGCGACGTAAACGACCCGTGGCGCTGGGGTGCAAACTGCTTTGCGCCTGCAGCGTCCGTGGTGATGGCAATGGGCGTCGTCGCCGACGTCGGCGTCGCGAGGGCCGTCTTGCATGTGCTCCAGCTGCGCTGCTTGTGCAGCGGCGGGTGGGTGCTGGTGCTCGCGCCCGAGGTGGACTCGTCGCTCAGGCGGCCGGCATAGTAGTCGGCGTCACCGGGGATGATCGGGTACTGGCCCGCGTCGCGCGGGGTGCACAGCTGCTCGACCTGGTCGGGGTCGGGGGACGACACATCGCCCGACGAGCTCGAGGGCGGGAGCGGAAAGTCGACAATGTTGGGCATGCCAAGCGAGTCGGTCGACGACGCGAGATTGTCGCGCGACGCAGACGTCAGGTTACACAGGTTGATGGGCACACTGCGAAGGTTGAGCGGCACGCTGCGGCGGTGGAGACGGTCGCCGGTAATCTTCTCGCGGGCCGCGCAGTCCTCGTCGTCCTTGCCGCTGTCCTTGGGACGCAGGAGACTCGTGGTCGACGCCACGCCATCGCGCAGGCGCACCATGTGCGGAACACCATGAGGCGACCGCGCGCCGGGCTTGCCGTTGAGGGCCGCGAACGTAGACGCAAGGGCACGCTCGCGCGCATCCTCGCTGTGGCCGCCGGGCTGGTCGAGCGGCGTCGGCGACGGCGACTCGGCAATGTCGTGTAATCCTGCAACCTCGTTGCCGTCCGCGCTAATGTCGAGCGCGAGCGACAGCGTCGACCCGCCAAGCTTGTACAGCGCGGGCGTCGAGCCAGACGCAGGGAAGGCCCAGTGCAGCGACGGCGGCTGCTGAACCGACTCGGGCGGGCGCGGGAAGACGGAGCCCAGTGATGGGCGCTGCTTGGCCGGCGACTTGAAACGCCGCAGCGACACGCGGCTGCCGCGGCGTTCGCGCGTGCTGCCGTCGGCAATGTCGTCGTCGTCGTCGTGCAACGTCGGCGCCCACGAGCGGCGTGTCGAACGCCCAATCGACCCGGCAGGCAGATCGAGGTCGTGTCCGCTCGCAGTACCAAACGTCGAGTCGCTCCTGGGCGCCAGGTTGATCATGCTCTGAACCACGTGCCGCGAGACGCGGTAGCTGTCCTTGTCGGCCGACTTTGGAGGGTTGTGGGGCTGCGGCGGCACCAGCTGCGTAGGCTGCGACCCCTTGCGTGCCGGAGTCGGCGACGCCTGGGACTCTGGAGCTGAAGGGCGGCGCAGAGAGTGCCGTGCCTCCGGGGCCGAAGGTCGGCGCGGGCCTTGTTGTGCATCTGGGGCCGAAGGGCGCCGTAACTTTGACAGGTCAAACGTCGACTCGCCGGCGTCGCGGCGCATACGCCCAAACAACCTGGAGCGTGGGCGCATGCCGCGGCCCATCGACTGCGCGCCGTGGGTCGACGCCACCGACGGCGACATGCTCTGCTGCTCGGAATGAAAGCTGCGGGGCGAGTTGGGGACGAGTGGCGAGCCATTACCATTGTGCATTTTGCTGCTGCGACCCTTGCCGCGAGTGAGAGCATTCTTGAGGCGGCCAAGAAGCGACGGGGTCGGCGAGGGCTGGTTCCGGTTCGCATTGCCGCCGGTGGCGGTGGACGGCGTCGTCCGAATGGACAGAGCGCGCTCGGTCTCCCGTGGCGATGCCGCGACGGGGGTGAGCGCGGGGGCAGCCGACGCCTTGCGCTCCGAAGGGAGTTCCTCGTCGTCGCCAAACGTCGCACTGCGCTTGAGCTGTGGGCGCTCAGTCGACTCGGGTGTCCCTGCGTCGGCATCCTCTTCGTCCTCTTCCTGCACGTTGAGTAATGGCGTCGGCGACATCATCGGCGGACGCCAGGTTGGCATGGGTGCCGTGTTGACAAAGGCTCGCGAGTCAATGATGAGCGGTGCGGGACGCGGGCGGCTCCCGTCCGACATGGCGGTACCGGCAAGATTGCTCTCGGAGCGGGCATACGCTTGGCGAAGAATAGGGTGGAGAGACGCAGTCGACGAAGCGGAAAACGATGGCTGCGACGAAGACGCTGTGAGAACCGCGGGCTGAGAGCGCGTGGCCGCACTGGCCTTTGACCCATGAGTGAGCTCGAGTGGGTGCGGCGGTGGCTTGCGCCGCAATGTCGCCATGCTGTGCCTCTTGGTCGGCAATGGGGTCCCAGCGCTCGAGGGTGTAGGGGTCGTAAATGAACAAGGGGTCACTGGGGTGGTGGCCTCTGCGGCGGCGGCAGGGTCCTTGGGGGTATTGTTGTTTTCTCGGTCCCGGTTCTTGTCGGGAGATCGGCCGAGGTCGACCATTGAACCAAAGTTGAGACGGCTGCGCCCCAGAATCCCACGTCGGCTGGCCACGGGTGGTGGAGTCTTCGACGACTCTGGGGTTGTCGACGACGACATTGGCAGCACACGCTGCGACGCGCTGAACATTCTTGACCGCCACTTTTTGGGGCTCGTCTCGTTTTGCAATGGTTCTGCCACAGACCCCTCGCCATGTGCCCACAGCGCCAGGGGGTCCTGCTCTGTTGGCGTGGACGGCTTTGCAGGCCGCGAGAACCATTTCCGCTTTTGCTTGGGCTGTGGACCTCCGGCCCAGCCATCGCCGAGTCCGACGACACCAGGCATGGAGCGCAGTGCGGCGTCGACGGGTGCACGGTGCGACGCCATGTACGACTCCATCTCGTGGTGGTCATTGTCGGTCTCGTTGTCCGAGTCCATCTCGTCCGCAATGTCGTGCACCTCGGTCCAGCGGGGTCGTGATGCCGCGGCCGACTCGAAGATGGCCGGTGACAAGCCTAACCCGACGGGCCCAGCTGGCTGACGGGCAGCCGGGATGCCATTGGGACGTGATGGTGGCTCGTCAAACTCCATGGTTGGCAGGGACGCGGTGCTCGAGGATGGGGAGGGGGTGGCGGCGCCGGAGTAGTCGCTGCCGGCGGGGGCGGGGAGTGCGTCCATGGACACACGGGAACGAGAGGGACCGGCTTCCATGGACACACGGGAGCGGGATGAAGGACCAGCTTCCACACAAGTGGAAACGATCGAGGCTGATCGGGAGTGAATGCGGACGGTATCCGCAATCGAGCTGGCACTGAGGTGGTGGGAAGATGTGGTGGTGTTGGTTATGCGCCAAGCAACGGATGAGAGGGATGCAGAAGGACCTGCACTGGCGTTCTGTCGGCTGTCCCAAGGAATCGGCTGGTTGTCGCTGACCCCTGCACAGGTGTGTTAGTATACGAGCAGCAAGACTTGTTGTTGGTTGGTAAAAGTCGAGGCGGCCTGTGCGCGGTGGTGCGAAATGATGGCTGGTGGATGGGCATGGGCAGATAGATGACTTACAAGAGTTTGGTCGAGACTCGTCTTCATCGTCGTGTTCAGACAGAGACGACAGGTCGGATTGGCGACGGCGGTCATGCCAAGTCGAGGACGAGACAGTCCAAGTCGCGCCGGATGGTCCGGGCACGGGCACGGGCAGGGACATGTCTGTCGGGGCGATCCTCATTCCGGATGCACGAGCCTCGGACACAGTCTCCATTACAGAGGGATCGACAGCAAGGAACGTGCGCTGTTGATGGCGACCAGCGCAAACGAGGGTAGGGACGGGGGGTTCGCACAGCGAAGGGCAAGAGTGTAACGATGTGGACAGCGGCGGCGACGGCGAACGGAAGAGGTGCAGAAGAAGGGAGTGATGGACAAAGTCTCCAGTCACGTCGAGGGGGCGGGATGGACGCGAGCCGAGGGTGGAGCAATAGGTTATACCAACTTCAAACGCCCCCGCACCCACCAGCCAGTTCAACACACGAGGCAGCCGCGCGCGCGTCAGAACGACTGGACGTCTGCAGGGAGTGGGTGTGTCGCTGGCTGTCTCGTCAAGCTCGCAAGTGGAGTGGGTTTCGTGCTTCTGCTTTGTTCGTTCCCGGTCTTTTCGGCTCGGGGACGGGGGGCGACACTAACGAGGCTTTGGTGACCTGGTGGCGTTTCGGTGGCTTGATGGCTGAGAGCTGCGAGGGAGCGAGAGAGGGAGGAGATTGCCAAAGGGACTAGTACCGTATGATAGGGAGGGGCCCGTGTACGTGCAGCGTTGTACGTTCCAGTCGGGCTGGGAATCAATGGTCGATCCAATAAATGCTACCGTGCAGCGCGCGTGCAGGAATAGACGAGACGGGCGGATACGAAGGGGCTGCGGCGAGGGCGAGGGGGATGCACCGCGGGAGGGAGGGCACGAGTGATTGTCGTGGCGTACACGGACAGTGGTAATGATCACCAGTTCGTTTCGGTATTTGCGGCCCGGGACGAGGGAGATTGATTGATGTGGGAAGAGGCGACGGGTCGATGGCGCGCCCGGTAGATGAATTGCAGTTGTTGCTGGAGATGATGCAAAGATCAAACTAGTGGTCGATTCTCGAGGTCTCAACAAGGCGGGAGACTAGGATTGCCATGGGTGTGCCGGGTGAACTCTGACGGGGAGCGTCGAGAGGGCAAAGACGTGGTATGGTGACCCCACGCGGGAGAGCGACACAGTGGGACAGAGAGGGATATACTGGACACTGGGTTGTGGTGGCGCGGCGTGGCGTTGTGTGGCGCAGGCGGCGCGCGGGGTGGTGGTGGAATGTCTCAAGTCAAACGTGTGGTGGGTGTGGACGCTAGGGTGGTCTCGTGTTGATGACAGGGACCGACCATTGACCGAGGGAGGGCGAGGATGAAAGACACAGACCAGGCAAGCTAGCAAGCTAGACAGATGTGTAGGCTGCTTGCGGGTCCGTCTGTGGCTTGAGAAGGGGGTGGTGGTAGAGTATGGATGGGTACAGGACGAGTACGAGGACGAGTTTGTGTTGTGGGCGGGTGTGTGTGTGTGGGTATGGGTGTGAGTTGTGGGTTTGGGTGGTGGGTGAGGGTGGGTGTGGGGGTTACAACCCTATGGGTGGATTGATCGGCACCATTTGCACCGTGGGATGAGCCCGAGTTACGGCCACCCTTACGAAACAACGTTGTCAAAAACCCATACCTAGACGAGAAGGCGAGAGCGCAGCAACAGCATGGCAAGGTCACAGGCAAGGCAGGCAGGCACCAGCCAAGACGCGAGTCGAGGGTGGTGCAAAACTCTGTCCAGGATATCCGCCAGGGCACAACACCCCAAGGGAGCGAGGACTGACAAAAGGGTTCAAAAGAAACCCACCTGGCCAGCTGGTCGACCACCTTAAGATTATTGCAATAATGGGTGCACAGGGCAGGGAAATATCGAGGAAATATCAAAGTGCCCGCACAATGACCCGAGGTAAACCAGCGCAAAGGGCAGGCAAAGGGCATTTTTCTCATGTAAACCCGCAGTTGAGCAAGCATTCCATTCGGTTGCGGGTGTCCCTCTCTCTCGGGACCATGGGTGCATTGATGTGGCGTTTGGTGGCGCCGCGTCTAGTTGTTCGCTCTCGCCCACCACGCCGCACGGGGGAGGCTTTTCTAAATCCTGGCCCAAGAAGAATGTAAAGAACCGAAAAGGGAGGGATAGCGGCCCAGCTAAATGAGGAGGTAAAAAAAAAAAAAAATGGTCGAATAACTAAGAGTGACCGGCCGCCCGCCTGCCCAGGGGAGCCGAGCCCACCCACCATGGCATGCTCTGCCAAAGGGAAAACTAGGCCACACTAGGGCTGCCGCGGGTGCCGCGGGTGGACGACGGATTATACCGAGACAACGGTACCGACGCGCAATGGGCTAGCTAGGGCTAGATTGCTCGGTGAGCCGACGCGGGTGCCAAGCCGCACCCTGCGAGAACCATTAGGGACGGGCATGCGGGCATGAGGCAGAAGGCGTAACAGCACAATGGATGCTGCGCGCAAAGGGCCTGCCGAGATTGGGAAGATACCCATGCAATCCGACGCGTTCAGAAGACACGCGAACATCCAACACGCCAGCGCGGCGCGGCACGTGGGATGCAGTGGGATGCATACGTGCATGCATGATCGACGAGTAGAGTCGACCGTGAGGGGTGTGGGTGGCAACGCGCGGGTAGGAAGCCCCAAAGCAGCGGTACGAGGATACCACCTAATGATGACGACTACAACACGGCGAACGGGCAATGTCAACAACCTTGTCGTGCGGAACGAGTTGGCCGAACGAGCACGGAGAGGTACAAGACCCGCCGGGTTGGACACTGACACACGAGGCAGGACAGAGGCACGCTGGTGGTACTACTGCGAATAGTGCCTCCAAGAAGCCGAACACCATCGTTGATGGTAGGTACTGTACAATGAAGAAGCTGCAGGTACGGATGGGAGAAGTGGTTCGAATGCCGGTCACGCCGTGCCGCGTCTCAGAACCACGCTAGGCAAGTATAACTGCTCGCCAGCAAGATCTAAGAACACGAGACGAGGGGATGCAGATCCGGACAGAGTAACATGCCGCAGATTGCTGCCAGCCAGTAGGGCCAGACGCCAAACGGCGTCGTACGAACGCACAGCACACACCAGTGCTCTGGCATGCGCCACGGCACAGCGTCGGTCATGTTTGAAGTCGCTAGCGCGCTAGCTCCAGTTCCCCCACAGTCAGCTCGACTATCAACCGCTTGCTAGGCTGTATCGATATCAATGCTCGTAGTGCCCATAGCGTCTGCGGGATCCATACGTGCGATATGGCGCCGGGCCTCGGTCGTGGCCGAGTAATGGTCCGGGTCGAACCCCGCATCGACCCCGCTCCGCCCTCGCCGGCATCCGCTGTGTCGTTCCGCAGTGCACGCGTTCGTCAGTGGATGTGCGCTGCAAACTCTGTGCGGATGAGAGCGGAACGGCGCGGAGGTGGGAGCGGAGCAGTGACGGTGACACTGGCGAGGCACAGGTGGGATGGAGCCCGTGGGCACAGCGGAAAACGGAGCGAACGTAGGTTTGAACGAGTGCGTTTACGCTTGCGCTTATGTTGAGCACGCACCCAGAGTTTATCAATGAGGGCAGAGTCGACTGAGAGAAGCAAGTCATAGCCAAAGCCTATATGCCATCTGGTGCCCAAACAAACCCAGTCGCAGCCTAATCACACAGCTGGGCGCCCCAACATGGTCGCTTGACGTATTGTGCAACTAGGTTGCGGTGGGCCGGGCCATGCAACTGGGTTTAGATGAGGCACTAGTTTAGCCTTGGGGTGGGTTTGCCGACGTGCGTATATGCTCCATGCCATGGTGCTGCCGGGAAGATCGGCGCCAGGCTTAGCATGCTGGCAACGGCACCCAAGCGTCGGGGGGAGGGGGAGGTTTATGCATGGCGAGGCACAAGGAACACACTCACAGGTACCAAGGCAGAAAAAAAAAAACAAAGGCAAACCTGACATGTCTGGGAGGTAGGTGACGACAAGACGTCGCCAACATCTGGGGCCTGGCAGATAGTAAACCTTGACGCGTGCGTGGTTCCTGGTTCATGCTCATTGCGCAGGCCGAGTGCGCCGCCGCCTCGAAGCAAAGCACCTCGCATGCCTCGCCCACACACCAGGAGAAGCCAAGCTTGTTAAACGGCGTACTGTAGGTATTCTGCGTGTCGTGTTTAGACGCATCATGGTTATGCTCATGCATGCGTTTCTAATCGCAAGGAGAAAGAACAAGAATGATCGCAAACAGGACAGGGGCCGGGAAGTGGGGTCGGTCCTCTACGTGCCGGAGTCGGTTGCGGACAGTCAGCGGAGAGTCTGCCGACAAGACGAAGAGGAGAGTATGCTTGTACTTGATCCAGCAGTAGTGCTCCGTCAGACACTAGGCGACATTCTGGACCCATCCGTACCTATGATAACGCCGTGTAACGCTGTCATGCACCCCATTATCAACCGACCCTGGCTTTCGTACATCAGCAACTCTTACATGCATACGAGGTGCATCCCTGCCCACATGCGACGTCGTTGGCGCGTTGGTGTGCATAGTGAAAGGAGCATGATGTGGATGTACGGTACCTAGCACGGTGGCACTGCGATTGCTGGCGCTCCCATGTTCCAATTTGTACCTTGTCATCGCCGCGTCGCGCACATCAGCACTTTACATGAGCAAATCACGCTTATTATGCACGCCCCGCGTCACACAATGCTCCCACGCAATGCATGTTATGCAGATCAGCTTCCTAGTGATTCACACCACGGATCATCCTCATAGCCGCGTTGGTGAACCCCCTTTGGCGAAGCCCTTTGGTGAACCCCCCTTTGGTGATCGTCAGAGGCAGGCCACAGGCTCAGAGCACATCTCGGCGCATTTCCGTCGCTGTCCAAAGCTGGAATCCCCCTTCTTGGGAGGCGAATGACGCCGCCCACTGACGATCCCTGGTAACTGGAAATCGCAGCTAGGCTGAGGGGGATGGGGACATCCGCATGCCCAGTCCCGAGGACGTCGTACCCTCGTACCCGCATCCGCATCACCCTCGCCCTCGCGTCGACTCTCACTCCCTCACCTTTAGCTGCACCCTCGTCCTCGGCCCTAACGCGACTCCCAGCATAGACCGAACCCTCTACTTGCACCCTCACCACCCTCACACAGCCGACACCAACCCCTATGCTCCCTGGTACACCCATCTACCATGTCCATCCACGCCATCCATACGCAGTCGCCGTCAGTCATAGTCAGTCGCCGTGACTGACCCCAACCACATCATCACCAGCTCCGTATCTACGGAACACACCCACTGATGCGCATGATGCAGGCGAGCCAGGGCGGCGAAAAATTGGTACCGACGCACCGAGACATTACACCGAGACATATTACAGGGCCCCCACCACCCCTGCGTCACCCCGCAGCGACATTACACCCCGCAGCCAGTGGTATAGGGAAAAGATCCACGTTAATTAACACGCCACGACACCGCGCGTCGCTCCGGAACATTCGGGGCGGCTGCGCGCCGGGACAGTGGCGTCCTTGCATGGGGCAGCGATGGGCCTTCAGTGACGGACGCGGGGCGCGCTGACGTGAGACGGACGTGACTACCGACACGAAACGCGACCGCGGAAAACGAAACGCACGCAAAAGAACACAGTACCTCGACGAAACGCCACGGGCACACCAAGAGGAGCAAGAGCACTTTGGTGGTGTTACAGCACGCGCGAAATGCGGGAATCGCGGCGTACCTCCTCTGCCGTGGGGTTCTCGGCACGCGCGATGGAGACGTTGTAAGGCTTGAGCCAGAGCTAAAATCCGCGGGAGGGGGTCACCGAGGCAGCGGTGAGTGGTGCAGGGCGCGGCGCGGGGGGATAAGCTCGGGGTGTGCGTGTAATTTCATTCTACAGTCTGCGGATACGGTAATGCAGAGAGTGCACAGCACTCTGTATTCCCGTCTGGAGCATTAGGAAATCGCAAACAATTGCATTACAAAAGATCCAGGGCACGAATTGTGCATACCGCAGTGCACTAATCATTGAAGACGTGAACGAGAACGAGAACGTGGCGTGGCTAGGTCCAGATTCCAAGGGCTGAGAATGGGAAACAGCATCTGGGCGCGGGACGAGGAATGGCCGAGTACGAGGAATGAGATGAGGCGATGAGCGTGGTGTGCTTGACAGCTGGCTGCTGGATGGCAACTGGCCAACTGGTCGTCGTGGGTGGTGGCGTACCATTGTGATGGCCTGCCGTCAGAGGACCACAGGGGAGCGTTTTTGGTGCATTTAAAGAGACTGCACAAGCGACTACGACGTGCAGCACCCGCGCTCCCCGCAGGTTGTGCCCTGGCACGCACCGTCCTGAACGCTCCTGGATCCAAACTTTCAAAAATTGTGGGTTTGCGGGAGTGAAGTCTTACGGCAGCGTCCTCGTACGTGCTGGTCTGAGCGTTGCGAGAGCGACCGCTGGGTGGGTTGGGGGCACGTTCATGCATTCAACTCTGTGGTGCAGGGTGCAGGAAAGGACCTCGTTGCATATTATAATGCACCAATAGGACGTATCACGACTTATCACAGCTCCCGAGTCGTTCGATAAGAGAGGACCATTACAATATGAAAGAGTCCTTACCCCCACCGTGGGAACAGAGGAACAGCCCCACAGCCCCGCACATCACATGCCTCGCCCCCGACACGACGCGACCCAGAACCAGAACGGGAAACACGAAACAACGCAACGCAACTCGACGACAACGGAAACGGGCGGGCAGCGGGAGCGGAACGCACGCGCCGTACCGCGTATGTACCGGAATGAAAAGAACACGACGTGCCCGTTGGAACCGCTGGAGCCGAACGCGAACGCGAACAAGAGCACGTAGGAACGAGGAACAGACGCGTTACTGGAGTACGGTTGGGTGCTGACTGGTGGTTGCTGGGTGCTGGAAACGCAGAGGAAACGGCATGCGGCCATGTGATCGCTGGGAGCCGAGTACCGCGTCGAGTGCTAGTCATGCGAGGGTGTGATGACGTCGAGTGGGGTGTGGGGTGTGGGGGACCGCAGTGAAGTTGGATGTGGCAGACTCGAGTAGTATATAACTGTGTGTTCATGCGATGGTCTCGCTTGCCACGTTCAGTCCGAGGTCCGAATGTCAATTAGGCTTGGGTAGCGGGGTGTCCTGATGCATGGTCCATGGGGGTGGGAGACTCTCGCTCTGTGGGTGGTCTAGCCTACCGAATGATGAATGCTTACAGAGGTGGTGGGTCTGATACAGCATGGCTGGCACATCCCCGCTTGCTCTGTCAATAATCCCACTTGGCCTGGCTATCCCACTTGCTCTCCCTGCTCTCCCTATCCCAACTGCTCTCTCTATCCCACTCGCTCTCCCTATCATACCTACTCTCGTCCTACCTCCCTCACCCATTTGCTCATGAACACACCAACCTCATTCTCCCCGTCCAAATGCCCGACACCGAGTCGACGAGGCCCTACCTTGCGTGGCCGGATACGGCACAGGCCACGCACAGTCGTGTACTGTACTCGCCTGTGAGGCGGACATGTGGCCGAGCAGCGTACTCTCTGTCGGACGGTATCAACAACCCGGTCGCCGACTCGCCTCACGCGTACAAAGCACAAACTGATGGTGGTGCCATATGGTGCGTGGTAGAGTTTGTGGAATGTGGCATCCCACCCGACTTTGTGCCAAACCTTGATCCATCCGACTTGCTTGCACTCTAGGTCGCCATCCGTCGAGTACCGCCGCGCATGTGCTCTTGTTCAGCCCCTGCTTTCGGTGGGTGGCGATCAATGTCAAAAGTGGAGCCCCTGGTACTGCCACCCGAGTACTGCAGCGTGGAGAGCAGCACACATATCGGCTACTCTGGTCCTGGTCCATACCCGACAACTCCACTGCCAACTGCCACTTTCGACACTACACCGGTGGTACAGCACACAACCCAAGTGCTCTTCTGTGCCGTGCTCTGCCACTCGTATCAAGTCCAATGGTCCGCATGGTGTGTCCTTTAGACCTCGCCAGCATTCCAAGCACATGGCGCGTGGACGTGCCAAGAACCACAACCCAATAACCCAACAGCCACAACCACATGGCAAGATCACCCACATGGTGCCTCTCCGGCCTCTCCCAAGCCGTGTCGCGTGGTCGGTCCGCGTGTGCCCTCCTAATGGGCATCGTGTCGATTACACGCATGCATGCCCGTCTACAGCATACAGCATGCTGTACGCCAAGAGCCCGAGTGGGTGTCGCGTGCATCCCGGCCCGGTGCACGGGCACCGATCAACCCCTCCCTGCACAATACAGTAATAACGCACACAGCAAAACCCGACATACCCTACACCGTACACAGATACAGGTGCGGCCCTAACATGCTTACATGATGGGCGTGGACGTCGTATGCGTCGGATGGGCACCTGACGGCATCTGGGGACAGTCGCCGAATGGGGTCGTGGAAATGTTCCGAGAAATTAATCGTACAGTCCTGCACTCGTGCATCCTGCATCCTGCAATTCTGTAATTGTAATCCTGCGGAGAGTCATGGAGTGCGACGGTCGACGTGTCTGTCCGTCATCTGTTAGTACGGCAGTGTCCTGAGTTCCAGAGGAGGTGGTTCGTCTGTTCGGCTTTGATTGTTCCACGACCCTTGGGGTGCTTGGTTCAAACCGCGGGCCTGCCCAGATCTGGTCGTTATTAACGATTGATCAACTGTTTGATCGATCAAAGGGAGGAGGCATTCATCCGCCCTGGCCACCCTGCTGGCCACCCTGGTGGCCTACCATTTGCCAAGCCTGCCATGGTCACAATACCACTCTCGCCCATTCCTTCCGCACGCGTGCATTTAATATACCCTCCCGCTCACTTCGCCGCTCCAATCGATTCACATGGACGCCGCCATCGAACATGCATGCCGTACTCCGCTGCACACGCCTCCACACAGACACACTGCACATGCCGCGACTCAACGCATGACTCTGCACGAGGACATGCATGATCGGGTCAAAACCTTGGTCCGCTCGCAGACCCAGTTCGGGCAATAGCCACTCTGCCACTGTTGCTGCCCACACGTGTCGCCGGCTGGGGTGGGGGTGGTTTCGGGTACGTGAAAGACTTCAGGTTGTTGACAAGTGTAGACGTCTTGGTAGCCGATTTGGATGATGAAGCGGCCGATCTCGAGGCAGACGTCCGCGTCGCCGCTTGCAAAGGCAGCGCTGGCCCAGACGCCCTGTGGGGTCAGCTTACCCTCGCTTTCTTGTGAAGCAGACCCACTTGGACCCAGCCTCTGGGCGAAGGACCTTGGTGTACTTTGTAGTGATACCGAGGATCTTCGTCCCATGAGCCTGCAAAGGGTCAGTTTTGTTCAACAAGCAGTCCTTCTCTGTACGTACCTGTACTAAGCTCGCTGTAACTCCCTCCACGCCACCAAGGGCGGTAGCATCTGGCCAGGTTAGCATCTAACAGAGGATCAGAAGTCTTTGCCAAACCCACTCGTTGGAAGCAACACGGCAATCAACTCCACCGTCTCGTTGCTCAGAGACAGCCTATTCGTGCCAGTAGAATACTGGAAACAGTCAGCACATTTCTCGACATGGTATGACCCAAAGATCAACAAGCTCACCTTTTTGCAAAGCGCCTGCAGATCCTTGAAGCACTGCTCGGTGGGGCTACTAGTGTCATTCCGATTTGGCACTCCGCTAGCCGCACCAGTTCTGCGCTTCTTGCTCGCTGCCGCCGACGTGCTCGGTCGATCGTTTTCGTCGTCGGACACCTCGATCGGTTCGTGCTCGTCGCTGGCCCACGGCGAGTCGTCAAACTCCTGCATCTCCTGGGCAATCTGCTGGGCAGAGCGCTTCCGTGACAACGTGTTGGACAGCGTCGCTTGGCGTTGCGCCAATGGCACCTGGCGGACGGAGCTAGCAGCTGGTTTCCTCGCTCCGGATCGGGACGACTTGCTTGCTCCTGCTGCAGCGTTTTTGAATGACGGATCCGGTTCGCGAAAGTCCATCTGCACCTTCCTCTTGCCGGCAAGGACGTCTTTGAGCACCTTGGCATCCGAGCCCGTAGGCAGCTGAAAACAATCAGCATCCAGTGCATCTGACGTCCAACACGACAAGCCTCGCCAAGATAGACTCACCCGTACGTAAGAGTTGCTCCACCCAGCCCTGTTGGCAGTGTGGTACTGCTTGAGGGCACCTTCGATGAGGAGGTGCTCAACGAGCCGTTCAGCTTCTCCACGGTCCCAGCTCTTGTGGGCGACACCGAATAAAGGGTTTCGATCCAGCTCCTTGGCGGCGCTTCCCTTCACGCCTCGGAAGCAGTCGACAATGTTGACTTGGGTGACTTGAGTTCCGAGTTGAACAAAGTGTCGCACAATTTCGATCACATTCTTTGCGTCCTCGGTCACGTCCTTCAGGACAAGCTTGCTGTCGTTGCGACCGAGACAGACGTCACAGCCACCGTGGCAGCCGGCCGGGTCAAACGTCTCGGAGAAGAATGACAGCACTCTGGTACGCCGGCAGTCGGTCTTGTTCTCGCAGAACCGCAGGACCTCCTTGATGTTTTCCTTCTGTCTTTCCTTCTGGTCACGCGTGAGGTTGTGGTCACGGTCGATCATCTGGAAGACAATCATAGAATCTGGTCGTCAGCATTGGTCCACATGAACAGGTGATGGCGGAAAAGTTACCTCTGTAGGTATAGACTGCTTGTCAGCGTGATCCATGTTGGCATGATGATAAACGACTCACACAGGATGCACGTCGACGGCTTGCCGTCACGACCCGCACGCCCAGTCTCTTGGTAGTAGCCCTCGAGAGACCGCGGCAACGAGTGGTGGATAACATCTGCAAAAGTCAGCGGTTGACAAGGTAAGCCACGCCCAAACTAAGGCACGCACATCGGACATCGGGCTTGTCAATACTGGAGTGTCAGTAAGAATCGTACACATTCGCGCTCACCCCATGCCAAAAGCAACCTGACAGCGTCAGCACGCAGAACTCGACACACACAACACTGGGTGCTCACTGTAGCCACAATGATATCGAATTTGCGCTCCTGCCAGCCCTCCTGGACATGACGACGGTCGCCCTTGGTCATACCGGCGTGGTAATGGCGAGCTGCCAGCTTGTGCTTGTCGCGAAGCTCCTTGGCAACAATCTCACACTTGTCGCGTGACGAACAATAGACAATTCCACTCTGTCCCTTTCCATGCACGTTGATGAAAGCGGCAATCTCGTCCAGGACGCCCTTCTTCTTCTCGCGAACCTCGTAGTGGAGGTTGGGACGGTTGAACGACTGCTGGAACTGCTGGCAGCCTTGAATACCTAGTAAGCGAATGATGTCGTCCTTGACTCGGTTTGGGGCAGTAGCAGTCAGTGCCATCATGGGCACTCCTGGGTAATCTTTCCGGAGCTCTCCCAGACGCAAGTCTGTTCGTCAGCAACAGTCTCTCCCTCCTCATTCTCACAGTCTTCTCGGAACTGCGATGGTTAGCATTGTCCTTCCAAACACCGCAGACGTACGTCGTGACCCCACGCGCTAACACAATGGGCCTCGTCAATGACAAAACGCGCCAGACGGTTTCGGTGAGCGAGGTTGCCAAGGATCGTCTTGATCTGACCGCCTTTGGAGAGCATCTCCGGTGTGACGTAGATGATCTTGGTATACGGTTCGGGGCGCGAGAGCTCAGTGATCGCAATCCTTTTATCCTGCATCGTGAGGTCGCCGGTGTACGCAATTGTGGGGATATCGAGATTGATCAAATGGCGCGTTTGGTCATTGATGAGGGAGATCAATGGCGATACGACCACCGTCACACCCTTCGTCTTTCCCTTGGAGCAGATGGCGGGGAGTTGATCTGGACGTCAGACACAAGATCACCTTTGTTCCGACTCACATGTCAAGCTCTTGCCTCCTCCTGTTGGCATGAGGACAAACGCTAACGTCAGCTATCGCCCTGTCCTCAGTCCACGTACCATCCTTGCCTTCCATCGTGGCATTGATTGCCTCGTGCTGGTTTGTGCGAAAACCGGGGAGCTTGAATACCTCGCGCAGCTTCTTCTTCACCTCTGCGTCCCATGGCTTCTGCTTGGGTACTGCTACATGCTTCGGCTGCATGGCACGAGACGCCATGCTCGACGGCCCAGGGCCACCAACGTCGGACCGCGCAATGGATTGTTCCACGCGAACAGGTTGCCGATTGGGAACATCTCGGATCGGCGACGAGAAGAGCTCCTCCAAGGCCACATCATCCATCTCTGCCACGGCTGCCGCTTTGTCAGCCTCCGAGAGATGTCGTTCCGGAGTCTTTGCTGCTGGTGGAGAGCTGGGCGGTACCAGCTCCGAGGGTGGATCGTCCCATTCCTCCTCGGCCATCGCCAGGTCGAAATCGTCAAACTCTGGAGGGCTGTCGGGGACAAACGACCGACGAGGCGGTTCGGGAGGCCGAGGAGGCTGCTGGCGAGCGACTTGGGGCGCTGGAGCAGGAGCATGGGAGCTCGCTGCCATGAGAGGTTGTGGTGGTTCTGGGGCGCGTGGTGGTATAGAGGAAGGTGTTGGATAAGACCTGGGCAAATGGACTGGGGTGCTCGCTGGAGCGGTACTGCCGCTGCTGGACGGAGACTGCAAGCGGGCGGTGACGGCTGCTTTCATCTCGGCGATCCGTTTCGTGAGGACGGTGCTGAACGAGTCAGCAGACAATGTCAACCCCTGGCCACCTACAGTTTCATCGAGACCAATTCCTGGTCGACCTCGTCGTCGCTCTGGTGTGACTCCTCGAGCAGGGCGATCTTCTCTTCCTGATGCTTCATAATCATATTTTGCAGCTTATCCAGCGGCATCTGGTGTGTGAGCTAGGTCACAGCTGTAAGCACCGCTCACCTCATCCAGCGTTGGCTTGGCCCTCCTCGAGCTCGATCCACTTCGTGTAGTTGACGTGCCAGTGGCGGGCACACCGGTTGGGGGTGTGAAGAAGTGCGGAGACACGACGGGAGCCGACTTTGCACTCGGAGTTGACGACTGGGGCGCCCTCAACACTGTCTGGGTCAGCTCCTATCCACCTTCTTTACAGCTGTAACCCACATTCGCCCTGCTGCATGCCGGCAAGGAGTGGATGAGGCTCCCCATTACTCGGCCGTGCAAGGCGAAAGCCAGTCTGTATAATGTCAGCACATATAATCTCAGATCTAGCCCAGTCTCCGGCCGCACCTTGGTTTGGGGAAGGTCGACGGAGCTGCCCGAGGAAGGTGCTAGGCGACGTCGCATGGCGTCGAGGTTGTTGCGGGGCGCTGTGGGGTCGCTCCCCGCCGACCGAGAGGCGGGGGGCATGATGGTGTGGGTGTTGTGCAGTGTTGATGTTGGGTAAATGGTTAATAGAGCATTTCGAAAGGAGGTATCGACAGGGGACAAGATCGAGTATCCGTGTGGTGAGCCCGGTTTGAGCCAAGTTGTTGTCTGGTCTGGACAAGTCATCAAACGCGTCACTTTACGCGGGTCCAGGGAAGGCAGGGTGGCAACACTGGCACAAGTGGCGGAACCAAACACTCGAGCCAGGGGTGTGCTCACGTGGTTGATACCGACGGCGATACCCGTGTGGCACTGGTGCACTGGTTGTGGCTCTTCAAGGCACGATGAGCAGTGGAGGTGGTCACCGCCTGCCGACTCGTCGGCGGTCTTGGAACCTTCGGCTTCGAAAACAACGACATACAACACTCGCATGACGTCCATCTCGCGCCGCGCTCTGCGTGAGCTGGCCACCTCGTCGACTGCTGGTCGGGCTCGTGTACTGGCATCTTCTGCCACGGGGCACGCATCGACTTCGCGGCCACGAGCGACTCCCTTGCCGTCGACAACCCCGCGCCATGTCCGCCATTACGCGTCGGAGGGAGATGGGGATAAGCCCAAGAGCAGAGAGACGGGCAGCTTTGCAAAGGGAACAGCCAAGCAGCGGTTCAACTTTAATACGTCGTTGTCCTACACGGGAGAACCAGACCCAGACGTGAGCACAGCCACGGGCTACCTCACGATGGTCGTGCACTGCACACCACGCTGACGACCAGCACGAGACGTACCGCCACATGACGGCGGCGGAGACTGCAAACTTCCGCGAGCCACCAACACGGGTCAAGATGCTCGTCCGTGATTTTATCGACGACAGCTTGTACAACGTGAGCTTTGGCAAGGTAGCTCGCTGTTAAGCTGACACTGTTTAGCCACACTACGGCTACTTCTCAAAGAACGTGACCATCTTCACCCCACCATCTGACGAGGGCTACGACTTTGGCAGCTTTGCGGACCAGAATGCGTTCCAGGAAGCAGTGGCCGACCGGTACGTGGACGCGTATGGCGGCGAGGGCGGGGGCTTGAGTCGGCAAGTGTGGCACACACCCACCGAGCTGTTCAAGCCCTACTATACGCGCGCCCTCACGTCGGCGCTCTTGAGCCAGTACAAGCGCAACCATTTCCCACATGAGGACCTCATCATCTACGAGGTCGGCGCGGGAAACGGCTCATTCATGGTCGATTCGCTCAAGTTTATCCGTGACAACCACCCCGAGATCTTTGCGCGCACAAAGTACCGCATTATCGAGATTTCAGCTGCCCTCGCAAAGGGCCAGCGCGAGCGTGCGCGCAAAGAGGGGCTAGACGACGTCGTAGAGGTCATCAACGAGGACGTGTTCAAGTGGCAGGGCGGAGGGACGGACCCATGTTATGTCGTTGCGCTCGAGGTCTTTGTGAGTAGATGGCGAATGCCCCGCAAAGAACATCTCTTACGCCCAGGACAACTTTGCCCACGACATGATTCGCTACGACCTTTCCACGCTCCAGCCCCTGCAGGCGGTAGTCTCGATTGACGCGACGGGCGACTTTACGATTCTTTACGAGCCTCTGATGGACCCACTCCTGCGCCGAGTCATGGCGTACCGCCGACTGCTACCGACGAGCCCCGCGACGCACCCACCACTCGCCAAGCCTCTGTTGGCGTCGCAGACGCTGCGCTCCGTGTACGCCCAGATGCCATTCGCGCCCAACCTCTCACCACCCGACTTTATCCCGACCAAGGCGACGGCGTTCCTCGAGCGCCTCCGCGACCAGCTCCCTGCACACCGCCTGCTGGTTGCCGACTTTTCCGAACTCCCAGACGCCGTTCCGGGGCGTAACGGCCCCGTCGTCCAGACGCGCTACGGCGGGAACATGGTGCCGTGCGAGACATTCCTCGTCAAGCAGGGCTATTTTGACATTTTCTTCCCGACCGACTTTGAGCTCCTCCGCGACACTTACTCGCTCATCATGAACTCGCCTGCGCGCCGTGCCGCGCCCGACGAGCAACCCAGGGGACCAAAGGGCAAGAATGCGGCGCAGAAGCTCGGATCAGACTTCTTCTCGTCGTCGGGCGTGCGCGGGTTCCGCCGCCGCCAGATTAGCGTATACTCGCAGGCCGACTTTGTCAGCCACTTTGGCGGCAACGAGGTCGTTGCCCCCACCCGCACGCGCGACCGCCTCAGCCCCATGCTGGGCATGTACGCCAACGCAAAGATCATGTTCTGAGAAGAGGAAGAAGCATCCCACAGGCATCAATAGACCACCATGCATATCGGTAGCATATTCACAGACGTTGTCGAGGTCGTCAAACGAGCGTATGCGGGAAAAAAATGTTGAGGACCTCGCGTGTTCGAGAATCGTGCAGTGTTCTCCTGGAAAGCGGCCCAAGTGGGCCGAAACTGTATACAACAACAACTGGGTATCAAGGTTGGCGAGAGATGGCAGTCTGCAGCCGGGTGCCGGAACGTGTGCGTAAGCCGACGTCGCCTCGCGTTTAAGATGGCGACTGTAGCTCAGCTACAGGATAACGCGTAGCTCAACTACAGGATGGCACCACGACGGCGGAGACCGAGCACGACTGCCTCGCGGGCCGTCCCGCGGACCTGGCCGTCGACGAGGTCGTCATCGAGCGCGACAACGTCCACGATCGGCACGTAGCGACGCTCATACTCGTACTCGTACGAGGGGCGCCGCTCGCGGTGGTGCGAGGGGCGCGCGGTGGTGGGCGCCGAGGAATGCTTCTTTGAGCGGCGAGACGAGCGGCGGCGGCGGGACGATGACGCTTTGCGGCCGACGAGGACGGAGAGGACGACCCTACCAATCCAGCCCATTGCGACGCCGAGGAACGTGCCGACGCCAACGACACCGCCGACAAAGACGTATACGGGGTAGAGGGCCTGGAGGAATCCGCCCACAACGCCCAGAGGTGCGAGGACGAATGTGCGCGTCAAGAGGCGCGCGGTCGACGTGATCGGGTAGAGAATGGTGGAGAGAACGTTGAGAATGAGGTTGAAGGCCTGGAGGAGGAAGGGGAGCGGGATGGCCACGAGAGTGATGGCGAGGTAGACGGGGTAGATGATGCTGGCGAGCACGATACGCCAGGTTGACGACGACGCATCTGTCTTGGGCTGGACAGCCGAGGGGAGCTGCGGCAGCGCGTAGGGAAGCTGGTAGGCCGCCTGCTGCAGAGGCGACGGCGATGTGTGCTGCTGCTCCATGGCGTGCGGGCCGAGCAACGGCGACGTCGTGGGGAGGTGTCCCAGAATCTCAGACTCGTCGGAGCGCGTGAGAATCTGCCACACGACGTAGAAGAACACGACGTAGACTGCGGCCATGTTAGCGTGTGACCCCATGACGCCGGCAGATGGAGGTTGCTTCCTGGTGGCAATTGTCGGGAACCTCTCCAACTCACGGACAACGACGACGGGGCTCATGGGTTCGTCTTGCTTCTTCTTCCTCGACCTAGTATGGTCTGGGTCATGCTCAAATTCAGGTTCGAGTTCGTCGTCGTATTCATCGTCGAGCCACTCGTCTGAGAATGCTCCGCCTTCGCTGTAAAAGGACGTGCGGTCGCCGGCTACACCGGGGCGCGTCGGACCGGCCGATGTGACAGTTGACCGACGCCGTGGACGCGTCGGCGGCACGTCAACGCCTGGATACATTGACGCGCGCGGAGATATGTGTGGTCGCCCGGGGGGCCGCACTGCAGTGTCAGAGAACAGTTGGCGTTGGGTCATGAGGGTCGCGGGCAACACTGTGGTGGGTGTGGCCGTGTGGGGCCCGGTGGCGGCAGGCTGCGACATGGCGGTGGGAAGATCACGAGGAGCGGTGACCGCTGCGACTGTTCAACGCGTTACTCACTGGTGGGAGGGGGGTTCGGGGTTGGAGGATTCAAAGGTGGGAGGTTCAAGGAGTGGCGGGTTCAAGTGTGTGGGATAAAGGAGATGGAAAGAATGACAATGTTGGAAAATGCAGTGCGCGATGCGGGTGCTGGTCGTTTGCGAGCGGCGCGTGCAGCGCGTCGAGGCGAGAGCACAGACGGTTAGACGGTAGAGACGGGACAGAGAACGATTGCTAGACGAGATTGGGATCTTTTTCGGCGCCCGATCCGAGGTTGATGACTTTGGAGCCGGTCTAGGCGGCAGCGAGCGCAGTCCAAGCGGAAAATAAGGGCGTGTTTTTGGGCGCTCTCGTGACGTCTTTAAACGAGTTGACAAGTGTCGCGTAGATTCGATCGAGCAGGTGTCGGGTTTTAGCGAATGGACATGAAAGATGATAAAATGGACAAAGATTGGGCGGTTCACATGTGTCGGGGTTTAGTGAGATGGGGTTTGTGGTCGTGTGGGTGAGTGTCGAGCGAGAGCGTCGTCAATGATGATGATGGGTGGCTGTTAGACGCGTCACGGGGTCCGCCTGTCGGTTGAAAAGCAAAGTGTGGGGGTTCCTGACCCCAGGACACTCGGACACGCCCAAAAGGCCCCACACGAGCACAGAAGGCACAAGAGGCACAGGCGGTATGCTGACGGGTAGCGGCCAGGCGGCCAGCAGCCAGGTGGAACGCGGCACGTGCAATAAGAAAAGCAGCCTAGGCCATTAAGCTCGACTTTGTGATCGATTACAACGCCCTAATGGCTAAACAAACACATCGTTACCAGGGTCCGGGGAATGCGTACTGGTGGAGGGCGCGAATAAAGGATCCCAAAGACGGAGGTCCGCCAGAGTCCGTCACGAGTCGTTTGGTTTCATGACCAGACGAGTCACTGACGAAAGAAAGAAATGAACCACCAGTTTGCAAGCTCTCTCCATACACCTCCCAACAACAACGACCACACGATGGCTGCTGAGCAGGACTTTACCAAGCGCAAGCTCTGGGGGTGAGACATTTTCTGTACTGGAAGATTGAAGCACTGTTGCTAACCAGCCCAGCGGCCGCTTCACGGGCGCCACGGACCCCTTGTAAGTTTCCAATCTTATCCGGGAGGGCGAGGCTGGACCTAATTGCCAGGATGCACGAGTTCAACCAGTCGCTCAAGTACGACAAGCGTATGTACGCTGCAGACGTCAAGGGTTCGATTGCCTTTTCCAAGGCGCTGCTCAAGGCGGGCATTGTGACCGACAAGGAGCAGGCCGAGATTGAGCGTGGTCTGAACGAGGTTGCGGGCGAGTGGGCTCGTGGCGAGTTCAAGATCCTCGCCGACGACGAGGACATTCACACTGCCAACGAGCGCCGTCTGTCTGAGATTATCGGCAAGGACATTGGCGGCAAGCTGCACACTGGCCGCAGCCGCAACGACCAGGTCGCGACCGACATGCGCATCTGGCTCATGGACGAGACGACAAAGGTCGAGGGCTTCCTCAAGGACCTGCTCAGTGTCATGGTGTCGCGCGCCGAAAAGGAGGTCGACGCCATCTTGCCCGGCTACACGCACTTGCAGCGCGCTCAGCCCGTCCGCTGGTCGCACGTGCTCCTCTCGCACGCCCAGGCTTTCATCACCGACCTCGGCCGCCTCCGCGAAATGGTCCCGCGCATCTCGGTCCTGCCCCTCGGCTCGGCCGCGCTCGCAGGTAACCCCTACGGCCTGGACCGTGAGCTCCTCCGCAACGAGCTCGGCTTCCAGTCCATTGGCGAAAACTCGATGCACGCCGTCGCCGACCGCGACTTTGTCGTCGAGTGGCTCCAGTGGGCGTCGCTCATGATGATCCACATGTCCCGCCTCGCAGAGGACCTCATCATCTACTCGAGCGCAGAGTTTGGCTTTGTGCAGCTCTCGGACGCCTACTCGACCGGCTCGTCCATCATGCCCCAGAAGAAGAACCCCGACTCGCTCGAGCTCCTCCGTGGCAAGTCGGGCCGCGTCTTTGGCCAGATGGCAGGCTTCATGATGTCCGTCAAGGGTATCCCCTCGACCTACAACAAGGACCTCCAGGAGGACAAGGAGCCCCTCTTTGACTGCGTCGACACGGTCGCCGCTGCCCTCCAGATCGCCGAGGGTGTCATTGGCACTCTGACTGTGAGCTAACCGGTATCGGATGTGGTCTTTTAGCTGACGTCCAGATCAACTCGGACAAAATGGCCGCTGCCCTCACCATGGACATGCTCGCGACCGACATTGCCGACTACCTCGTCCGCAAGGGCGTGCCCTTCCGCGAGACGCACCACATCTCGGGCCGTGCCGTCGCCCTCGCCGAGAACACAAAGGTCCAGATCTCCGACCTCTCCATGGACCAGTGGAAGGAGCTCTCTGAGCACTTTACCGACGACGTCCAGGACGTATTCAACTTTGAGACGTCGGTCGAGAAGCGCAGCGCCATCGGTGGTCCCGCGCGCTCCATGATCCAGCGCCAGGTCGACATTGCCCGCCAGCGCATTGCGGGTAACTAGAGTGTGGGAAGCAGCACAAAAAAATCGCATTTTAAATAGCAGACAGCACAAATGCATTTATCAACAACCACAGCACATGCTTTCTATTCTATGCGGGCAAGATTGACACTACTCTGTTTTCTCTCCTTCTGCCTCGTTTGGATGTCATACTTCTACACTGTTTGGGAGATGTCTAGTCTGACCATGCCGACTTGATGTTCTCGATGGCAGGAGCCCACCCGGCGAGACGACCCAACTCGGTCGGCTCGACGACACGCATGACGCCTCCGTTTTCCTGGGCCAGTTCGCGCAGGCGCTGCTCGGCGTCGCACCAGAACAGCTTCCATTTGCCGTCCTCGCTCGTGACAAAGCCGTTGCTGCGCTCAAAGTACCACTTGTTGACGCCATTGTCGACACGCGAACGCCACACGAGATCGCGACCACGACCAACACCCGAGAGCGAACCCTCGCTCGGGTTGGCGGCATCGAGCAGACCGAGACCGTACGTCTCGTCGCGGAGGGCGACCCACAAAAAGTCGACCGTGCCGTCGCCCTGGTTGGCGGGGAGCACGGCGAATTTGTCGAGGTAGCAAATGTTCTGGCCCATGCTCTTGCCCTCAACGGTGACGACGGCGGCGGCAACATAATCGCCAATGACAATCACAAAGTCGAGATCGCGCTCTAACCGCGCCCAGTATGCGTCCTGGTTGAGCTTGCGACTAAAGGAGCGTTCGAGGAGTTGGGTGAGCTTCGGCTTGTCGACGTCGTCGAGCGAGCGCAGAATGCGGACAGGCAGACCGCGGCGGATAATGGTGGGCGTGTCGCGCGTGATCCGGCCCTCGCTTTGGGTAAGCAACGCGTGTGGCAATGAGGCGGAATGGGCCGGTTTGTTGGTGATGAGGTTGGCGATCAGGGCCGTTGGGGAGCGGTGAGATACCAAGAGCGCACTGGCTGTACGCGGCATGTGGCTCAGACATGTATCGGCCAGGGCCAAGTTGGAGAGCGCAGTAGGGTGTGTCTGCCGCCAGTGAGGCTGCCACGTGCGGTTGATGTAGTCGAGTTCACTGGACAGGTTGATCGAGAGGTGTGGCAGACCGGAACGCGCGTACGATGGAATACCGCCCTCGCGGTTGATGATGAGCAGGCGGAGGGGTGTCAGGTTCATCCGACCGGGCGCGAGGCCAGAGTTGCCTCCGCCTTCGCTTGTCTTGGACGATGCTGCCATGGCTTCGACGAGGGCCGCAAGAACGGCATTTGCGCTGATTCGGCGCGACCGACATCCCTCGTCGAGGGCGACAGGCATAAGGACGGGGATCTCGCCCTCTTCCACTGCGCGGCGGATATGGTCGAGTCCTTCTGCCTCCACGTAGACGGTCCCGTCTGGGCTGAGACGCGCCACAGTCGCGAGAATCGGGCGCGCGGGGGCGCGCCCCTTTGTGAGGAAATGCACTGTCCGCTCGACATCGCGCAGCATGAGCGTCCGCTGCGCCTCGGCCGCAACCGAGTCCTCGGACTCGTATGGCGGAATGTCGTCGCGGTCAATGACGACGACGCTCACTAACCCCAGCTTTTGGAGCGAATTGATGCCCCGCGCAACCGACGCCAGCTGTACATCCGTAAACGGCCCCTGGATCTTGACGAGCGCCGGACGCCGCACGATTGGGTTCAGCAGCGACGAGACGAGCGGGTTCGCATCAGGCTCGGCCGGGTTGACAGCGGGCACTTCGGCGTCTGGGAGGTGCAGGTCCTTCTCGGCGGGTGTCGGCGCAAATGACGCCATGTACGCGCGCGAATCGCGCACCGATGGCGACGTCTGGAGAATCGACAGCACAAACTCCTGTCTCCGTCAGCTCCACTCCTTGCGTGCACCATTCGCCACAATACAAGCAGCGGTAGAACGCTACACGTATCATAACGCACCGCATCAGTCTGGCCTAAGTCGGCCTCCTCCTTGAGTGCTTGCATGCGCGTATGGTACTGGCGCGACCCCAGACGAATCACAGGCGACATGGACCTGGCCGCCCTCGCGAGCTCGTGCGAAGCGTACGAGGACGATGCACGCGGCGCGGGCGTGCGCGATGCACTCCGCAGGACCGTTCCGAGGGCGCTCATAGTAGTCGGGCTCGTTGGCAGCTGGCGACTGACAACTGGCGGCGTGGAAAGAGGGAGAGAGAGAAGAGAGAAAGTCGACGATAACAACAGTGCCCACCCAAAATATCGACTCGGCCGGCAACTCGGATTCCGATCGCCCGGACTTGCCGGCCAACATTTCCCCGCACCACCCTACGGCCGCCCATCAAACCGAGATGCGCCATTTCCTCCACCAGTAGCAAGATGCCAGTAGTCAACAAGCCTATGCAGGCACGCAAGTCATGCTCAGAACGCAACTGGTTGGCGACGCTATTCAAGGAGCTAGCTGTACCCACCGCTCTGCCTCATTCACTCCCATCTCGGCCTCCCATGTGCGTGAGAACTGGTGACCGCGATTGGCTCGGTCATCGTCAACATTGTGGCAGTGGAGGCTTATCACCGCGAATCAGCCAGCTCCACTATCACGCTCCACAATGTCTAATTCTCTAACGCATCTCATATCTCACGCCCCATCGTTGTCTGATCGTCGCCATCGAAACATGCCCCTCCGCAGCCACACAAAGATTAGATAGATGGAAGAATCGAGGCGCATCCCATCGTGTAAGCGAGACCAGATGTAGGCGACAACCCGCGCGGCTGCGCCCTTGTGATCGTCGTTGCGCTGATCCTCTCGCCTCTTGGCGTCTTGCATCTCCCTGTTTCTTGAACCAGATTCACGCGTTCATGCCGTATGCCAGACACACATATGCGCGTCCCCACTTGTATACATGGGGAATCCTTGATTACTCACATCGTTCGATGATGCCGCTTTAAGTAGCAACCCCTTCTATCCTCACGAACCGTCCGTTCCGCGTCCAACATGGCACGTCAGTTCACCACAATGAGCCCACTTCTGGGCGCTTCGGGGCAGCCCCAAGCACTGGTCTCGGAGATCAGATACTACAACCATGGTACGGTCAGGTACGTGAGTGCACGGACAGCGGAAGCCAAGTTGGTAGCCACCCGAGGAAGGAAGGAAGGTCGAATACCCAACGGCAGCTAACACTTCCACCTGGTGTGGCACCCTCCCTCGTTTGCCTTCATTCCTCGGTCTTGTCTTCCTGTCTTCCCTCCTTCCCTCCCTTTCTCTCATCTTCCTTCCTTCCTCACCTCTCCCCTGCTTGTTCATTCTCCTCTTCACTCATCATTTCTACTTCTCCTCGTCTCCCATCTGTCCTTGCCTTCCCTCTGTCACGTCCACTACTCTTTCGCTTTGACATCATCCCTGTCACATCCCCCATCCCAACACCTCACTCACGACTGTCCTTCCGTCCCTATGGACCATGTCACGCTCACAGCGGGGCATTAGCGTCTCTCAAGAGCCGCCTGTGGTGAGCACAACCACTCATCCTCACCACTCCCCACCGCTCACCAGCACCCTCTCCCCCGCCAAGTACTAACGCCTTTCAGCCGCTGAAGAGGAAGCGCAGGAAGTACAGCAACAACCCCATCTTCACCACTCCCGCCCCTCGTCAATCTGACGCTGGTCCCAGCACATCTAGCACTAAAGGGAAGGCATGGGGTCTCCCCAGCGCCGCCACCCTTCGCCAGATTGCGCCCAAGAAGAAGCCCCGCCGAGAGCCGTCGAAGAATCAGAATGCTGCAAAGCAGTCGGTGCGCCAGCAAGAGGAAGTGAACCAGGTTCGGACACGGCTGGCAACCCCCGAGGACGGATACTGGGAGAATGGCGTCTGGGTTGAAGGGCCTCCCGAGCCAGAGCCTGTGGAGGAAGACAACCAGATGGACAGTGAGGCCTCCTCAGGTGAGCTGTCCCCACCTCCAGTGCTAGCTGACAACCAGGCGGCGCTGCTGCCCATCATGATCAGCGCGCTCTTCAGAGCACACCACCTCTCCACGACGCACCGACCTCCCCGCCGACATCGGCATTCCCTCACTCTACCCCTCCCGGCCGCGGACCTCACCTTTCATCACCACTTCGCTTGAAGTCGCGGAAGCGCAAGAATGATGCTGAGCCACTGTTCCTCCCTCATTCGCCCGACTTTGAGTACCCCATCGCACCTTCATTCTCCAAACCAAACCCCCTGGACTACACTTTGGAGCAGGAAGATGAAGGACAGATTACCCACGATCGCATGGGGTCGCATTCGACGCACAGACACGGACATTCACAACCGCGCACTCCGTTCCGCATCGTCACCCAAACTACTGCCCCAAGGCCAAAGGGCGACAACTGGCAGCCGCGCCGGGTCTTATCCGAAATTACCATCACTTCTGAAGAATCCCGCGAGGAGGAGCAAGACGAAAATGACGAGACCATGGCCTCAAACCACCGTCTGGTAAAGCGAACGAAACACAAGACTTACTCGAAGCGTATAGGATTCACGTACCGCGACCCTCGGCTGGAGGAGGCGTTCGACGAACCGCGTTTTTCGCAGCATGACTTTCGTAGTCAGCACTCCGAACAAGAGAGCCTGCATGACCTTCCGCGCCCGCGTCAGCGCACGGTATCGTATCACGGGGAGTATCCCATGTCACCTGACACAAACGACACGCACGCAAGTGGCCGTGTTCAGTCCGACGAGGAAGAACCAGCCAGCGATATGGACAATGAGCTTGCCAAGCTTGCGGTATGTAGGACGCTATCGACCTCCGTGCTAACCTACTCAGAGCTTATTCCCATCCGCGGACTCGTCATGGGACTATGAGCGTCGCCATGATCCAGCAAATATGGTGCCCGTTACTCGTGCCTTCGAGGCCGATCGTTACCACTACAACGTTCGCCCTGGCCCACCCCAGAAGGCAAGACACCCTGCACGTGGCGGCTGGCTGGGACCAGAGCTTCCTGTTATATTTGAGGAGGATGTCCCGCCCCGCTTGCAATTCACGCAAACTATTCGCGACCTTCACCCGCACGGCAGGTGAGTATCGGGCTCAGCATCTGCTTGACTAACAGCACTGCAGGGCCAAGAACCATCAAAAATACAAGCCGTCGCGGAAGCGTCGACAGGCCTTGGCGAACGTGCGTTATTTGCCCGAGCGCTACGTCCGTCCCATTTCTCGAGTGCCGATCCAAGAGTTTGTGGCTCGGTATGAAGACTTTGACGATCGTTTTCCTGTCGACCCTCAGCTGCTCAAGTTAACCCATCGTGCGGCATTGCAGGCGCCATACAAGCCACCGCGCTACGACGCTTGGAGGGACGATGGTGGACCGTCAAGGTCCGAGCCTCATTTACCTCGCTTTGCGCACCCAAGCGACACCCCCAGCGAGCCCATCGCCAGTGGGACGACAAGCACACCCACCGAGAGGTTTCATTCCGCGGCCCCCGGGCGATTGAATCTTCGCCCAAAGAAGGGTCAGTATCCCCGCCTGCGCTTCACGGCCGAGGTTCCTCCCGCGCGACTGGGTAAACACCACTTCACTGCCCTGACGCAGCCCTCCCGCACTGTCTCCAACGTTGCGACTGTCACATCCGCCACGAGCGAGGAGGTGTCGCGCGTTCCGGACAGTGTCATCATGTCCCAGCGCGCAATATCCCTGGACACGGACTCTTCGAGACCTCAGCGGCAGCCATCGCTGCGCAGCATTTTACGGACTCGCAGTACACCCGCTCAACAGCAAGCCGCGGCGTTCCAGCCGTACAATCCACCCACGATGGACAGGGCAGCCAATGCCGTCTTAGATCTCGAGTTCTGGCAAATGGAGGATCGTCCGCGTTTACCGCCTCAGCCATCGCTTCATCCTGACGATATGACGGCCGTCATCTGCGATGGTGAAGAAATTCTTATCCCCTCCGCCGAGGCTGAACGATTGGAGCAGGAGTGGCAGGTCGAGCAGGAAGTGGCGCAAGGTCTCCACGACCCCGACCCGATCAACAACGAAGACTTTGACCCGCTCTCACAGCCTGGCCATTCGAATTCACAGCAGCCGTCTTCACAGCAGCCACGCATGCCACTCGGTGATGTCACGGCCAACAACACCGCATTACCACAGGCTCCGGACGGACACATGTCCGGCTTAAACATGACCGACTACCTGCTCCGCCTCGCCGAGGAAAGCCGCAACACTGCGAATAATGCGAGGGGGCGAAACCCCAGGCGGCGCATGAGGCGGAACGACGAGAAGCCTGCGGGGCGTGTGCGAGAAGAGGGCGCGTCGACCGAAGGCATACAAGAGGGAAACGGCACAAGAAACCCTCATGGCGACGCGGGCGCCGATGAAGTGGCGATCCAACAGTCTCAGGCAAGGCGAGAGCGGTCAAACACGTTCGCAACTGCATCAGCTCGCACGCGTGAGGAAAATCACAATGCGCCTCAACAAAACCCCCCTCGTCACGGGCAGAGGCAGCTCTCCCAACGCCCCGTTCAGCGGCAGCGCTCTCAGCACCTCATGCCAAACCACGGCGACCCCTACCAGCGGCACCTTCCGCGTGCCCTGCAGCCCAACGAGCAGAATCAGGACCAGACCAATGCGGGCCCGTCTCGTCAGACGAGGTCACTCCCGTCCGACAGCCAACCACCGAATGCGCCAGTCGCCCCACGTACCCGCACCAAGTCGCTCTACACTCGTGGGTTTCGTTTGCTTGCTGTTCATGCCCTAACCCACCAGCTTTCAAACAGCCGACACGGATGAACGCCACACCCCCTCCAGAACCCACAGCGGCCGACCTCATCACGTCCAGACTGGCCGCCAAGTTCCCCTCATTTGGTGACCTACTTCCGCGGAGCAAGCCGCCGCCACCGCCAAAGCTGGGCGCACGTGCACGCTGGCGGAGCGAGGGCGCCGCCATTACCAAGCGTGCGTGAGCTGCGTGTGCAGTGTCCCGACAGAGCCCAGCCACATCAAATCGAGTTGTGATGTCTTCAATCTCAAACGCTTCGACAGGCGCCCTCGAGCGCCGCCACGCGCACCCAATTCGCTACCAGTGCCCTTCACTGGCTTCGACCTATGTCCATGTCCTCTCGTGTCCTCCCACATCCCTTCGCCACTCAGGCAACCTCGAACCCAGTCTCGATCAATCCTCCGCCTCGGTTCAACCCACATACACCCACCCCGCCTCGTCCCCTCGTCGCGACCATTCCATCAACCGCATCAAGTCTCATCCCCGCACTGTGCATACCATCTCACCTTCTCCCATATCCCATCCCCAATTCTCAGTAGTTGTAGCCAGGCGTATCGTGTCCGAGTCCACATCCATGTCATGTTTCGCATCACCATCCCCATCGCCCCACCCCACCCACCCACCAGCCACCACACCACCACCCCATCGCTCCTCCGACCCACGTCCATGTACTCGGGTAGCACCTGCATGCATGCATCACAGCCCGACCCAATAATGCACTCCGCCGGGATTATGCAACGTCGTCTGAGCAATCTTGACTCTGCCAAGCGAGGGATTCTCCTCTGGCGTCGCCGCCAATCCCCCAACAGGCGTCGGAGACGAGTAGCGACTGGGGCTCGCGACGACCGAGCTCGCGACGGGGAGGTACGCCTCTGCGCTCCACTCGTACCACACTTTGCGGGAGCGGGCATCGACGAGGCGCCAGATGTTGACCTCGAGCTCGGCGCCCGAGGGGAGGTACAGCGGCTGCTTGAGGGGGAAAAACAAGGGGAACCACGAAAACATGTCGGGCGAGACGCGGTACGCCGTGTCCGGGTGGATACTCAGTCCCACATTGCCATACAGGTGCGCTTCAAAGTAGCCCGCAAACCCGTGGCACGGCGACGCGTGCGGAATGTGGAATGTCAGGCTTGCACTGCGTGTATTGTGCGAGTTGGTCACGGGCAGCCCGTTGTCGTCCAGCACCAGGTCCCGCCGCGGGTGCTCGAATTGCCAGCACTGCTGGATCCGCTCGCCGCACGAGCCCGACGCGCCGCCCCCGTCCCCGGACAACAGGTTGACGGCCTGCATCATCACCACGTACGGCGTCTCGGCGGCTCCCGCAGCGCGCGACGGCTGCGTCACGTCGTGGTGCAGCTTTGCGGACGCGAGCGGCGCCAGGTGTGCAGTGTACGAGGTCGGGATTGACACGCCGTCCGCTGGGCGTTAGCATGGTGGCTAGGTGTATGTAGACGAGAGCGAGGTGAGGGTGCTGGGGCAATGGGAGGGACGCGTAGGTTCTGGCACTTCTGCCCGTCGTGTGTGGCAGCCAAAGACACCGAAACCCGAGCCATCTCAGTTACGCCAGCTGCGCCATCTTGTGCCGGCTGCCACAGCGCCAGTCGCCAGCGACGCTGCCATGCTACCGCACCAGGCAGCAAACACGCGCAGCACGAGCACCACCGCCAGTTCCACTCGGCAGCAGCCCCATTATCGGGGTAACCGCTTCAGAAACCGGAGAGCCACAGCGGCGCGTTCGGGAGCCAGACCAAGACTGTCCGCACTTCCCCCCAACTCAACACCCAACTCAACCCCTGTCATCGTTCACAGCCCCCAGCACCGCTGGCTCGCCGTCGGCCCAGCCTACTCACGTTTCAAAAACCGCATCGCGCCATCAATACACTCCGGACTAAGCTCATTATCGCCAAAGCTCCCGAGGAGCTCCGAGACGAGAATATCCGCTTGCTCGGGGACGTGGAGTGTGCGCATGTCGCCAAAGAGGATCTCGACGGCGTCGCCCCACTCGAGCGCCTTGCGTTCCTGTAGGGTGGTGAATGCGTTGACGTTTTTCTCGACGGCGTATATGCGTGCTGGGCGCTGGGCGCGGGCGAGTGCGCGGAGGGCGCATGCGACGAGGGGTCCGCGGCCTGCTCCCGCCACGACAATGACTACGTCGTCGTCGGCCTCGCCGTCGTCACTTCGTGCGGGCTCGCGATCGGCGAGGGCTAAGAAGATGGCCTCCTCGTACTGCCTATACTTTACCGGATCCCGCTCGAACACGTCGTATGTCGCGCTCCCCAGGTCGTCCATCAGGGGCTGCAGCGGCGCCTGCAGGTAGTCGCCGTACCCCGTCGCCACCTCTGCGGGCCCCTGTGGCGACAGCGCCCCGGGCACATTCGGCACTGGCTGCGACGTAATGTGCCGCACGTACTGCAGGTACGCCGTGGGGCCGCCCGACGGGTGCCGCCCCGCATGTGTGTCGGATAGGATAAACGTCGGGCTCTGTCGCGTCAGGCCCCGCAGGAACGCCTGGCACGCCTTGGACAGCACAGGGTAGCCCTTGGCGTTCGGGATAAAGGAGCGCGCAGGGAGCCAGATGTGCTTGACTGGCTCGGCGGCCCAGCGGGACAGCGCGCCGACGGAGGGGGGGAGCGGGTTCGAGAGGTCGAGCGCTGCGTGTTAGCATGGGTGAATACGTTGCTGTGGCGACGGGGTCATGTGGTAGGCATGAGCTCGCGTGGAATCGCGTGAGAGCTCTGTCGATCGCGCAACCACGCAGAACAGAGTTGAGCGACACCAGATAGACACGCGCCTACGTCGGCGCGTCGACAAGGGCGTACCGACATCCTGGGGAGACATTTCCGAGCCTCCAAGACAGTCCAGGCAAACCTTTCAACTGCAGTGGGCTTCACCCTGTCCCACGCTCATTCACACAGAGCATGCACTCTGTACTGGGAATGTGCCACGGAGATTGCCCATAGCAGACAATGCAAGCGACATTGCTCGACAAGCATGCTCGAGGCGCCCTTCTCTGCGCGTGCGCCCAGTCCGTCTCTCTTCGCTCCGTCGCTATACACGTGCGCGCTCCTTCTCTCGACGCCCTCACTCAGCTTGCTCGTCGTCCCTCTGTCTGGCTCTCTCCACATTCTTCGATTCGTCCGTAACACCGGCTCAAAACACCTCGTTCACAGCCACAATCACACTCACTAACGGACAAGCGCGGATTATACCCGCACAAGCTGCGAATACAGTCCCACATCTCCCACGTGCTACTAGGGTCTGCCTGGATGGCCGAGTGCGTGACGCTGCGGCCCGACATGCTAGTCTGGGAGTTGTGCGAGACGACACTGGCGACGCGGCTTCCCTCTGGCCGTTGTCCGTGTCCGCTGCTGCTTGGTCCGCTCTGCCCCTGCCCTTGTCCCTGCCCTTGTCCTTGTCCTTGGGCGGCGATGATCTGAGTGAGGTTGCCAATGCTGAGGTTTTGCTGGTGCATGCTGGCCGGGCGCGACGACAGGCTCGAGACGCGCCGGTGATGTCCGCGCGGCCCGTCGCCGCCGTTGCCGTTGGGGCCGTTTGCGGGACCCTGGCCGATAATCTCGAGCGGGTCCGAGACGGGGATCCGGATGCTGATCTGCGTGTACGCGCTCGCACCGCCCATCTGCAGCAGGTTGGACACGGCGCGCGCATACGCCGGCAGGTAGGCGCGGTTCGCGAGTTGGGGTGCGGGGAGGATGAGGGTCGGGAGCGAGAGGTAGAGTGCTTGCTGCATCTCGGCGCGCAGGCCCTGTTACGTGTTAGCGGCGACCACGGGGCGTGAGTCTAGCTCGAGCTCGAGCTCGATCGGATCGGCGGACACAGCGGGTACAGCGGCGATGGCGATCCGCGAGCAAGTGCGATGGGCGCAATCGAGGCGGTCGGGGCGCGATGGCACTGCCTCTGCCGTCTCTGACACTGCCAAGAGCCAAAAAGTGGCTGACGCAACCCAACACACCGTCCACGTCGGGCGCCATCGGCGGTCTCGACCACCGCCGCCCTTGGTTCCCCAGGTCCGCTCCGCGCAACGCCCGCCAGCCTGGCCCACTCACTAGCTCCGAGTCAAACCTAATCCCCTCGTCTGGCGAGTCGAGCTCGAGCCACTCGCTCGCGAGCGCAATCACGCCCTGGCTCTCCTCGAGGCGCGTCACGTTGCACTCGTCGCGGTTGAGCCGTGGCTCGTGGCGCCACTCGTCGGCCTCGCGGTCGAGATCGGCCCGTGGTCGTGGCTCGTCGCCACCGTGCTCGGCGTCGTCGTCCGTCGCGGCGTCGTTGGCCGCGTCCTCGTCGAGGGGACGCAGACACAGCCGCTCCCACCGCGCCTGCCATCCCTCGTTGGCCAGCGGGAGACACACAGAGTCATAGTCGGTCGACGCGACCGTCCGCCCGATAAACGCCTGCAAGGGGCTCGGCGCTGGGTGCGGCACCACGGGCAGCGGAGGTGCCTCGGGCGGCACGAGCGCGATGGGGAGACGCGACATCGGGTTCGTGCCCAGGCGGGAAAGAGAGAGGAGGGAGAAACGGGCAACGCGCGACCCCCGAGATGGATTACGCGATAGAACTAGACAAGGGACACAAAAGTCGAAACGATAGAAAGTCGAGCGGGAGGCGGCTAGAAGGTGACCCGGAAATGAAAATGAAACCAGAGAATGGATGCGATGATCAAAGTCGCACGCGTCACGCGCAAAGGGTCCAATTCAAAACGAACGACGCGACAACAAACGACCCACACCGTCTCCTAATAGAAACACAATTCACACCTTTTCAGGCGCCCTAAACCTAGGCGCGCCTAGTGGATTGTCACACGCGCCTGGGCTCAATGCAGTGGAAGTGGCGGACAAATGAGCATTATCCTCCGTTGGAGGTAGATTCTGATACCCTATGCATGCTGGCGACATCTAGTGTTGCACCTCAAAGTGGAAACTCCCCTAAAGTACGATATGGTGGTGGCTGTGAATGAATAATCTCTTGGTTGGGAGCCCGCGCGGCCGTTCATCTCCCAGACCTCATCGGTAGGCCCACTCCGCCTATCGACTTGTTGTTTATGGGCGGAACGGCACACCCAGAGTCATTAAAAAGTTCCATTTGAAGAAGGCTTGAGCTTTCAAATTTGAATGTCGAGGCTGTCGAATGCATGCCTGGGGGCACCCATTCACTGCAGAAGAAAGCGTGAACTGATACTTTCCACTAGGAATCCTCCCTGGCTGTCTGAAGGTATCGCGAGCCGAACACTCCATAAGCTTGCATCTCCACGTCCAACTACACGGAAGTTTCCAACTACTTTGAAGACCAGGAAACTTGCAGAGAAAAGAACGTAGCCTTCGGGTGGGTTCGGTTTCGGGTTAAACGCACTTGCAGTGCTTCGTTGTCGCCGCCTTGAACGCCTTCCCGCCCGCGAGGGAGACAGCTGTGAAATATACTGCCGCCACTGTTGCGCATTGCTGAGCGACAAATGGGGGCCAGAGCTGGGCACACTTGCCCATCATGCAATTGTGGAAAGCGACTTCGCACTGGGCCTTACTCTTCGAGCAATCGCCATAGCAGCGGTCGTGCGTGTTGCAGCAGGACCCGAAGGCAAAGTCGGGCACTTTGACGCCATCCGCCGGGCCGCAGCCGTTGGGCACTACCGAGACGCCTTTGGATACCGCACGCTTGCCGGCGGGGCAGCGGCCGGTGCGGTCGCGAGCGACTAGGTCGTGTTCATCGTCGAATGCCCTCCGGAGTGCTGCTTCGAAGGCATCCCTTTCGGCAATGGTAAAGTCCTGGCGTTAGTCACCGCTTGGGGAATGAGGTGGACAGTGTTGGATCAGCATCTGCCACAAGGAGACTTACGTCGCGCTCGACGTTTATGTACTCGTCGCGTTCAACGTAAATGTCCTCATTGCGCTCGACGTTGAGGGGCTCGTCGCGTTCCTCAAGACCGATCGGGGACTCAACGAGGGGGCTGTCTTCGCGCGCATCAAGTTCGACGACGTCTGGCGGTTGGTACGGCTGTGGGTGCGCAAGCACGACCGCTGCGAGCGTTACGAGGGGTAGAACGGATTTAAAGAACATGGTGGCGATGGGTGAGAACAGGTCAGGAGCGTACTCGGGCACGCTTCAAATACTGTCTAGGAGGTCTAGGAGGCCCTTCAGAAATGCCTGTGAGGTCATGAAGACGATACTGTCGGTTTGTGTGTCCAAGCAACAGAAACTAGTTGCCTAGAAACACAGGCTTGGCGTCTTTAAAGTAGTGCTGGGTAAAGGTGTTGATGCATATCGCGGCCTTGTGTGGCCGTCCTTGCCACGACGAGTGAGAGGGATGAGGAGAAGTTATGAAGTGGAATGAGAGTGACTTGTAAAGTTGTGGAGCTCATGCCAAGCGGGACGAACTGCAACCTTATCTGTGGGTCATGGGTTATTACTGTATCAAGTGAGGTAGATGGTCGCGTGAGTGGCACTTGGTACACTTCTGACAAGCTTCCGAAATGAAGTCACGTTCCACAATCGTCATGTCTACCTTCTCCACAACTCTCTGAGGTGAGCACCCACTGGACGAGTGCCGTCAGTCTTGGCGTGACACGCATTGCAGAAGACCCATGCAAGCTTGCCTCATTTGGTGAGAGCAAGCACTCTCCATGACGGTTGGCTTCATTGGACTGTTTGTCATTTAACGTGGCAGACTGGTCTGGGGAGTCGCAGGAGCTCGTGGCCATTTTGATGCTAGCACGTAAGAATCAAAGGCGTTGCGTGCGGTAAACTCATCGCGGTGGTCTCGTGACGTATCTTCACCATCGTAAAGCACTGCACGCATGTTACTGGCGGGGAGCCACAACCACTTGTTGCTATGGAGGTGTGTTGATATGGTGTGTTCATTGATTTCCGTGAGGGAAGAATATGGCCCTCAGTGAACAACTGTCGATCTCAGATACTGCACACTTTTGGCAACGCCTTATTGATGGCCGGCCATGGCCGGCGAACAAGCACACCCCAAGACGGTTGGACACAACTGCAAGGCGAGTACCGCTGAAAATGGTGACCAGCACTGCCCAACCAGTGCTTGCAACTATCATATTCTTTCCCTTCCAGGTATCACGGTTGGGAGCTGCTATCGTGGCATCGAGAGTAGACGCTGAGCTGCTGAGCGTTGCTTTCACTTCATCGCACACGGGCGTTGACTCACGGTTTACCGTCATACTCGCCACAACTGACTGACAACTGATGAGGTCACTGATCAGTTCAGAGTCACGTGATTGCCTCTGAATCGGCGGACATGGTTTTTTGCTGACCTGACGATTATGACGGCCTTGATTTTGCCACCTCGCGCACCTGGTGCAGGGGCTGGAAGTATTTCACGGACGTCCTTTTGAGTACTTTACGGATATTCCCTGAATTCAGGGTCTTTATGTCAAAAGTCACACGTCGTTTTGAGTACTTCACGGATATTCCCTGAATTCAGGGTCTTTATGTCAAAAGTCACGTGGCTAATTCCGCCTCTGACGTGTTGGCCGAGTTGCAACACCTTTAACTCATCGTTGTAACTAACACCACCATTCCCGAGGCCTGGTTTCTTACTCATATCTCAATGAAATAAGACGGAGTAAAGGTGAAAACTGATCAAAAGACCGAGAGCTACAAACTGATCGCATAAAATTGTGGATATTCCTGGTATTTTGTCCTCAAATCGCTTATAGTAATTACAGTATTGTCAAAATTGATGTCAAAGTTGCGAACTTGCGCATAGCAATGGTAAGACATCCCCATGCTTCAAAAACTAGGCGAATAAGAGATACAATACAGGGCAATCTATTTCCAGTATTAGTTTGTGCAGTTATTGCATTGGATCAAGAGGAATTACATACAAGTCGTCAATGTTAACAAGTAGTGGCTGTTGTTGTTGAGCTGTTGAGTTGCAACTTCGGCGACAATCCACGTGGTTTTGGACGTTAGGACCCTGAAATCAGGGATTTTGCCCTGAAATCCGTGAAGTACTCAAAACGACGTCCGTGAAATACTTCCAGCCTGGTGCAGGCGGCACACTAGTACTGCCAACACCGAGGATACGCCATCGACGCCAACGACGCCACCGCACGTGATCAGGGACAAACTCAAACTTCTGGACAAAACCTTTGCCCTTGAACCGAAATATATTGAACGCCGTGGGGGGTGGGGTGATGACAGGAATAACGGGGATGATTTGATTATAACCAAAGATTACGTAAGGCTGTGTGCGGGCTAGTCCGGAATTGAGCCCTGGGAGAGGGAGAGCAAGATGGGACTAGGGAGGTGTAATTGCATGCCACTACCACTACTGCCCCACACTGTCGAGTTTGTTTCTGCTTAGTCTATCCTCATCCAACAAGCGTCCTCTTTCTCTTTCACTCATCCTCTTTCCTCTTCGCCCTCTTCCCCATCCACCCCCCCTTCCCGCACGTCGACCACGCCGCCAGCGCTGCCCGTCGCCACCATGCGCTTCTCCCGGCAAGCGAGGATCATAACCCTCCTCGTTATCGACACCTTTTTCCTCTTCCTCGTGCGTACCCGAGCCGAGCCATGTCATGTTGCTGACGAGACCAGGAGCTCATTGTGGGATATGCTGTCGGATCACTTGCACTCGTAGCGGACTCGTTCCACATGCTCAAGTAGGTCCATCCACGCCGTTTGTCGTTGCTGACAAGCTCTCCAGTGATGTGCTCTCACTCATTGTTGCGCTGTACACAATCAAGCTCGCCACTTCGCCGTCTTCCTCCGAGAACTCGTATGGGTGGCAGCGCGCCGAGATCCTTGGCGCACTTATCAACGGCGTCTTCCTCATTGCCCTCTGCGTCTCCATCTTCATCGAGGCCGTTGGCCGCCTGATCGCCCCACCTGGTATGTGATGTTCCGACGCCACCAAAGTCGGGGCCAAGCCTTTTGCCTCGGCGCCCCTCCGCCTTGTTCCGCCCTCCACGGCCTCCACCCTGCTGCATTCGCTGTTACACAACACATCCGCTGACGGCACAGAAATCACGAGCCCCAAGCTCATTGTGATTGTGGGCTCGTTTGGCCTCCTCAGCAACATTGTCGGACTGTTCCTCTTCCACGGTAAGCTCCGCTCCGTGACGATGCTTGTTTCCGACTAACACGGTCGCAGACCACGGCCACGGCCATGGCGGCCACGGCGGCCACGACCACGGCCACTCGCACTCGCACGACCATGGCCACGGCGAGATTGCCCTCCCTGTCGAGGACGACGAGCCGCTCCAGCCCACGCCTATCCCGCGCAAGCGCTCCGACTCGATGTCGTCGCTCTACCAGCACCCCGCCGAGACGCGTGCACAGATTATCGAGGCAGCGCGTATGGGCCATTCGCTTGAGAGCGAGTCGTTCCTCTCTGGCTCGCCCGCCAACAACCTGAACCGTAACACGAGCCACTCGCACTCGCGCCGCCGCAGCCGTGTTGCAGGCAACTTCAAGGCCCCCGCCCTTGGTACCAACGAGACCCTCCCGCTTCCCAGCACTGCCGAGTCTTCTACGCCGTCCACCGAGGCTACCGCTGTGGACGAGTCTACTCCGCTTCTCAAGACAAAGTCGGCCCCAGCGGCGACTGGTGCATCCAACTATGCGGCCGATGCCAACGCTGCCGAGAACGGCGGGGCGACCAAGCCTCCTCCGTCCCCGGGTGCCCACGGCTCGATGAACATGCGCGGTGTCTTCCTCCACGTCGTCGGCGACGCGCTCGGCAACGTCGGCGTCATCTCTGCCGGTCTTGTCATTTGGTTGTAGGTGGTCGCATAATTTTTGCCGCACGGATCGTTGCTCACACCCTGCAGCTGCGAGGGCAAGTGGACGCTCTACTTCGACCCTGCCGTCTCGCTCCTCATTACGTGCATCATCTTCTCCTCTGCTGTTCCTCTGGGTACGTGCTTTCCAGATTGTTCCGACAATCTTTCCCTACCGTAACGGGCACTAACCAGTGCAGTCAAGTCGGCGTCCGCGATCCTCCTCCAGGGCGTGCCCGAGCACGTGTCGCTCGACAGCCTCCGCGAGGCGATCCGCGAGGTCGACGGCGTCGTGTCGGTCCACGAGCTGCACGTCTGGCAGCTCTCGGAGACGACCTCTGTGGCATCAGTGCACGTCCTCATTATGCCCAACTCGGACCACATGGCTGTTTCCAGCGAGATCCGCCGCGTTATGCACGCGCAGGGCATCCACTCTGTCACGATCCAGCCCGAGTTCAGCGAGTCGGCCGAGTCGGATAGCGAGGACAGCGAGCACGCATGCCTCATCCGCTGCCCCCCGGATCAGTGTGTCGGCGACACGTGCTGCCCGCCGCCCAAGTCGACTGGCCAGCAGACGCCGCGTCTCGGCCATGTGTCTGAGGGTGACGAGTAGGTTGGGCAGTGATGTGTCTCTGGACTCCAGCCCCAACGTTCTCCCCCACTGCCCCCGGATACATTCACTCTCCCAGGCGCTACTCGAGTGCCGCCCAACACTTCCTTCCGACCCGACCGACAACAGCGCGTGCCACGGACGTACGTGGACGTGGAACCTGCCAAGCATGCGCGCACAACCACGATGCCCGCACGCAGTAGTGTAGTGATACCATTCAAGCATAGTAGAAGAGGACCATGCAGCACATGAAGAGGAACGGGCATGGAGAGTGAGCAGTGGCCAGCCATGTGAGGGGCAACCAGGCCCAATGACCCGGTGTGTCACAGGCGACTACACTCGGCGAGCTGGGTGTGCGAGGGTAGGTTGCCGAGGTGTGGGTGAGGTGACGTGTGGGGGAATGACCGCCGCACGAGTGACACACACTCGGCTATGAGGGCCAGCGACTAGACCAGTGCTTGTGCGACCACAGAATCGGGCAGAACATGTGTGCGCAACCAAACTGTAACCTTCGAGGGAGGACAGATCGCGGTTCACGGGTCACCGCAGAATCGTCAGACCACCACACATCACACGCGCCAGCCTTCACCAGCACCAGCGCCAACGCCAACTCGTGAAGTCGGTACGACTAGCGACACCCCCCGTCCCAGACCAAACGGCCTCACCGACGTAGACAGGTTCACCAGCTTGGACTTATACCCGTGCAGCATGGTACAGCATGACCCCGGACAGCACGCTCTTCGACCAGCGAGTTTATTCACCCGCACGGCTAGCCAGACTAGCAGGCTAGGGAGCTTGGGTTCACAGTACGAATTGCGTCTTTTGCATGCTCTTATATGTCTGTGCGTCTTGGATTTTGCCTATGTCTGTCTCGAGGGCGTGACTAAACGCGAGTCCAGCGGCCCATGAGTGCGCTGTTGGGTTAGCATCATCTAAAGGAGGAAGGGCAGTGGGCAGGGAAAGTGGGGGGTGGAGCCGTGTAAGGAAGGGTTCGCGCAAGCCGTGGCATGGAAGGGGTGGTCACTGGAGTCATGGTCGTTGTGACTGCTGTGGTGACACGGTCACTGCAGTCAAGGCCCATACCGCCGACAAAAGCGGCAGGAAGCAGAGACAGGAGTGGCAGCACCGACAAAAGTGCAGCACGGACCAGTGTCACTGCCTCGACCAGAGTCACAACACCCAGCACACAACAACCGCAGCAGACAGCAACCCGCAATCACGGCAGTCACAGCAGTCACAGGAACCACAACAACCACACAACCACCGGAACCGCAACGAACACCACCGCCCCGCACTACGCTTCCACCTCGCCGCCTTGGGCAGCTCGACTCGACTCACTCAAACACGGCCATAATGGTCCACTTGCGGTTCTCGGCCTCGGGGAAGACCAAGCTGCGGGGCCCGTAAAAGACCTCGTCGTCGACCTCGTCCTTGTGGCGGGGGAGGCAGTGCATAAACTTCCACTCGGGGTTTGCGCCCGATCCGTCGATGAGCGCGTTGGTAAGCTGGTAGCCCTCAAACGACTTGAGGCGCGCGGCCGTCTCCTCCTCCTGGCCCATGCTGATCCACGTGTCGGTGACGACCACGTCGGCGTCCTTGAGGGCTTCGGCGGGGGTGTTTGTGAAGGAGATGAGGGACTCGGTGCCTTGTTCCTTGCTGCGGGGGTTAGTGTGTGTGTGTGGGGGGGGGGGGTGAAGCTGGGAGGGGAAGAGTGGCTTTGGGTAGGAGGACTCGGAGAGCAAGAGAAAGGAGGATGGATGTGAGGCGCATAGGCCATGCCCGGGCACTTGTGCTCGCTCGCAGGCACTGCCGCTTTCGGCAAGCTCCTCGACGAAACTTGCAATGTACCGATGCGTTGACCGTGCTGGTGCACAGTTGAAGACCATGCCCAGTCGCGTATTCTGGGCACGTTGATGCCCGGTCGTGCACTCTAGGCCCCTCACGGCCATAGCCGTGCACTCTAGGCTGCACATGCCACCGTTGGGCGTCTCATTGGCACACACTACGCGCACACACCCATAGCCACAACCTCTCAGAGAACGCAGGACCCAACCGAACGCACTGTGTGCGCTGTGTACTCTACACGCAAACTCGCGCCCTGCGGGCGCTCGTACTCACACACGGTCCCAGACACGCGGGTCGACCTTGTCGTAACCCTGGGGCGCGGCGACGCCGACCTCCATGCCAAAGCGGGGCATGGTGACGAGGATTTCGTTGATGATATTGTTGGTGTCGCCGACCCAGGCAACCTTCTTGCCCTTGAGCGTTTCCTCGACGTCGACGTTCTCGTCGACCCAGTTGCGGATAGCGTTGTGGGGGCGGTCGCGGAGGTCGAAGTCTGGGAGTTCAAGGCCGGGGTTGTACGTCTCGACGAGGGTGAGGAGGTCTGCGAGGATCTGGGTGGGGTGGTAGAGGTCGGAGAGGGCGTTGACGACGGGGACGGGCGAGTACTCTGCGAGGGTGGTGACTTCGCGGTGTTCGCCGACGCGGGCCATGATGCCGTCGGTCATGGAGCCAATGACGCGCGCCGAGTCCTCGAGCGTCTCGTTGACGCCGAGCTGGATGTCGGCCGAGCCGAGGAACATGGCGTGTCCGCCGAGCATCGCCACCGAGGTCTCGGACGCGACACGCGTGCGCGTGCTCCGCTTGCTGAAGAGGAGCGCGACCGACCGGTTGTTGAGCGACTTGCGCAGCGGTTGCGTGCCATACTTCTTGAACAAGAGCTTGGACGCCAGCGCCGAGCGGACAAGCGTCGAAATCTCCTTGGCAGACCGGTCCGCCAGCGTCATCAGGTGCTGGGGCGGCTTGGTGCGCGCCACGACACCAGGGGCGCGGTACGCCTTTGGCTCGAGAGGCAGAGGCGCAAACTCGCCCGGCGCACCAAGCGCATTGCCCCGCTCCAAACGGTTGCCGCCATTGTAGCGCTCGGTGCGCTCGTAACGGTCAATACGCTCGTTGCCAAGGCCGTCGTCGTAGCGTTCGATGCGCAAGTTGCGGCGGCTGCTCCATTCGCCGCGGCGGTCGCCGCGCGGCTTGCGCGGGTGGCTGGTCCGGCCGCCGGAGGCTTCAGAGTACGACGCAGCGAGGCGCACCGTCGTGGGCAGGATGCGCGAGCGGGTGAGCGTGGGGACGAGCATGGTGGTGAGGTTGGTGGAGGAGGTGAGCTCGCGCACCAGGTGACGGTTGACTTTATCTGCAGGAACGAGTCGGACGGAGATGGACTCGGAAATAAAAGGTGAGGCGATCTACACGTCATTGCTGGTGTATCAGTTGGTCCACCCTTTCCATCTTTCGGCCATGTTTCTGATCTTTGGCGACTGGAAACTCGCAACAACCTGCGACGCATCTGATCACCTATACCTACACATCTACAACCAGCCTCTACGACAGCGAGCTACTCGGCCACCACAACCGAAACTTTCTACCACTCGGATCTTCGAGTCTCGCTACCACCTCCGATCCGCGCGTCCGCGAACCTCGTCCCGACCCTCCGCAGACATCCCAACCACACCCAGCTCGACCTCAACCGGCAACGCCGTAACCCAACACCCCGCCTCTTCCCACCTTCCACCCCCACCCCCAACACCCACGATGCTCCCCACACTCCCCCGCCTCACACCGACGCACTACCTGATCACGCTCGTCCGCTCCGCGCGCGGCCTCCCGCCCGCCTCGGGACGCACACTCGAGGCACTGGGTCTGCACCGCCTGCACCAGCGCGTGCTGCAGCCGCATGGGCCCGAGGCGGCGGGCAAGATCCTCAAGGTCAAGGAGCTGGTCGAGGTCCGCAACGTCTCGGAGGCCGAGGGACGGGCCGCGCTCGCGCGCCGTAGGCCAGAGGGCGCCGGTGTGGTCGTGAGCGGGAGGGCGTTTGGGGGTGGTAAGCGTGCGGCTTAGGTTTGGGTGAGTTTTGGTTTGGGTTGGGACTGTGTGAGGGGCTCGCAGCCACGGAGATGTGGCTGTGAGAGGTCAAAGTCGGGAGTAGGGGTCGGGAGTGAGAGTCGGGTGTCGGAGTCACGGGTCAAACAGTGGAGTCCGCTCGAGTGGGAGGTTGGCATGTTGTGGACGCGGAGCGTGGGGCAACGAGGTATGGGAATGGAGATTGGTGGTGCAGGAAATACTTGGACGGGAGGCAACGATGGGCCCGCGTACGCACCAAGGCGAGATAAGTGTGGGAGGGTAGAGTGCCGACAGTCCAAGGACAAAGGACAGGAGGGACAGTAAGGGCGGCAGGCACAGCAGAGAGGCGAGGAACGAGGGACCAACGAACAGAGCATGGGAAATGCCGGTTCCGATGGGAGACGGGGATGGAGACGACGAGATGGAGATGGAGACGGAGACGGGGACGGAGATGGAGAGGGGACGGAGACGGACGCAGATAGAATCGAGAGGGATCCCGCAAGGTCGAGATCCATGTACCTTCAGGCCGTGGCTGACACACAGACGACACATACCCCGGCATTCATCATAGTACCATGCACGCTTCACTCCTGGCACTGCGTACTGGGGGACATTATGTCGCCCGTGCTCTGGCCGCGTTCGTTGACCTTGACCGCATTTCGTTCCAGCTTTCTTTCACGGTCAATCCTTGTCGTCATTCCAGCTTGCATTCGCTGTAAATCGTGGACTAGGGGTCGAGGCCGAAGCCTTGTGTATTTGGTCTGCTTGTGTCTCTGCGCTTGTGGCTACCGTTACTTCGGCTCGCGTGTCTGCTCCCATGGCAGCCCCTGTGTCCGCTTGTGTGCAGCCTGGTCCCCTCCCTGGTACGCATCAGAAAGCCTTTCTCTGGCAGGAGGCCCTCTCTTCGAGCCGACGCGGGAGCTAAGTCACACACGACGTCGAGCGCGTCGTTGATGCTTTGAGCACGCCTGAGTGACTCTGCAACGTGCCTGCCAACGTATCTGGCAGGCATAGGGGTCATTTTGTGAGGGCAGCTAACGTCGTTCATACCAGTTCTTGCTCAACGTCTTCAGCTCCTCTTCCCCCGCGGCTCCTCGTCCTCCAACTCCGACTTGGTCTCCTTTCCCGTCTCCTCCCCGTCTTCTCCCCCATCTCCTCAAAGACATGGGGTGGATTGCAGGGAGATCGCATTGGTAAACTCTGCAAATACCAATCCACCAGCTGCACCGTTCCGCCGACAGTGTTAGTTTTCTTTTCACTGCTGCCTCACTCTGTCAACAGTTGAGGTTGCAGTGCAACGCAGGCATTGTCGAAGAAGTCTCGCCACCACGGCTCCAGAGCGCGTACCGTTGCACCTCCAACTCGACCTGGACGGGCTTGGGTGATACTTTGATGGCAGGAAAAAGGTAACACTGATGAACGGAGCACAAACTCTTCTTCTACTGTACGTGAGACACCTAGCGTCGGACAATGTCTATGCACATGTCTGCTCTTCCTACGGCCCCCGTCGCTCGTTACACTTTCCTACAATAGGCTCTTCGTCTTAACATTTTTTACAGAAACAGAACGACTTCCACCTTCCACCCCCGGTACACTTTGCACCGCACGACGCCCCGCGGATGCGGCGGCAGCTGGCCGTGCAAATCGCCATTTCCTGCGAAGAACAAGATGGGGGGAGTGAGGCGCGCTTGTCGTTATCACGGCTACCGTCTCTGGACTCGTGAAGCTGTCCCTCAGCAAGGGTCTAAAACGTATGTATCACTAATGGCTCGAGAATATCTGCTTACGTCTGGCCTACTGTCCTGCTGACCTGGAACGCAGATGAGCTCCCCATCCGCGAGAATGGTGCATGTCTCGTCGGTTTCGGGCAGGTAGACCGAGCCATCGGCGTTAGAGGCAGCCTTGGCGACAGCGAGTGCAGCGATGGTTGCGAGGATGGTGATCTTCATGTCGCAAGTTGGGTTGCGTCTTGGTTGTTGGGTGCTTTGTGAACGTTGGTGGGTTGGTGGATGATGGCGGCATTGGAAGGAGACCACAACTGAAGAGTCTTATATACCCTTCACACCGCAGTGACATCTGCGTCGACTGCCAAGCCAGCAACACTCCCCATGGCCAACCCTCCGCCATGACGATCGCAGAGCGTCAAGACGGTGGACGTCGTGGAGTCGAGACGAAATAAACATTAGCATTAAGTGCCTTGTGTCTCTGTGGCATGCAGCCTGGGGTACATTTGTCATATGACCCTCTGGACCCTCTTGGCAGAGCCTGTAGTGGCTCTGTTCCGGATCACCCCGATCCAAGCTTTCTACACTCGTGACAGAATCACAGTCGAGTCTTATCATGTGCGGCGTGCAAGGGTGATAAGGTTTCGGTCTCGACGATATGGCCGCGTTATGAATCTCTGTGTCGAGTTACATTGTGGTCACTTGAGACCAAGCAACTGTCTACTCCACGATGAAGGCACTTACGAACAATCGGGTCATTTGACATTATCCCAGCGAGGACATGAGATTGAGGCACATCACAGATTCCTCGAATGCCAAGCCGTCCTCTGGCTCCATCACGGAGGTATCACCTTGCTGTCCTCCATCCTCAATCGCGGGCCCTCATGGTTAGAGACAAGGCTTCCGACCTGGCCTTTGATACAGTCACAGCACAGTACCGATGGTCCTCGACATGCGAATGGGACAAAGCGAACCGTCCGTTGGTAAGCTGTGAGTAACATAATACCGGCTAACCCAGCTCACATGTGCGCCAGTGCTCACGCGTGACAATAAAGGCAACGAAGCAGGTGTACATAAATACTGACGGACTCCACATGTCACCACTGGACTTTACGGGACACCAAAGCGAACCACAAAGAGAACAGAATATTGCAAGTCCACAAAACGCTTGGCGCTGGGATCACTGAGGGGTCTGTAAAGTCGGTCGCATGGGCCTCGTTTTGTGAAATATAATCGAAGTGCGCTCGAGTTTGAACCTCCGCTTGAGCGAAGTGCTGTCTGGGTCAGCACGCGTTCACAGCAGTACCTCATGTCGCATTCGCTCTCACTCGTCATCGGACAGCTTTTTCCAGTCTCCTCCCTGTGCTGTGCTTGCTCCCCTTGTGTGACGTTTTTTTTTTGAGGGATCGCCACAGTCGGCGACCCAAGACCCACTTCCTTGGAACGCCTATTGGGCTTTTGTCCGGCGAGTATGCAGCAGTCACAATCTCAGCGAGCTTTAGTGCAGTCGTGTACAGTACTATGCTCGCAGCACAACCGGAATCGTGCAGGACACGACGAGTCTTCTCTTGCCCAACGACCCAAAGCAGGGACCCGCCCCATGCTCGCTGCGCTCGCGTCGTTGCGCCTGCGCTGTTCCAGTCTATGTGTTCATCTCCCGGCCTACGTCTCAGTACAATACATCGCCGATGAATGGCGCGATCGAAGAAACATGCACCCCGGCTATCGTCCGCCCGCGAGCCAGTACCAGAGCCCGAGCGCGGGCGGGCGTACACCCGCACCTCCCATTGCCTCTACCAGACACCAACGCGGCCGCCGCCCAAGTACAAGAAGGGTGCGTCGTCCGCACAACAAAACTCAAATCGGTGCTGGTGGGCTCGTACTCGCCGCGTGCTATCGTGTCGAGTTTGAGCTTTAGCAGCACCCGCCGCTCGACTGGGTGTTTGGCTTGGCTGCGACGTTGACGCCGCGGTCGGCGGCGAGCGAGACGGGCTGCTCTGCTTGGGGCTGCGAGTCGATCAGGCGCGTCTTGATGTCCCTGCGTGTTAGTGGGTTCAGGTGACGTCACAGGCGATGTGTCCGGGGTACGTGGAAAGGCAATGGTATACAGGTTGCGAGGCACTGGACACGCAGACAAGCAGAACTGGCACGACGGCAAAGACCATTGCCGAGTACCACCCTCCTCCACGCACATGTTCCAGTGCCGCCCCCTTCCCCTTCCCCACACCCGGCCACACCACACCAGACTCACCTCGCGAGCGTGAAGAAGGCCTCCTCGACACCTTCGTTCGCCTTGGCACTAGTCTCAATAAAGCGCAGGCCAAACTCGTCCGCGAGCTCCCGACCCTGCTCGACAGAGATGGCGCGCTTCTCGTCCCAGTCGCACTTGTTGCCGACGAGAATCTTGTTCACGTTGGGCGACGCGTGCTGCTCAATCTGCGCGAGCCACGTGCGGACGTCTGGGGGTTAGCACTGACGCCGTTCATGTCAACCCACTGGAGAAGCTCTTCTCGTCGGTGACATCGTACACGATCAGGATACCCATGGCACCGCGGTAGTAGGCCGTGGTGATGGTGCGGAAGCGCTCCTGTCCTAAAGGGTTAGTTGGACGTTTCGGGCGAGGGATTCCAGTTGCGACTTGCCAGCAGTGTCCCACTGTGCATGTCAGTATGAGCGACTTCTTGTCGTGCTGTCCACACTCACAATCTGGAGCTTGATGCGCTTGCCATCGAGTTCAATGGTCCTGATCTTGCTGCATCGTGTCAGCATGGAATCCGTGTTGGTATAGAGCGCGTGCGGTGCTTGGGAGCGCGTGGAGGAAATGGGCTTTGAACAGGCAATACCCGGTGGGCAGACTGCGGCGGCCGATCACTCTCAGAGATCTGAGCTCTCGGGCCACCGCGCTGGCAGATGAGGTCGGCCACAACGAGTGCGCATACACCTCCTTGATCGCGCTCGCTGTCTGTGCCGAGGCATATGACTTCACGATATGCGGCCGGGGCATGGCACCAGATACAACGGAGCCACGCCAAACATGCCACGCGACACGACACGCGACACGACACAATACGACACGCACAAGTCGATACCGATGGTCGTAATGAACGACGGGGTCCATGAGTCGTCGCAGAAACGCAAGAGGAGACACGACTTGCCGACGCCTGTGACGTGTCAGTAAGGTGTTGAGGTGTGGTAGCGGTCCAGCACCGCGGTCGATTTAGCGACGAGGATGGAGCACCGACGGGTCCATGACCAGCAACTCGTGGTGGCAAGGCGGCTCTGACTGATACAAGCTGTCGTGGCACCAGCATCCGGACAGAGCAAGTGCCGCTCAAGTGGACAATGGACGCGAAGGAAGCGCCCGTCGGAGATGTTAAGAGTCCCAGCATCGGAGGGCTACACCGCAGCAAGCATCGCCAAACGTACCCGAGTCGCCGATGAGGAGGAGCTTGATGAGGCTACACGTCAGCGATCGGGGCAAGAAACAAGGGAGGGGGCAAGGCGCGGCAGAGAGCGCGTGCCGGCGGCGGCGTGTGCGACGCGGCACGAGGGCAGCGCACCGAGCGGCGCAGGCGCGGGCGCAGGTGCAAGTGCAGGCACAAGTGCAACTGCAGGTTCGGCGATGGGGTGGGGCGATGCGACGTACAAGTCGTAGTGGGGTCCGGCCATGGTGTGGGTGGTGCCGGTGTCGGCGGTGGGGGTGCGAGTCGGGGAAGAGAGAGAGAAGGGGGCGAGGGGGAGAGAGATTGAATAAAACGGAAAACTGGGGGGTTGTTGATGTGGAAAGAATGAACAAGGAGAATGCAATGTGGTGGTGTGGTTCGAGGTTTGAGGTGGTGGTAATGGGTTGGTGGCGTGAGCGCAGTGCAGTAGTGCGCGCTGGTGCGGCGGCGGCGGCGTGGCGCGCGTGGACGCTAGGGGCTAGGGGCTGGGTGACAAGGGGTGGGTCGACTGTGGTCGTAATACAGTTTTGTTGGTAAGTAGTCTTTTGAATACGCTCACGCTATTCCAACGTCTAAATGCTACAGTAGTAGTAGTAGTAGTAGTCAACGTTGTGCGGGGAGATCCAGCCCTGCTCCTGCTACAGGCAGGCGCCCGCCTGCAGCCTGGGGCCCGGCGGCCCGACGCCAGAGCGATCCCAGCACCACCTAATGCATTGCAGGGTCAATCGTCTTCGGTTCACGTGGCTCGTCCCTGAATCGACGTCTGCCATCTGTCGATCCATCCTCGTCGTCATTTGCCCCCGCACCACCCCATCAGACATCCAACGGAATCAAAACCACGTGCTGATCACGGCGATATTCCAGTTGGCTGGCGAGTGGCAGATCAATAAGGACGGCAAGAGCAGGCATGAGCGATTTCCATCGACAACACAAGCACCTGCCACCAACGCTCACCAACAACCGCAACTCTCCATCTCCATCTCCTTCTCCCCCTCCTTTACTCCTCCCCTACTCCTCTCTCCTCCGCACGGCTCATCTTGCACGATGCAGGGTAGCATCTACGGCTCGTCATATGGCGGCCCCGCGCGGCCGCCCGCGAGCTCGACCCTGTCGTCGCTCCTCGCAAAGGCAAACTCGCTCAACGACGACCGCGACCCCGAGCTGCCCCAGATCCGCTTTGGCATCGACGAGATTGAGCGCATGTCCGAGGTCGCTGCAGGAAAGGGCAAGCGCTCCAAGACGACGAATGGCGAGGGGTGAGTGTGGTTGAATCGAGCGTTGTGCCACTTGAACAATGGGGGTGTGCGGGGGCGGCGATACTCGTGTTGTTGCCGCCGCATACGAACGGACTGGCCTTCGCTATGGCCAGAGCATAAATACCTGGCATTCCAACATGCGGTAGTAGCTCTCTTGTTCCTCATGATGGAGCTACCACCGGCCTCGTTTCTCTGCCATGTCGTGTCACATCACTGACCCCCAGCCACACGCTCCTGTCCAACCTCGGTATCAACACGTCGCGCCTGAGCCACGAAATCGCCCAGCTGCCATCGGAAGCGGCCATGGCTGAGGCGTCGACGACCTCGCGCTCCACGCGGAAACGCAAGACTGGCGGCCGCATCGCACCCCTCGGTGACCTCGGACCCGCGTACGCCGTGGGCGACGCCGACGTTGGCGCATGGGGCCGCAACTGGCACGAGATGGTCATTCTGTCGGGTATCGAGGTGCAGCGCCAGAAGGTGAGTGGAGTGGGGAGTGTTTGGTGGCTCGCTGGCTGCTGGAACGGCATCTGCGCGCCGCGGCGTTGCGATGTGCTGCATTGTGCATTCCATGACTCGGACTCGCGCTAACGCCCAGACGGTCAAGGCGTTCCAGGACCAGTTCCAACAGCGCATCCTTCAAAACTGGGAGGCAGAAAAGAGCCGCGTGCTGCAGGACGAGCTGGGCGTGACGGACGACGAGCTGGCGCGCATCTCTGCGAGCGCGGGTGCGCGGCTGGGCGAGTCTGCGCTGGGGCGCAGCCGGCTGGGGCTGGACGTGAGCACGCGGCGGTTCCCACTGGCGCAGAGCACGCTGGGCAAGAGCAGCGTCGAGGGCCGCGAGGGCGGGCTGGTGATGCACAACAAGGCAATGAAGTATGAAAAGGTCGTGAGCACGCTCAACCAGCGCCGCCTGCGGCGCGAACCATACGAGCTGTGCCTCGCGCTCGAGGCGACGGTCAAGGGCGACCAAAAGTACCCCATGCTTCCTACGGCGTACAACATCCTCGCGCACATGACGCAGGAGCCATCGGTTAGCGCGGACGCAAAATACGTCGGATACACGTCGGCGGCAGCGGCGCCCGTCACGGAGCGGCAGTATGCGCACGCGTACCTCTCTGAGCGCGGGTCCAACCAGTCGGTCCTGCTCAACGGGCGGCTTACGCTGGGCGCACGGCAGTTTTTAGAGCGCGAGTGAGTTACAGACTTCGGTTCTCAATCTGACAGCAGCTTTGAAAAGCACATTGACGACACGATTGCGCGGCACCCCAAGGAGGCGGCGCTGGGGGGTATGCCTGGGATCACCAACAAGGTCCGGGCGTATGTGGACGTGACGCTGCGGAGCAAGGAGGCACAGGAGACGTACAAGCCCGAGACGGTATCGGGCATCAAGCTGTGGGCGCAGGTCTACTACCTGCTGCGCGCAGGCTACCCGTCGGACGCCCTGACGTTGGTCGAGCAGCACCAGCACGCGGTGAGCAAGGACGACTGGTCGCTCCCGGGCTGCTTGAAGACGTTCCTTGAGTCTACGGAGCGCCGGTTGCCCAAGGCCCAGCGCGACCAGCTGTACAACGACTTCAACGCGCACGTGCGCAACAACCCCCAGGTGGACCAGTTCAAGTATGCGCTCTACAAGCTCATTGGCCGGTTTGAGCTGTCGCGCAAGACGGCAAAGGTCGCCGCGACCACCGAGGACTGGGTGTGGTTCCAGCTGAGCCTGACGCGCGAAAACAAGGACGGCGATCCGCCCCAGGAGCAGTACGACCTCGCCGACCTCGCAAAGCTCGTGCTCAAGTATGGCGCGGACAAGTTTGACGCCAACGGCGCCCGGCCGTTTGCGTGGTTCAACCTCCTATTGTACACGGCGCAGTTTGAGCGCGCAGTCGCGTACCTCTACTCGAAGCCGCAGCTCAAGATTGACGCCGTGCACTTTGCCGTCGCACTGCAGTACTATGGCCTGTTGCGCGTCCCTGCCAAGACGGGCGAGAGCGAGATTCGTGAGTAGGAGGAGGACTGACTCGTCGTGACGAGTCCCTCGGTCCTTGTTTGTCTCTCCTCAACCAGGCTCTATGCTAACCCGTAGTCACGGTCGAGAACGACCTCACGTACCTCAACTTTGGCCGCCTTGTGCAGGTCTACATTGCGCCGTTCCACAAGGTCGAGCCCGTCGCGGCGCTACAGTACGCGTACCTCGTTGCGCTTGCGTCTGACGCGCCCGACCCGACGGGCCCAGCACAGCGGCAGCTGGCGCTCGACCTGGTGCGTGACATTGTGATTGGGTCGCGCGCGTGGTCCAAGCTGCTGGGCAGCGTGCGCGCCGACGGGACAAAGGAGACGGGCGTGATTGAGCGCGACCTGGACCTGCTGCGCCTGTCGGACGAGGCCGACTATATGCGCGAGGTGGTGCTTGCCGCTGCCGAGCAGGCGGCCGTCGACGCGTCGCTCGCCGACAGCGTCGAGCTGTACCACCTTGCGGGTGCGTACGACCGGGTCGTCGAGGCGGTCAACCGCGCACTGGGCCACAGCCTGGGATCTGCGGGCGCGCCCCTCCCCGCCGCCGCGGCGCCGTCCGCCGTGGGGCTCTCTGGCGCATTCGGCGGCGCGTCCGACCTCGAGGGCCTCGCGTCCCGCGTCCACGCAGTGTACGCGCACGATATGGCCAAGCGCGCCCGCATCCCCCAGAACGCATGGGACACGCTCGTGCTCCTCCTCCAGCTCAAGGCCGCGCTGCGGCAGTACGCCAACGACCGCCCCGACCTGGCCCTCCAGACCCTCCGCGAAACGGACATTCTGCCCCTCGACAACGACAAGGCCCAGATTGCACGCTACGCACAGCGCTTCCGCGACGTCCTCGACACGCCCGTCGTGTCCAACCTCGACGATGTCATTGTCACCACCATGAAGTGCCTCCATCGCCTCTCCCAGGCCCTCCGCGAATCCCCCTATGGCGACCACCAGCGCATGGAAAAGCTCGCGTCGTACAAGCACCAGGCGCAGTGTCTCATCCAGTTTGCTAGTACGCTTAGGCTCAGGCTCGGGCCGGATGTGTACCGCCAGCTGTCGTCGATGAGTGCGTTTTTCTAGCATGCGAGCGCAGCGAGCGGGCGTGCGTGCGTGTGACCGGCGCGTGCGCGAGGTGGGCGTGCGGCGGGCGTGTTGTGCAGAGGCAGTGGAGCGTGTCGGGAGCACGGGAGCGAGCGTGGCCTGTGGAGCAAGGAGGCGGCATGGAACTGCAGGCAAGGCATTTGGGCACGGTGTGACCACGCTTGGTGCCGACGAGCGTTCCCGGAACGCGTCGCAGACCAGGACGCTCTCGCGAAGGCGAGAGCGCGGGATGTGAGGATCGAGGTTTCAGTACAGGTTACAGACGAGTAGAATATGCACTGCATGATATCCACGCTCGGTTAGTGGATAGCAACATTTGAGTAGCCAAATGTTTCAGGCTAGCGTCCTGACCGTCACGTACATACAACACGCCCATGTACATACTGAACCGCAGCATCCCCACCACAACTACTACTGAACCGCAGCATCCCCACCACAACTACGACAACTACAACTGCCGATCATCCAATGCGAAGATTGCCAAACCCCGATACAGACTGCCCAGCCCGGCGACGTGTGGGCGCCGGCATGGCGGGAGAGGCATTGGGACCATGACGAGGCGGATATCCTCCTAACGCAAATCGAACTCGCCATACCACGAGGGGTCGAGATCGGGCTGCTTGTGGACAGGATATGGCTCGTCCGAGTCGCCGTCGGTGTGGCATCTATCCAGGGCGGACGGCACCCACGTTGCAACTTGGGACAGCGGCGGGGGGAGGTTTCCTATTGGGTAGATTTTGCACGCCTGGACGTCAGTCAGGCCGCGCTTAACATGGTGCAGTGCACACGTACCGCGTTGTAGACGGGCTCGATCAGGCCGTCCGTCCGCCTCTGCCACTCTGCGACGGTGCGCACGTCGTCGTGACTCATCGCATCCGCATACGAGTATACGCGCCCCCTACCCTTCAGTATGATGTGTGTGTAAAATACAGCCCAGCCTTGCGTGTTACCCACAGTTCCAACACCTTATCAAAAACAGCGAGCACAAAGCACGCCTCGCGCACCGTCCCATAATCGCCGGTCAGCAGCGCACGCGTCCACGCCTGGCTCGCGTTCCGGCCCGCCCACTGCGCGCGCATCGCCTGCCCGCACACCGTGTCAAAGGGCCCGAGGCCATATTCGCCGTTGCTCCAGTCTGAGCGTGGAAGAGCGTGTCGAGGGGTTCGACTGGGAAGGAGAGGGGGTTTGTTGATCCGGGGTATCGGCGCAGGCCGGTGATGGTGATGGGCTGCATGGTAGTGGGGATGGTGGTGAGAAGAGGGGAGATACATATAACAATGGCTGTGTGGATGCTATCTTCGTCGAGGTGACGTAGCGCCATCTCGAGTGGAGGGGGGTCGAATAGCAATTGCCACCCGATCTCCATTCACGAGTAGTGTAAGTGCCATACCAGTTGGGGATTGCCAATGCCCAAGGGACAGCCCGCAACAGCAGGAGGCGCAACAGGGAGAATGTCACGATGCACTATCATACACGCTTCTATCTACTTCCACTGTCCTTGATCTATATGATTACGCGGCCGTCCTGCCCATTTGCCTTTAGTATCCAAGCTTGACGTTTACACGAAAGTTGCCATCCTTTGCGCCGAGCTTCTGCTTCTTCTTTGGCGGGCGGTCCTCGTCTGGGACTGCGTCTGCGAGGCGCTGGACTGTGGCGATAAAGTCCTCTACGGCCTGTGGGTCTGTCTGGTGGTGAATGACGCAGCGGTTTGCGCCGAGGTAGATTGGGGCTGGGAGGGCTGCGAGGGCGTCGCACACGGCCTTTACGTCAAAGCCTGCCGGGGTGGGGTCGAAGAAGACCATGTTGGTATCGACGGGGGCGACAATGTCGCACCCCGCCTCGCGGAGGCCCTTGGCGAGGCGGCGCGCGAGGGCATGCGTGCCCGCGAGGCGGGGGAAGTGGTGGGTGAGGGCATAGTCTGTGGCTGCCGCGAGGCCGCCAGACTGGCGCCAGCCGCCGCCGAACATTTTGCGGAAGCGGCGTGCCGTGGCGATAAACTCCTTTGTGCCAACAATGGCCGAGCCGATGGGCGCGCCGATGCCCTTTGAGAGGCAGAGGGATGCCGAGTCGAACGGCGCGAGAATGTCGCTCAGGACAGTCGTGAGGCTCTCGTCGTTTGCCTCGAGCCCGCGCCGCTCGACCTCTGCGGCCGCCACGTTCCACGCACGCGCACCGTCGAGGTGCATGGCGATGCCGTGCTCGCGCGCCAGCTCGCCGATGCGCACCACCTCGTCCTGCGGGAACACTGTCCCGGACAGCGTGTTCTCGAGGCAGATGAGCTTGGTCGGCGCAATGTGAATGTTGTCGCCGAGCTGCAGCGCAGGCCGAATGTCCTCGACCGTCAAGTGCACGCCGTTGGCAGGCACCAGCCCGTGTGTCGTCGCTTGCGAAAACATGGCAATCCCGCCCGCCTCGAGCATGTGCACGTGCGCACGGTGGTCGGTGATCACAGAGTGTGGCGGAGACCGCATGTGCGTCCGGATCGCTACTTGGTTGGTCATGGTCCCCGACGCGCCAAACAGCGCAGCCTCCTTGCCCGACAGCTTGGCGAGGCGCGCTTCCAGAGCGGCAGTGTCCGGGTCCTCGCTGTAGACGTCGTCTCCGCGCGACGCCTGCAGCATGGCCAGCAGCTGCGCGTCCGACGGGATGGTAAAGGTGTCACCTGTGTGTTAGTGTCTGTGCGCAAAAGGGGAGGTGGTGCCTGAAGATCCGAACGACTGTGGCATGCGCTGCGACCCGGCTGCGACAACACAAAGTGCAGGTTCGCAACAACGTCTGCCTCTGTTGTGTACCATTGTACCCCGCAGCAGATGCCGCCTGCGATCCCAGCACACTAGGACCACAGCATCACGATAGGCAGAGATCCAAAACAAGTGTACTGAGTGCCACACTGGGGTGCCACCTTGCCACACGTGGCGCAGATCCCTGAGCGAGCAGAGCAAGTGCCGCCCGTAGCCCTGGAGGCAAACACGCCGCCATTGTCGGGCATGACCGACCGTTGCCACCACTTGCTGTTCGCCATCCCGACACGGGCTGACACACTCGCGTGCTCGCAGCTCGACTCACTGCGAAAGTCGCGCGCGACCTGCTTGAGCTTCTCGACGTTGCGCTTGCCGCCGACGGCCTCTGTGACGTCGGGCGTGTGCTCGGCTGTGCCGTTGGCGGTGGCGGCACCGTTTGTAGTCATGGTGAAGACGGGCATGGCGTCGCGGAACGTGTAGGAAAACGTGCGCGGGCGCTTGGTGGGGGCTGCTGATGGCTGTGCGGCGGGGTTGAACGTCGAGCCGAGGAGGGACGCGAGGGACGTGCTCGCTGTTGTAGCCGGGGTGGTGGTGGTGGTGTTGGTGGTGGTGGTGGAGAGGGCAGTGGTGGTGGTGGTGGTGGGCGAGGTGATGGAGAAACGCCGCTTGGGGAGCACAGGCGAGGGGAGTTGCGAGGTCAACATTGGGTGGGGACTGTGGTGGTTATTCAGCGGCGGGGCGGTGGGGTCGTCACGGGGTCGGTGGCCTTTTGGGGAGCAACAAACGCGGTGACTTTCGGTTCTGATAACAATGCCTCGGCAAGATCCGCCTCGCTACCACCACCCAGGGCAGAATTTACAGCGCTGTGCATGAAGCAACAGCAACGTCACATGCGGCATTGCTCGCGTATGCTCGTGTCGGTCCACATGTTGTCGAGTCGCTTTTGGCCACACTCTCATGCGTTTTGGCCATGGTGGCGTCCGACGTTGGCCATACCGGGCGCGTTTGTCATAATCGCAATCCCTCATGTTCGGCACCCCAGCCTACGCCCTCCCCAAAGCGCTAGAGTGCTTGGGAACACGCCGCGATCCAGGCCACAGCGCCACCGCGTGCCTGCCGCATGCCTTATTTGTCGCCTCTGAAATGTCTAATGTGGGACCTTACTCACACACACGGTGACGGCATGGTCCCAGGTCCCGAAACGGAGCTGATGGCAAATTCGAGCCTCGAAAACGGCCATCCAGACGCAAAAATCGGCCATCAACGACGTATGGCCAATCGAGCCCTGCGTCCCCACGATCCCCACCCCACACGGCGACGTGCCCGATACGAGCGGCAGTGGCTGACGTGAGATCTGGTTGCGCGACGTTTGTTCTGGTTGGCTCGAGGGGTGGACACATGCACACACACAACATGCATCCACGGATCTACACACGCTACATCCGCGAATCATGATCAACATCGTGTGTTGCACCAACACACGGCCTGTTTCACGCCGCGCGCGCCGACGGCCACTAGCGACTAGTCGCAAACGCGTGCCAGTACTGACGATGACGCTATTCCATGTTGGCCATGCTCGCTGGTATTGCATTTTGTTCACGTCTATTCACAGCGAGTCCGCCCCACCCCAACGCCCATGCTCCATCTCCACTGACCCCGCACCCAAGATGCCGAATCGGAACGCTGCACTCGGCCTTTCCGAGTCACAACCCAGCCCAGCTTGTTGGTCAGGAGGTCGGCTGTCAGGCCGGCCTCCAGATTACGGCGCCGTGGATACGGACACGTCCAATGATGCAAAATGTAGAACACGTCCTTGGCTTGCCGTACTTTGCCGCGTTCCCCGCGTTGCCCCACAGCGCCACTGTGTCCCCTGTTTTGCCGTGTCCATTCACTCTGCCCATCCGTTTTCCGAATCCGACCAGCTCACCCAACTTTCGCCCTTGTCTTTCTGCGGCATGGTCATCAGTCATCCCAGACAGCTGACTGATGTCTAACCCTGTCTTTCCTGCCCCAGCTCCGAGATCCCGGAGCGGTTTGGGGGCTGAGGCGCACCAGGCGCGTCTGGGCTGAGACATCCCCGTCACCTACAAGACCAGTCGTGCCGACTCGTTTTGTCAAGTGGAGATCCCCATCGTGGGGTTGGGAAGGGCGCATTCCTGGACGGGGCGTCACTCTGCCATGGGGTCGTGTTTTCTGAATCACCAGACGCACGCCCATGTTCTGGTGCCCCATGCCCAACGTCCAGCGAGGTGTGGCATACAGGTTTGCCAGAGCAGTTTGAGACTGTGTAAGCAGCCGCTCGACAATCAGCAACAGCCGGTCAGCAGGAGCCGGTAGAGTTCTTGCCATCCCACTTGGCGATGTCACAGCCTATGCGTCCATCACCGGCTTTCTGAAGAGGTATCCTGCAACAACTGCTCCGTACACCGCCGCATCCCCGCAGTGTGACATAATGGTTGTCCAGAGGCGAGGCTGTGTAGCAGCTGCTCAGCACACGACTCAGCAGCATTACGGTGGCCGCATGCCTCGCCCTCGCTGCGCCGCCTGGCCAACATTTATATTGCAGGCTGTACACCCTCTGACAAAACGTCGGCCGGTGGCGCAAGGCGAGCCAGAGTAACCACTTTCCACACGCATCTCAGCAGTGAAAGGCATGAACAGCGGCATGCCTGAACATCCCTGGGCATCCCTGCGCCTTTTGTCCGAAGTTGTACCAACGCCACGGTGCCTCCGAATGCTGTGGTGCATACTATACAACTATCCCCACGGGTTGGGCTCGACGTCGAGCGGCGCCGGTGGGGGCGGCATGCGCATCGCGTCTGCTCCCCTGAGACGTCCGTTTGTGCTCGTATCGCTCGTGCTCGTGTTCGTGCTCTGCTTGGCGGCATTGTCCGAGTCGCTCTCGGTGGGGCTACCCTCCATGCTGGCCTCTTTGCTCATCTCGGGCGTCGGGCCGTCGACGACATGGTGTATGCTGCGGCGCAGGGCGGCATATGTCTTGTCGAGGTTGGGTGTTGCGCCGCGTTCGGGCGGCTCGAGGGCGGCTCGTTGGGCGTCGATGAATGCGATGCCGGTTGGCGGCGCCATCTCGTCGTGACTTGGTTCCGAGGCATCTTCCCCCGCGCTCCGTGGCTCGAAGGGGGACTCGGTCCCGGCCACGGCCGTCTCCTCGGCCTGGACCAGCTTGCCGCCGAGGACCTTGACGGTCTCGCGGAGTGCCTCGCGCTCCTCGCTCACTTCGCGGAGATTGTCCTCGATCTCGGCGCGTTTCCGGCGCTCGTCAGAGACCATCTTGTTGGCCTCTTCGAACAGCGCCTGGGAGAGGCCCTCGAGCTCGGCCTCGATTTCCTTTTTCCCCTTTTTCAGCGCCTCGAGCTCGTCGCCCTGGCGCGAGAGCTTCTGCTGCGACTCGGAGTACATTTTGCGCAGGCGGCGTACCTCGTCATCGCCGCCGTTGGCCGTAGGTGTCATCTTGCCCGCGTCCATCGACGAGGCGCGGTGGACCGCCGGCCGCTCGTCGGTCGGTGACGGGATCGCACTACTGCTCTTCTTGTTCCAAAAGCCAAAGCCCGACTTGGACTCGGCGCGCATCGCGGCCACCGCGGGGGGGAGGCCGCCGCCGCTCTCAGACGACACGCGCGCCATCTCGGCAGAGCTCCGGGGTCCCAAGGACGGTGTGCCTCGGTGCACGGCCGTCGCCTTGGTGCGCCGCAGCTCCTCCTCGAGCATCTCCGTGTTCGCCTCGGCCATGACAAGGTTGGACCGCGCAATCTTGAGCGATGTGACGAGCGACGTGTGCGACGAGAGCAGCTCAGCGTGCGATTTGGACTAAATCCGTCAGCAGGGCAATAACATATAGGGAAAAGAAAAGCTTGACACTCACTAGTGACTGCACGCGCTCGAGCACTTCGCGGAGCACATCGCGCAGCTCTGCATCGCCTGCATTCGGGGGCTCGGCCGCCTTGATGACGGGCACCGGCATCGAGGTAGGCAGTGTAGGCGTCCCCGCCCTCTCAGGCCTATCCCCATCCAGGGACGCCTTGGGATCGTCCCGCACTCGTGGCTCTGGCCGCGGCTTGAATGACAACGGCTTGTCACTCTCGTACCCTTCATCGTCATCGTCGTCCGTGTCGGGTGCCCCCAAGCGAGCGTAACCGCCCGCGGCTCCCGAGTCTGAATCGCTGTCGCTGCCCGACGAGCCCTTGCGCGAGAAGAAGCCAAAGCGCGACGACGTCCGTGAAGACGACTTCAGCTTGCCGCCTGGCGGTGGGGGCAGGAGTGGGAACGGCTTGGGCTTGGACTCGTCCGCTGGCAGAGGTGCTGGTGCTGGCGTCTGTGCTAGTACCGGCTTTGCAGCGGCAGGCGCAGGTGCGACAGGGACGCCAGCGAGCGCCGACCACCGCCGGATGTCGGCATCGCTGATTGTCGCCTTGGACGCGGCCGTGTCGGCGCTCTCTGCACCATCCACGGACGCCCGCAGGTCCTCGGTCGTGACCACATTGGCCGGAGCCTGCGGTGGTGGCATGAGCTCGGCATCCGTGGGACCCGCCTTGGATGGGCCCGCTTCGTCCGACGCTCCCCCCGCTCCAGCTCGATTGGAGGGCTCGGAGGGTGCCTGGACAGACGACTCGTGCTGCAGGACAGAGTGGGGCAGCTCCTTGTCGCAGTATGGGCAGCGCACGGCTTCCCCTTGCTCCCCCGCCACGTCCGCATGCACGGTCCCTCCTTGCCTGGCCGCGACAACCAGCGCCGACGCGGGAGTGGGGCTCGAGAGCGCAGTGGACGAGGCGGCACCAGTAGGGTCCTCGGCTGAGACGAGCGGTGGATCTGAGCGAGCGGTGTCCGAAGACCGGCGATCGGGGTCGGTGGTGGCCATGACGCCCTGCACGAAGGGCGATGTGGGGTTGCGATTAAGTGGGTATTACAATGTAGTAGCGGTCCGGATCGTAGTGCGAGTCGTATGCGAGGCTATGCAGAATGCGAACAATGTGTTGAGAGTATTAATGAGTGATGAGGAAACTGAATGTGGATGGTGAGGATGAGATGTGATGTGGGCCAGTACCGGTCTCGGTAGTTGTTGATACCATGTGGCGGAGCAGTGCATGGCCCCATGGGTGGGTCATGCGATCAACCAACATGGCAGTGGTCATGGGTTAATAAAGCCTATCAGCCATCCCTCCCTTCCGTGCCTGGAAAAGTGGCGCGCAAAGTGGATTATTGCCTAATGGGACTTTGTAGTACGCACGCCTTTTTGGCTGCACATGACCAACAACCCTGACGTGGCAATGTGGCAACACAAATACGAAGCAAACCCGCAGGAACCAAACAATCACCAAGCCACGCAAGCCATACTGTAGACGCTTGTGACGCATGCGGTCGTTCTCCTTCCGGAACTCTTCATATGTCGCCCATTGCATCTTGCCCATGATCCCATGGTCATTCTACAGGCCTTGCTGGAAGCGTGACCTGCCGCCAACCGCCTTGATGAGGTCAAACCCCTTATTGAGAACCCCACCCCCCTCTTCAGACTCCCCTCCCGACCACCCAAGCACGACTTGATGCGTTCGACGGACGACATTGTCTCGGGCCACGAATCGACGCCCGAGGAGATGTGCGCCGCCGAAGTCTTCAGGATGCAAACGATAGTCGCACCTCTGACTGGTATGTCCATCAGCTGCTCGTTCCCATTTGACCTTGCAGAGAGGGGCGATCTGAATTCCAAGCTCAACGAACTCAAGACTCTTATAACCAGCCAAGGGGACAAGCTGAACGAGTTGACCGCCAAGGTGGAAACGCTAGAGCGCCTCAGCAAGATCGGCTTGGCGAGGTGAGTCATCCAGAGAAGACCTACCTAACAACCAGGCAAGAGAACGCGCAGATCAACCTCGCGCGCCTCACCTCTTACCACGCATGGAAGCCCGTAGAGTCCGAGTTCCGCACAGGCCAGCCCCCTACCGTGAGTGCAGACGCTGGCCACTGGCCTAATCTGACCCCTAGATTGTAAAGGGCTATCGCCAGCTGAGCAAGCTGTCGATCGAGCAAAAGCGCCAGCTTGCCGCGTTCTACTCGGAGGGTACGCCCGACACGCGTCGCTGGCAGAGTGCTCGCTGTATGCGTATCATCACGGCCGCAATTGGTGTACCGCCAGCAACCGAGGCCATTGGCGACTCGGAGGACGACGATGCGACGGACCAATGATTGAACCCCCTGCGACACCCCCTTGTATTCTATGTTCTCCTTTGTGCTATGTAGTGAAACCATTGTGTCCCCCATTGTCGTTTAGGGGAGGGATCAAGAGGAGCCAGTGCGACTGTATCCTTGACAGCGTAGCGACAGCGTAGCCTGTCAAGCTGTCGAATTGTCGAGCCCGTCGAGCACGTCGAGCACGCTCAAACCACGGTCTGGGTGTCTGGGCTGTGGTGCCTGGAAATGGGCAATTATTTGGGTCCGCTGGCCCCGCCTCCACCTCCACCTCGATGGTGCACGGTGACGCCGAACCCGGGCGGAACCATAGCGGCGTCACCCTGACGCACCTTGCGGCCTGGCGGAACTGCGGACGTGGGGTGCCGCGGGGGGTTGCGGATTTCCGGAACCCGAGCGGAGCGACCAGTGGGTGGCGTCATGACTTCTCCTCTCTCCCAATATTGTCGAGTATCCCCGCTCGCTCGCTCGCTTCTGGCTTGGCTTTGGCTTCTGGCATCGTTTGCATGGTTCTGCTACCAAAGGTCATTCATTACCAGTCTCGCATCTCCACATACCCATCCCACGACCATGACCTCGGACGCGCGCATTGCCATTGATCGCGGGGGCACGTTCACGGATGCCATCTGCTCGCGCAAGGGCCACGACGATATCGTTATCAAGGTGAGTCATCAGTTTGCTCACGGTCTTTCTCTTCCTTGTTCTCGCCGCCACCTTACCTCGGCCCTTTGAGCTCCTAGTGCTGCATGCTGCAATGCCCAAGAAGCAGACATGTTGATATTCCCAGCTCCTCTCGGTCGACCCGGCCAACTATGCCGACGCGCCCACCGAGGCGATCCGCCGCATCCTCTCCGAGCTCGAGGGCTCGGACATTCCAAAGGGCACAAAGCTCAAGCTGGACCGTATCGAGAGTATCCGCATGGGCACGACCGTGTCCACGAATGCGCTGCTCGAGCGCCGCGGCGAGCGGTGCGCGCTCATCACGAGCAAGGGCTGGGGCGACGTGCTCCAGATTGGCATGCAAGGTGAGCTATGGTATGTCATGCTAGCTAACAGCCAGCGCGCCCGGATATTTTTGACCTGAGCATCCAGAAGCTTTCGTTCCTGTACGATGAGGTCGTCGAGGTAGGTATATATACAATACAGACTGGGGCACTGACACTACTCAGATCGACGAGCGGATCACCCCGCTCCAGTCGCTCTCGCGCCCGCCCGTGCCCGTGCCCGACACACCCGACATTGTAAAGGACACGACGACGGGCGAGGTCGTGCGCGTGATTGCGCGCCCTGACGCGGCCGACGTCAAGGCCAAGCTCCAGGCATTGTGGGACAAGGGGATCAAGAGCATTGCCGTCGCATTTGTCCACTCGTACCTCTGGGGCGAGCACGAGGAGCAGGTTGCGGCCATTGCGCGCGACATGGGCTTCGAGGTCAGCGTCAGCGCCCAGCTGCAGCCGATGGTGAGTTTGAGTGTAGCCTACTGGGGCGTGAACAAGGCCAATCAATGTGCTCGACCACGTACCTGACACACATCCCAGATCAAGCTCGTGTCGCGTGCCAACTCTGCCATTGCCGACTCGTACCTCACCCCCGTCACCCGCCGATACATTGAGGACTTTGGCAAGGGCTTTGAAGGCGGCCTCGCGGCGTTTGGCTCCAAGCTCCTGTTCATGCAGTCGGACGGTGGCCTGTGTCCATGGGACGACTTTTCGGGCCTCCGCGCCATCCTCAGTGGTCCAGCTGGCGGAGTCGTCGGATACTCGCGTACTTGCTATGACGGGGAGCGCGGCAACGCCCTCATCGCCGTCGACATGGGAGGTGAGTCACGATTAGGGCCGCTGTGCAGTAGCTAACCACCAGGGACCAGTACCGACGTATCGCGTTACGACGGCAAGCTCGAGCACGTGTTTGAGACGACTACCGCCGAGGTCATTATCCAGGCGCCCCAGCTTGACATTAACACTGTCGCGGCCGGCGGCGGCTCGCGTCTCTTCTACAAGCACGGCATGTTTGTCGTCGGCCCAGAGTCTGCAACTGCACACCCCGGTCCCGCGTGTTACCGCAAGGGCGGACCGCTTGCTGTCACCGATGCCAACTTGATCCTTGGACGCCTGCTTCCAGAGCACTTGTGCGTGTTCTTGAGCTTCGGAAAGCAACTAACCCATCAGCCCAAAGATCTTTGGACCGAACGAGGATGAGCCTCTTGACATTGAGGCAAGCCGCACGCTCTTTGCGCAGCTCACAGAGGACATCAACGAGGGCAAGACTGAAAAGTTGTCGGTTGAGGAGGTTGCGGCGGGTTTCCTTCGTGTTGCCAACGAGACCATGTGTCGCCCCATCCGAACGTGCGTCCCATAGGTGTTCTCCCAAGCTGACCCCCCAGGCTTACTGAAGCGCGCGGGTTTGAGAGCTCGGCACACCACCTCGTCATGTTTGGTGGCGCTGGTGGACAGCACGGATGCGCCATTGCGTCGACGTTGAGTATCCGTCGGATCATCATCCCACGCCTGTCGTCGCTCCTGTCAGCGTACGGCATGGCACTCGCGGATGTCGTGCAGGAGCTCTCTGAGCCATCGGCATTCACGGCCACTGGCAACAAGGATGTTGGCCAGATTGGCGACCGGATGGCAGCGATCGTAAAGAAGGCGTCAGCAGCGCTCGAGGCTCAGGGATTCCCGCCCGAGCGCATCGAGTGCGAGCGCTACCTCAACTGTCGCTACAGCGGGTCGTCGACACAGCTCATGATCGAACTGCCCGACGACAACAATGTGGAGCAGCGGTTCATCGAGGAGCACAGGCGCGAGTTTGGCTTCAACCTCGACCGTGACATTCTCGTCGACGACCTCCGCGTCCGTGCCGTGGGCAAGAGCATTGGCTCGGCGACGCGGTCCCCGTACGCCGACTTTGATGGGGCCGAGAAGCGCGCGTTCGATGGGCCTTGTGAGACCAAGAAGGTCTACTTTGAAGACCACGGGTGGATCGAGACCCGTGTCGTGCCACTCCTTTCCCTCAAGGAAGGCGAGCAGGTGCACGGCCCAGCGATCATTTTCGACAAGACACAGACCATCCTTGTCGAGCCTTCGGACATTGCCACGTCTCTGCCCGAGCATGTCGTCATTGACCGCGTCGAGGACGTCAAGGACCGCAAGGAGCCCAACAGGACAGACCTCGAACAGGTCGACCCCATCCAGCTGTCCGTCTACGGCCACCGTCTGATGGGCATTGCCGAGCAAATGGGCAACATTCTCCGCAAGATTTCCATCTCGCTCAACATCAAGGAACGCCTCGACTACTCGTGCGCAATCTTCAACGTCGACGGTGGTCTCGTCGCCAACGCACCCCACATCCCCATCCACCTCGGCGCCATGTCCCACGCCGTTCGCCACCAGGCCCGCATCCACGGAAACACTCTCAAGGAGGGCGACATTTTGCTCTCCAACCACCCCGCGGCGGGCGGAAGCCACCTGCCCGATCTCACTGTCATCATGCCCGCGTTCCACAAGGGCGAGATTGTCTTCTGGACAGCGGCACGGGCGCACCACGCCGACATTGGAGGAGTGAGCTGGCCTTATCGTCGCGGCGTGGCAAAGCTGACACCCAGATCCGTGCAGGTTCCATGCCACCATTCTCAAAGGAGCTGTGGGAGGAAGGCGCACAGTTTATGAGCTTCAAGCTGGTAAAGGAGGGCAAGTTTGACGAGGAGGGCTTGACAGAGGCCCTCAACGCACCGGGCAAGTACCCAGGGTGTAGCCCTACCCGCACGCTGCGTGACGTGAGTGGACACCTTTCCGCACGGTTGCTGCCACCCGTCTGTGCTAACCCCACAGAACATCTCGGACCTCCATGCCCAGGTCGCCGCGTGCCACCGTGGCGCGGTGCTGATCAACCAGCTCGTCGACGAGCAAGGTCTCGAGACGGTACAGTTTTACATGCGTGCGATCATGCACACCGCCGAGCGCGCTGTGCGCGACCTCCTCCGCGAAGTCAGCAAGCGCTTTGAAGGAAAACCACTCGAGGCTGAAGACTTCCTCGACGACGGTACCCGCCTGCAGCTCAAAATCTCCATTGACGGTGAAAAGGGCGATGCCCTGTTTGACTTTACCGGCACGAGCCCACAGACGTACAACGTGGGTTGATCCGAGCCGAGATACGATTAGCCCCCCCTGCTAACGCGGCCCAGAACCTTAACACACCCACGGCCATCTTGTACTCGGCAATCATTTACGTGTTGCGGTCACTTATCGTGTCCGACCTGCCGCTCAACCAGGGCTGTCTGAACCCGATCAAGGTCATTGTACCGCCCGAGTCGGTGCTCGCGCCAACCGAGCTCGTGGCCGTGTGTGCCGGCAACGTCGAGAGCTCGCAGCGCGTCACCGATGTCATCTTCAAGGCGTTCCAGTCGTGTGCTGCCAGCCAGGGCGGGTGTAACAAGTGCGTGCTGCCCACGCCGCGGACTACGGTCTGTGCTCACTCTCAGCCTCACGTTCGGAACGGGCCCGAAAGAGATCGACGGCAAGGAGTACAATGGCTTTGGATACTACGAGACCATTGCGGGTGGTGCCGGCGCCGGCCCGACATGGGAGGGCCAGAGCTGCGTGCACGTCCACATGACCAACGTGGGTGGCTGCCTTTCTCTGCGCAGTGCTAACCCACCAGACTGCTATTGGCGACGTCGAACTCACCGAACGCGTGTACCCCGTCATCATCCGGCAGTTCTCCCGCCGACCGAACAGTGAGTCTGCTAGCATATCCTGTATGGAGCATAGCTGACATCAGGTGGTGGCGCGGGCAAGCACCGTGGTGGCGACGGCTGCATCCGCGACATTGAGTTTACCGAAGCCCTTGACGTTGCGATCTTGTCGCAGCGCCGCGTCGTGCCGCCATACGGCATGGCGGGCGGCGAGCACGGGTCGCGCGGCGCAAACTTCTGGTACCGCAAGCTCCAGCCCAAGGACGGGGACAGCCAGGACGGGGAGGAGAAGTACTCGATTGTCAACCTCAGCGGGTCAAACCAGTGCATCATGGAGCCCGGCGACCGCATCGTCATCCACACGCCCGGCGGAGGTGGTTATGGGCGCGCTGGCGAAGAGGCGTCCGTCGCCGAAGGTGCAAAGCGCCACCATGGGCGTGCAGCCGGGAGCCTCGCGTCCTTCCACGCTGCGCAGCAGACAAACTAGGCGAGTGTGAGAAGACCAAATCAGTACAAGGACATAAATGTAGACATAAGTGTCACGAGTGGACGTCGGATGAATGTCGGAGTCGGCTTCTTGGTGACATGGAGAATCCGTCCCAGCCTTGATGTCATCCTCCAGCCCAGCTAGATGTGCATGGTGACGCCATTACGGGCAGCTTGATTGCCGAGTGCGGATTGCGGGACGCGGTTGGGGATCCTGTAATCAGTGCCTGGTGACAAGCGAGGCGGAGGGCAAGCTCATTGCCAACGTGTAATGTGCCAAGCAGACCAAGCAGACTGCGTCGTTGTCGAGCAAGTGGGCGAGCGAGCGAGAGAGTGAGTGAGCAAGCAAGCAAGCGAGCAAGGTGCTGCGAAACGTGCGGATGGGTTGCGGACGTTGCGGCCCAAGTGTGCGGCGCCGCCGCGGGTCCGTGTTTGCGGACAGCATGGCGACGGAGACATGGTGAATACCGCTTTGACTTGACTCCAGTAGATATCTGCAACGCGCATGCATGCATCCCCAACCACGTCACGGTACACATTTGAACTGGATGTTCACCCATCCCCAACCACGCCCCCATTTGAACATGGACAACCGCCCATCCCCAACCGTCTATTGTATTTGAACTGGACAAACGCACCCATCCCCAACCTGGGTTTATGTATCCCCAACCTGGGTTTTACCATCCCCAACCTGACCCAGCGTCATCCCCAACTTTGGCGTGCCTGGCCAGCCGTAGGTGGTCATCTGATTGGGAATTTAGCCCTCAAACGCAATAATGCGCCGCCCGCGTGCTCTACCTGCAGATTAGACACGGCCGCGCGTGGCCCGCACGCACGTCGCGCTTGATGCGCGCTCCACCACTAATACTGGTGCACCGTGGACCGGCAACACCCGGCCCTGGATAGAGTACGAGCGAGCGACTCGGCCGCCGCGCCCGTGGCCCGTGGGTGTGTGTGTCTGCTTTTGCGCGGCCCGGCGGGCCGTTGGGCGTGGTGGCCGGTGGGTGGCTGTGGCTGTGTTTTGCCCTGGGCGTCTGTCACGTCTGGACCCGGCGGCAGTAGCAGAGCTTAACAGGTGCTCATGACACATTTGGCTGGGCAACTACCACGCTGGAACACAACGCACCACTCGGTCGATCTCGTAAACCCCTCGTCTGAACGACTACTTAGATAGCCGCTCCTCCATCCCCTCCCTCGTCACATCCCCCCCTACACCACCTCCTCCGCCCACCCCGTCACCACTGGGCCAGTGCTCGCCCGGCTCGCAGATCCTTGCTTTACACGGGTGCTGAAAAGTGAGTCCGAGCCCCAGTCGATCAGTGGTCACTGTCAACAGGCCCGGCCGGGCCGGTCGGTCCCGGACGCAAGGACGGATGGTCGTCACCACAACCGCTGCTCCCACACTTGCTCGTCGCTCTAACCACACAGACTCGCGCCCTCTGAACACTCTCATCGCCCGAACAGTCCGAATACCCCCACCCCCGCTTCTTACACAATGTTCCGCGCCGCCCTCCCCGCGCGCCGCGCGGCGCTCGTGGCGGCCACGACGGCCGTGGTTGCAGGCACGTACATTGCGACGCGGCCCGCGACGGCACTTGACGGCCCGGGGCCGGACGGCTCGTCTGTGCCCGTGACCAAGCGGCGTCCTGGGCCGCTGTGGGCGCCCATGACGCGCGAGCAGATGCTTGCGCACCTGCGCAGTTCTGGCATTTTCATTGCGCGCACAGCGCACGGTGGGCCCGAGCCGGGCATTGTGCCGAAAGAGTTCCCGCCGGTGGTTGCGGGCGACGACGTGTTTGACCTGCTCATTGTGGGCGGCGGCGCGACGGGCGCCGGCACGGCGGTGGATGCTGCGTCGCGTGGCCTCAAGGTCGCCATGGTCGAGCGCGACGACTTTGCCTCGGGCACGTCGAGCAAGAGCACAAAGCTCGTCCACGGCGGCGTCCGGTACCTGCAAAAAGCAGTCATGGAGCTCGACTATGAGCAGTACAAGCTCGTCCGCGAGGCCCTCCACGAGCGCAAAGTCTTCCTCGAGACGGCTCCTTACCTCTCGCACCAGCTCCCCATCCTCCTCCCCATCTACACTTGGTGGCAGCTCCCGTACTACTATGCCGGCTGCAAGATGTACGACCTCCTCGCCGGCAAGGAAAACATGAACGCAGCCTACTGGCTCACCAAAGGTCGCGCCATCGAGGCCTTCCCCATGCTCAAATCAGACGGCCTCGTAGGCGGCGTCGTCTACTATGACGGCCAGCACAACGACTCGCGCATGAACATGGCCCTCGTCGCTACCGCCGTCCAGCACGGCGCCATTGTCGCAAACCAGTGCGAAGTCGTCAAGCTCCACAAGGAACCAGACCTGAAGCGCAACGGCGTCCCCCGCGTCTGTGGCGCAACCCTCAAGGACCGCATGACCGGCGACGAGTTTACGGTCCGCTGCCGCGGCGTCATTAATGCCACCGGCCCCTTCTGCGACGGCCTCCGCCAGCTCGACGACCCCACCGTTCAGGAGATTGTCGCTCCTAGCTCGGGCGTGCACATTACCCTGCCAGTGAGTAAAGCTTGCCTGTGGTCGTGTTAAGGGCTGTCGACGACATGTCGGACCCATGGGGAGGCAACGTGACTGCCCGAGGTGACTGCTCGGGACCAGATGTCTGTCCCAGATGTCTGTCCCAGATGTCGGTTCGATGTCTGTCTACCCCAGGTGTCTGGAACGAACATCTGTTTGTTGTGTGTCCGCGACGTGTCCCTCCGGCTCTGTCTGTCCCAAGATTGCCTAGGTGTCTACCCATACACCATGTTGGTTGGAGTGTCGCCAGAGTGCGGAGAATATATGTCGCATCCCCACATTCCGTGGTCCATGGCCGTGCACAACCCCATGCCTCGGCTGCTTTCGGGTAGCGGTCACTCACCAGGGCTGTTTCCTACCACTTGCCGTGTCACCTCGCCGGGCGTCTGTAACCGCTGGTGGTGTTTATGGCCCCGTGTTCATCTTCCTCTGGGTTCACTTCCCTCTGATCGCCATCTCTTTCCGCCTCCATTCGACGCGTTGTTCATGTAGTGTTCATACCATCCGCCTAGTCCCCTTCCACGCGCCTCATCCGAAACCTCCATACCACCCCACGCTAACACTAGAACTACTACGGCCCCAAGACCATGGGCCTCCTCGACCCCGCCACGTCCGATGGCCGCGTCATCTTCTTCCTCCCCTGGCAGGGCAACGTGATTGCAGGCACGACCGACTCGCCGGCCTCGGTGCAGCAAAACCCTGTCCCAAAGGAGGCTGAGATCCAGTGGATCCTCGACGAGGTCCGCAACTATCTCTCGCCCGACATCAAGGTCCGCCGCGGTGACGTCCTCTCGGCCTGGAGCGGTATCCGCCCCCTCGTCCGCGACCCCGCCGCCAAGAACACCCAGTCGCTTGTGCGCAACCACATGATCAACATTAGCCCCGGTGGGCTGCTGACGATTGCTGGTGGAAAGTGGACGACCTAGTGAGTGCCGATATCAGCCACCGTTGTACATTCCTTGCTTCCCCGCCACATTATTACGCCGTGACACGTTTCGGCAGCTATCGGCCTCGCGCCATCTCCTGAATGTGTCGCTTCCCCCGCTGTGTATCCTCTCCTGCATGTCCCCAATGTTGTGCACACTGTGTTTGCGGCGGGGCACCTGGCGCTGCTCCCCCACACCGCGACACTACTGGCTCCCACTTTCCTACCCGTTCCCTCATCTTACCACTCGTCGAGAACCCCCACACTAACCGCAGCCGCGCGATGGCCGAGGAGACGGTCGACGCCGCGATCAAGGAGTTTGACCTGAAGCCCAACGGCCCGTGCCCGACGCACCACATCAAGCTCGTGGGGTCGCACGCGTGGACGCCGACCATGTACATCAAGCTGATCCAGCAATTCGGTCTCGAGACCGAGGTGGCCAAGCACCTGTCCGAGTCGTACGGCGACCGTGCGTGGACGGTGGCGTCGATGGAGACGCCGACTGGCCTGTCATGGCCGATCTACGGCACGCGCGTGTCGCCACTATACCCGTACATTGAGGCCGAGGTGCGGTACGCTGTGCGCAACGAGTTTGCGCTGCACGCGACCGACTTTGTGGCACGCCGCACGCGCCTGTCCTTCCTCAACGTCCAGGCGACGCTCGAGGCGCTCCCGCGCGTCATTGACATTATGGGCGAGGAGCTCGGCTGGGACAAGACGCGCAAGCGCACCGAGTTTGACAATGCCTTTGAATTCCTCAAGTCGATGGGTCTCCCGCCCAACGCACCAAAGCTTGCCCTCGACGACGTCATTGCGCGCCAGGGCAACGTCGGCATTGTCGCCGCAAAGAGCGAGCGTGCCATCTATGCCCGCTCCCACTTTAGCCCCAAGGAGCTCACGCGCCTCAAGGACACGTTTGCAAGCCTCGACTTTGACAATGACCAGCGCATCACGCGTGACGATCTCGTCCAGGCCATGAAGAAGATGGGATACTCGCCCAGCGTCGAGACGGCCGATGGCATCCTCGCAGAGGTCGACTTTGGCCGCAAGGGCGAGATTGACTTCCAGGACTTCCTTGACGTGAGTAGCCGCGAGGCGCCGCAGGCGCCGAGAAGCTTGGGGGGTAGATTGTGGCAGGACGGACAAGGAAAAGGTGGCCAAGCATCCCTGCCCGCTGTCAACGCACGCGGCCACACATCCCGCTTCATCGTTTGGGTGCGGCTGCACCACCACCTCCCAGATACCAACCACCACGTCCGCACTCCCCCACCCAACCCCACTAACACACAGATCGCCGCGGGCCTCAAGGAGCTCCAGATCGAGAGCGCATTCACACACCTCGCCAAGCTCGACGACGCCGAGGCCAGCCAGCGCAAGCGCATCTCGGCCGAGCGCTCGGGTGGTGGTGTCTAAGCGGCGCGGTGGTGTCAACGCCGCCCGAGTCGTCGGGCACGATTGTGCAAAAGTGGCCAATGATGGCCATGTGGTCAAGGGGCCGACAGGCCATCGCAATCGACAGATGGCAGTGGAGCCCCCACGGCGTCGCTTTGGGGACAAGTTCAACGAGGCCGGCTACTCCTGCGAGTGGATTTTTTTCGTGCGGATGTGTACCATTATTTTTGCTATGCGAGACGATACAGTTAGAGTGTGTACGAGCGGTTTGGGGAGCTGCGGAGTAGTTGCGAGTTGTGGGCAGGTGCGGAAAGCGAGGCGTGTCAGGAGGTGCTGAGAGTGTCCAAGTTGCAAGTTGCGAGAGGGCAAGTACAGGCAAGTGCAAGAAGTGGGTAAGCCCAGCGACGAGCGGAGAAGTGCAGAAATGTACCCCGAAGAAGAGTGAGGTTGACGATAAGCTGCCAAGTTGCTATGGGTTGGCATGAGCTGTAGGGCTGGCGGAGAGAGCTGTGACACCGAGATCTCGAGAGCTGCGAGCCGCCAGAACTGCCAAGAACTTGAGAACTGATGGCGCCCAAGGTCGAGACAGGTACCGCTTGTACGTTGTCACGCCCGTACGCACCCTCAAGCCCACGGCGGCGTCACATGCACTGGCCAAGAAATGTCTCGTTTCGCATCCAGCACAACAATCAAGCAAGACCGTGTCCATGTCTATATGATGCATCCTACGCACCCTGCCTAACCATACTCTCCTTCGCCTTGTCCTGCATCACCTCGCTCTTCTCCGCGGCGGCTCTCCTGCGCTCCTTGAACGCGGCCTTTTGCCTGGCGACGAACGCCTTTAGGTGGACCCTTTGCGTGGCGGCAAACGCCTTGATGTGGACCCACGACGCCCTACCCGCACTCGCCGAGGCGGCTGCGAGGACGCGGCCCGCCCTCGCCGACAGGATTGCGAGGGCACGGGAGACGGCGGCGATGCCTCGTCCGGCGGCCGTGAGGGTGGCTGTGAGAATGGGGCGCCAGCGCCATGTACGCGGGTGCCATGTGAGCGGGGGGCCGTCCTCGTGGAGGTACGTGACGGGGTTGAGGGCGGTGGCTATGCGGTCCCACCTGGCGTGGAGGTTGCGCGAGATGCGCTGTCGGAGAGTGAGGGAGGGAGGTGGTGGGGGGTCGACGCGGACGTAGGCTGCCCATGGGTTTGCCGGGTCGGCGAGCTGGTAGCCTGAGAGCCACGACTCAATGCGGCGCACGAGGCGCAGGTCGCGGGGCTGGGGGAGCGCGGTGGTCACGACCGAGAGGGCGGGGGGCAGGGGCGCGGCGGTCGGTGGGAGGAGGCTGTCGAGGCGGCGTGCGAGGAGGACATCGGTGAAGAGCCGGTCGCCAACGACGAGGATCCGGAGCGGGGAGGCGGGGGCTGCCGGCGGCGGCGTCGACGGCGCATCGGGCGCGGCACCAGCAGCAAGGCTCGCGTCGGCGCGCGCCTCGGCCGTGTCCTTGGACTCTGGCGGCGGGATCGGCGACGTCGTCGCTGCCGGCCCGCCCTTGTTCGCCGCCGCCATGCGCTGCTCGAGATCACCCCTCGCCCCGCGAATGAGAGGCCCGCATAATGGGCCCTCGACGTCCTTTTCCCACTTGGACAGCAGGTCCGACTCGGCCTCGTCCTCTTGCCGCTCGGCACGGTCGAGGCGCGATTGCACCGCTGCGCGCTTGGTCGTCGGCGCGCCCAGGCGGCCGGTAAAGTAGTCGACGATTTCGGGGCCGCACGCCGGTTTCGGCAACGCGTGCGCTAGTACGGGCACGCCGAGGGATGTGGACAATGCCTCCGCGCCAATACCCCCGCGGTCCTTGTGCGAGCCCGCAGAGTTCGACACGAGCAGGACCCGGTTCGGGAACGTCGCTTTTAGTGTCGCCCAAGCAGACGCGTAGGCCGGGAAGACGGTGTCGACATGTGGGAGTGTCTGCGGTTAGCGGGGGAAGCGAGAGGGGGGCAGTGTTGCATGTTACGCAAAGAAGAGAATGGTAAATGCAGGAATGGGAGGCGGAGGGCAGACCACGCAGACAGAGAGGGGGGGCCGGGAGAAGAGGAGAGAGAAGAGAGTAGACGAGCAAGACGAGGCGGACAGAACAGGCGAGCATCAGAGCGGGAGCAGGCTGCCAGAGAGCCACGCAGCGGTCACTAGGGTGCCACAGAGTCTATAATCACCACCTGCTCCAGAAGTATCCTCGCGTTATGCGTCGGACCCTGCAAGCGACAGATACAGCAAACAGAGTAGTGACTCGGGCTGGCACAAATCAACCTTATGGCGCTCACACCCAACGCTCTCCGTCCTCACCCACTAGAGACCCAGCTCCCATGTCCGCCCCCGTCGACTCGACGAGGATACGTCGTCACTGGACTTTCTGCGACAGAGCCGCGGCCGCCGGAGGTAACCGCGACAGTGGAGCATCTCCGCTCACAGCCCTCTCCATTCCGCGCCAAGCTTCATGCCCATTCCTGTGCTGCTCTGACCGTTCCGAGAACCGGTCCGTACAGTGTCCACCAATGTCCGGGGCAGCTCACAATTCGCTCCATCCCCCGTCGCCGTCCACTCTCCCCTCCCAGCCGTCCCAGTCCCAACAGTCCCAGTCCCAACCACGCAGCCCAACAGCAGCCCAACTCACAACACAATTGTCTTTATCCACCACGACGGCATTGTATCCTGCCCGTTTCAGCCCCGCAAAGTCGACATGTGCGATGCCTGCAGATCCAGTGTAGCCGTGCGATTCGAGCAGTAGATCGAGTGTGCAGTTGTTGAACGTAGGGGAAAGAAAATGTCAGCATTCAGTGATCATGGCTTCAGCCCTACGCGGCGTTCACTCCCCAGGCCCCTACTCCTACTTGTACTGCACCCAGCCCTCGCCAGGCCGCCACTTCTACCGCACGTCAACCCTCGGTGTAGCTCTCCACCTCGCCCATCTCGCCCTCGCGCTCCCCGCCGCCTACTTCTTCGCAGCTCGCGCGCCGGCGCGCTCACGGGACTCACTCGCAGCAGTCACGTCGGGCCGGAGGAGGCGCGGCCGCACGACGCCGAGCAGGTGGACGAGCGGCGTGGGGAGGCGCATCCCCGTGTCTACGCTGGGGCGCGGATTGTCGTCGGTGTTTTTGGAAGTGTGTGAAGGTGTGTTATGCGGTGTGGAGTGGAGTGGGGAGTGAAATTGGACAAGTCGGAACTGCCAAACGCGGTGGCTCTGGCTCTGTCGATCAGCCAGGCGGGTTTGGTGGCCACGCCAGGGGCAGGGTGGGGTTGGCTGGGCGCGTGCCGTGTCAACATCTCATTTCGCGTCCTTGCCACCTGTCAACCATCAACACCGGTTGCAACAACTAGACCTACAATTACATCGACACCTATAGCCACGCCTGCATCTGCCACAACCCACTGCCACCACCTACACGTACGACCTGCGGCCTACACCCACGACCCACGTCCACGTCCACACAATGTCAGCCCCAGCAACAGCGGCGCTCACGACGGACAAGAAAAAGGACGGCACGAGCCCCAGCCCCGACGCGCCCGTGAGCGCCAAGAATGTCGCGACGCCGGGGGAGCTGTGCGGGTTTGTGCGTTGCGTGTGGGGAGACGGGATGGGGGCGGTTGGGGTGCGATAGGGGGTTGGGATGGGGGTTATGCGATGGGCGGTAGCGATGGTGATGAGGAGTGGGTCGGTGAGGGCGGGGCTGGGGGTATCGCACAGACTCTAGACATTGGCGGATCGGGCCGGTGTCTACCTCGACTTGGTGTCGGTGACGGGTGCAGCGTTGTTCTGTGATCTGGTCGAAGCGATACAAGCCAACTAAGCCCGCCCGGCACCGCCGCCCCCCCCCCCCCCCCCCCCCCCTGGGGTCCTCCCCCCCCCCTTCCCTTCTGTGCCGTTTGATCTGTTACGGTGGTGTCTGGTGTGGGCTGACGCCAGGTGGACACTCTGCTCACGCAGCTCGAGGGCCGGTTTGACGATATGAGTGAGCAGGTGCTGTGAGTGTCTTGGGGTTGGTGTTGGAGGGGTTGGAGATGGGGGGTGGGATGGGGTTGGGGACGTTCGGGTCCCGTGGGAGTGTGTCGCATTGCTTGCTCCACAGAGTGCGGTTGGGGAGATGGAGGGTGGGAGTGAGGGGTGAGGGTGCTGGGTGCTGGGGCTCAGAGCGGAGATGACATAGCTAGGTGCCGAGAGCGGCCACCGGCACTCAGGCTACTCGGTGCAGGAGCACCGAGTGACGTGCATAGGCCGAGTGCGAGTGCACGCTGCCCTTTGCCCTTGGTTTTGCGTGAGAGCTTTGCTGGTAGTCGTCCACACCAACGTGAGGGCGCAGCGATGCCATGAGGAGTGTAGCAGTGACTGTTCCGCCGAGAGCAGTGACTGCGCCACGATGAGAGCAGTGACTTCGCCGCGGCGAGGGTGTAGCAAGGAATGGTCGCTGACTGCAGTGCACGGAGTGAGTACGCAATAGTGTGGTGTGGTCGTGTCGAACATCGAGAGAGGCCGAACGGCCGCATACGAGTACGAGTACGGGCACGAGCACGCGACGGGCCTACTCCGAGCCCAAGCACGAGCACGACGAAGCGGGCACGCGCGGGCGAGCTCGAGGCTGGGGACAGCAAAGGCGTGCTCCGAGTCTGCTCGAATCTCGATTGTGCCCGTTTGGGTGCTGGGGATGGCTTTTGCGCAGGCTCCTGCAGATTCCAGTGCGAAGACCGTGTTGGACGCACGGATGGACGGATGCTGCGCGATTTTGCGCGCGTGTGGCGATCTCATCGGGTCGCGGACTTATACTACCCGCGTCGCGGACATGCGCTTGCCCTCGTCGGCTTGTGCTAGCCACTCCGCCATGCTCGTGTCCGGTCCACTAAACGGCCATGCCTGCCACGAGAGCCAGACTACGAGTCTCGATTGCCCTGCTTGTGCTTGAGCCTCGGCATGCTTGCATGCTCAACACCTGCAGTACCAACTACCAGCATCCGGGTTGCGGCTCCACCCACTACAACCCCTCAGACTCGTACTGACGGCAGTGAACGAAATGTCGTCGCGCATCGACAACCTCGAGTCGGCGATCGGCGACCTGATGCAGAGCGGCGTCGACACGCCCACGCAGAAGAAGTAGCGCGCGAGTCGCTTGGAGGAGAGTGGCGGGCGTGTACATCGTGTCGAACGTTGGTCATGCCCGGCCGTCGATGTGCAGACATGGTGTTGGCAGGGGATGACGGGATCGCAGTCGCTCTCGCGCATAGACTCAACGGTTACACTTTGGCGTCGATAGACCCAGCATAGGCAGATGCGTACCTCATCCTAACTGGGTTCGCTGCCGACACCCTCCACGGATGATAATGAGGCGGCAGACGCAGAGATAGTAGACGGTCTGGTTAATTTTGTATGTATGGTATATTCACTCGTGTCCCAACTACCACCATTGTGACACGATTGTTGCCCCTCGTTTGTCGAGGGAACAGTCGCTGGTGCATGAGTGGCTTCTGATGGATCAACGCCACTGGTACGCGTCCGTCCACCTAGTCGTCGTCGTGTCGTCGCGTTGTTCCACGTTCCAGTGGTCGGACATGCATGCATGCCACGTCCATCCGCACGTCTACACGTACTGCACCCACGCGCCGATCATTAAGCCAGCCAGCAATAACCAGAAGGCCAGCAGCCAGCAGCCAGCCACCGCCCGATGTCAGCGCTGCGCCGAAAGTGTGCCACACTGCGCCACGCAGAGTGCCCCGTTGCCTGGCTGGAGCGCGTTTGCCTTGGTGCGCGTTTACCTCGGTCTTTCCGCCTGATGTAGTACGAGGTGGGTGTGCGTGCCGTACGCTGGAACGCTGTTAGGGGTGCTCTCAAGCCCCGCTGGCCGCTGGCCGTGGTATGGATGCCGAATGATGTTGCGTCATTGTTCTCGGATCCATGTGCGTCATCGCACATCTAACTCTGCCCGTCCCAAAACTTGGACCCGACAACGCCCAGCACGCCCGACATGTCTGTGCTGCCATATCCCATTCTACAGTACAGTACGAGATGCCTGCACAACAGAGACGGAACACGTATGTAGCAAATCCAAGCTGGCCCAAACAGCAGTGTCAGTGGTGCATTCTGCGACAGACAAGGCGAGGGAAGAGGGGTGTGGCTGACGGTGCAGGCGCAACGCATGGATCTTAAATAGGAACAGTTGTAAACCGAATTAGAAACACGCAAGGTACAGTATTAGTATTTGGGTGGTGACGTGCCAGTTTTGGGCGAACTGGGTGGGCGTTGTGGCGCTGGCGTGGCGCCTGGCAATCACAGAGAGAGAGAGTGCTTTTAAGTTTTGGCGTGTGGCTGCGACGTCACGCCTCTGTGCCTGCTGCCTCGTCCCCTCCCCTCCCCCAGCGTCCCCCTTGCTCGTCGGCTCACACCTCGATCCCCTCTTCTCCTTTCTCTTTCTCTCCACCTTGTCAATCCATCCATCCACCCTCCCTAGTCCCCTCTGACACGACCGACGGGCACCCGCTCGACCGTCCTGCGCAACCACCACCACCACGAACCGCCGCCTGTACCGGCCGCCCACTCACTTTTGCACCCAACTTGCCCCACTCCACACCCATGTCGACACCAGCCGACGCCACGGGCCAGCGGCCCGTCCCGCCCGCGACGCGCACGCGGACCCGGCAGACGTCGGGGACCGGGCGGGACCCGCAGCGCGCGGCGGACGCGCAGGCTAACCGCCTCCACCTGCGCTATGCGTGGGCTGTCGGCCAGCTCATCATCTTGTTCTCGGCGCGTGAGTATCGTGTTGTGAGAGGGATTGTTGGCGGGGTGGGGCGGAGGTCGTGTGAGGGGGGTCGTAGAGGAATCTGGTGTGATGGCGAGCGGGGGAGAGTACAGCGAGATGCCGAGAGTTGGGAGGGGAGGGGGAGAGCCATACCCGGAGGTGGTCAAAGTGGGTGATGCGGCGCGATGGGATAGGACGGCCGTCCGCGCAGGTGTCTGCGGCGCAGCAGCATCGCTCCCAACGGCAGCGTCGGCGTCTCCGCCACGCATCTGTCCTGTCCAGGGGTGCGCGGGCAATGCTGTTGAGTAGCCCCGTCCCAGCGGTGTCGGGAGGTCGCCCGCGTTGATGTGGTCGGCACCGAGGCTGCCCTCGGCCCATCACATCGCTCCTGCCCCATCACAGCCCATCCACACAACACCGTCGACCTCCTCGCGCCCTCTCACTATGACAAGGCATCCGCCCGCTGCCTCTTACACCGCCCCGTGTTGGACGCCTGACATGGCCGGGCGCTCCTCGTCCCTTGTCCCTTGACACACCCCCTTGCACCCCGGCTATACCTTGAAACGGCCCGGTACACAACCCCCGCTGACACCAGTCTACATCACCATCAACCTCCTCCTCTTCCGCGGCACGTCGGTCAAGGCGTACCGCTTCCTCTACGTCGGCGCCCTCGTGTCGTACGGCATTGTCGTGTTCAACTCGCTCGGCGTGCCCCGGGGCGGCGCGTGGTTCCGCCGCGCGTTTGTCGATGAGAACGTCCAGTACCTCATGATGGTGCTCTACTGGTGAGTGCGGCGAGTTGGGTATGCGGAGGGAGCAGAGTGGGAGATGGGGTTGGAGGGTCCGGTGATGCCAGCCTAATGGGGTCGGCGACGGGGGGCAATGCCGGACCATGTCGCACTCGGAGGTACAGGCACTTAGAAGCGTTTACGGCTGTGGTGCCGCCCGATGGAATGGGGATGTCTTTGCCGTGACAAGGATTCAATGGATACGCTCAACGGCGTCCATGGAATGGAGCGCCGCTTCGGTAGTCGCTTCCGGTCTGGTCGGCAATTGCGTCCGGCCTTGTCTACGGACGCCAGCTCTCTGAGAGCTTCGCGTTCGGCCAGTCTTTACATTGTGTTCCCTGCCCCTGCTCCCGGCGGCTCCCCCATCTCAACCTTCGTCCCTACCATCAACGCCAGTTTCCCACTGGATATATGCTAACTGCCAGGCTCACCTCCAAGCCCGTCGTTCTCAGCATCTTCCCCTTTGCGACGTACTCTGTCTTCCACTGCCTGTCGTTCTTCCGCCACCATGTCCTGACGCTCTTCTACCCGTGAGTGTGTCTCTGTCGCTGGGAGAATGCGTAGCCGAGGATGCGGTGTTGGGTGCCGCAGGGCCCCACAAACTTGACCCTTCACCGCGACCGCATCAACCTCCCGGCGACGAAGCTCGCTACGCTCACCGCTAACCGCAGCCCCGGCACGGTCGTCCAGTCTGGCCAGCGCCCGCCCGACATGTGGGCCGGCAACCTTGCCTGGAACATTCTCCTCTGGAGCGTCAAGCAGTTCGACCCCGCGATGGTCTTCGTCGCGTACGCCGAGCTCGCGACGCTGCCGTACCTTGTGGTCCTCGCCGTGCTCCGCCGGGGCTCGTTGCTCGCGCCGATTCTGTACGCCCACTTCCTGCGCTTCCGGTACCACCACGCGCAGCCGACGCAGAACGCCGTCTACCACCTCGTGAGCCGCGTCGACAATGCGCTCGCGCAGCAGTCGCCCGCCGTCCGCCACGCCTGGGACACGGTCAAGAAGGTCATCACCGCCTGGGGCGCCCCGACCCCCGCCGCCACTGCTGCCGCCCAGCAGCGCGCCGCCCAGGGCCCCGCGGGCGCACCGGGCGCCGACGCCGCGCCCCGCCGTTAAACTGCGCCAGTAGACTCGGAGCTTCGTACAACACCCCCCCCCCCCCCGTACACACTCCGTGCCCCACCACCCCACCCCAGCCGACCGTTGTCCCCTGTCGCCCGTACCCAAACGTATCTCCCCACCTCCCCCGCGCCCACCCGTCCGATCAGCAGCCATACCCTGCCGCCACACACGCGCCGGCGGGCCAAGCAACCCCTATACCGTAGGCGAAATGCACGTATAGAAGTTGAGCATGAACCCCCAGGGTTTGGTGGCAGACCAAAGAGACCGTGTTGAGAGTGGCAGAGGGGCAGAGGAAGAAGCTCACGAAGCGCGACAGGAGTAGGACAGAGAGAAAGAGCAAGAGGGTCGTATGGAGAGCCTAGACCAGTCACTCAGAGGTACGACAGTCTGCATGCTACGCCACGCGCCGCAGACGGGCGCTAGCCTAGCGTGCATTTACACTTGCTCACGGCCCAAAGTCGACCACAATGCACACCAGCGTTGCAATTCCTTGGATCCTTGGGCTACATGATATACGCCACGTGCGCGGAACGGTCACAAGGGCTGCGTCACTGTCCATGCAGACTGGGATACATCGGCCGCTGTGCGAGCCCTGCGCGCTGCGGCCATAATTTTCCTGCCTGAGTGTTTTGTCTGGCTCTGGCCTGTCTTGCTGGCTGTCCATGTGGAAGAGCACTTTTTGATGCGAGTGGGCTAGTGATCGCCGACTGAACTGATCACCGACAATCTGGCGACGAGCGACTGCCGATCTCGCGACGACCACTCTAACTTGCGCTGCATTTTATTTGCCATACTGCATCTTCGATCCTCCCATGACCAACTTGCAGACTCTGACTTGGCCGTGTATTCGTCTGGTCTCCCCGTTCGATGTGACCTTGATGCCTCGACGACACAGACGCCCTCTCCATTCACAGCTGTCCTTCGCACATGCCCTCAACCTGCTCCGTAGCTGCACTGGCACTATCCGCAAGTCATCATCATCCATTCCAATAACCCGCGGTCCTGATATCGGCCGTGGCCGCTACATAACCTAACATGCGCACTACGTGCGCTGGCGGGATCCCGTGTACGCCTGGGATACCGCGTTTCAAGTCGCCTCACTCGACACTCTCGCTCGCTCGCCGATCGACCTCGACCTTAGTGGTCAATGATGCTGAGGTTGCCCGTGATGAGCTTGTTCTCGAGGTTGGTGCCGTCGGGAATCATAATCTTGTTGCCCTCGGTGGCGACAATGATACACGTGCCCGCGAGGCGGACGCCCTTGCCAAACCACACGTCGCCCGAGACGGTAAGGTGGTCGAGCTCCTTGATGCTCGGGATCGACTTGAAGCGCTTCTCAAAGTTGGCCACCTTCTTAAAGTTGTCACCAAGCTTGACGACAGGGGTGCCGCCAAACTCGCGCGAGGGGTCCATGGTGAGCACACCGTGCTTGAGGTTGTACAGCGACGACTTGATGAGCAGCAAGTCGGAGCACGACTTGACGGGCAGGAAACGCGAGCGGGGCACGTTGATGCCGATCGCAGAGTCAAAGTGCTTGATGGCAGCACCAATGGCGGTCTCGAGCTGGATGACAGCCTGGCCCTTGTCCGTGACCTGTGTGGCGTGTCAGGGGACCGATCGTCGGGGAGAAAATGTATTCCACCAGTGACTCACCTTGTTGTTGACAATAATCTCGAGGGAGAGCTCGTCGTTGTCCATGATCCGCTTGATCGCCTTGAGGTTGACCCAGATGTTGTTGGTGTTGACTGTGGGGTCAGCTCACGGCATTCTTTCACACAGCTGACTTACAGATCTTAAACTTGCGCGTGCTGCAGAACTCGTCGAGGTGGTCCTTGGGCACCTGGGCGACCTCGAGAAGACGGGGCTTGCCGTTGTAGTCGATAATGGTACCACCCTTGATGTCGGCCTTGGTCTTGTCCGTGACCTCCATGACGTACTCGGCCTGGGCGTCGATCATGGTCTGCATAATGTTCAAGTCGACGACGGCACCCAGGTTGTCGACGTTGGAGATGAAAATGTACTCCTTGCCGGCGGCAATGAGCTGGTCGAGGAGACCAGAGTTGGTCAGGGCGTCGAAAATGTCACCGTGTCCCGGTGGGTACCAGTCGGCCTTGTCAGAGTCGGCCTCGTTGGCGCAAGGGAGAAGCGACTCCTTGTCGACACGGGGGTAACGCGACTGGTTGAAGGTGAGGATGTTGATGTTGTGGTTCTGGTACTTCTGGATGATGCGCTGCGTGTCGTCGTCCGTGTTGAACGAGTTCATGAGAATGAACGGCACGTTGACATTGTACTTTGAGTTGAGGTGCTCAATCTGGCGAACCGAGAGGTCGAGGAAGGTCATGCCCTCGCGCACCTCGATGATCGACTTGGGACCAACACAGCCCATGGTCGTGCCGAGACCACCGTTGAGCTTGAGCACGGCAAGCTTGCTCAGGATCGAGGGGTCGACATTGTCAAGCACCTTGTAAGGGCGGACCTGCTCAACCTTGGGAGGGTTGATCCTCTCCCAGTCGCTGCAGTGTTAGTAATGGTTGTGTCGATGTAGCATGGTGGTGAATGCAGGGGTTGATCCCCGGGGAGCAGCAGATAACAAGGAGAGAGGATGCGGCAAGGGAGCACTGCCGCATGACAAATCACTCCCAGCCACGAGCTGAGGCTCCTCGCAGACACGCCGGGCTGCTAGGTCAAACGGTCCCAGCCGCACTCGCGCACACGTATGCGTCACAAGCGGTGGAGACCGTAGACTGCGTCCTGTGCACCTTCCCTTGGAGCGACACTCTGCTCTGCTCGTCGTTGCCGGTGTCTACTCGTACCCGTACTCTGCTGAAACTCACATCCGGTCGCCCTTGGCCTTCTCGGTGAGGTAGCGGTTGAAGAGGAGGAAGAAGCTCTCCATCTCGGCGTTGAAGATCTGGGGTAGTCACGTCAGCGCCCGGTCTATCCGCAGTTGGCGCCTTGCATCTCGAACGTTTCGAACGCCGTGTTCGCCAACGACTCAGGGAGCGTCATGAGTGCGTGCTGCACGTGTATCGCGTCGCGTCGTTTTTGTAGGCCCGTGCGCTAGAGGCGGTGCACGCCACGCCACCACATGCCACGACACGCGACACGGCGCGATCGATCGCTAGGGGACGACCAGGGGAAGGTCACCACTAATGTGCGTGTACAAATGTGTGTATGTGCGCGGCGCGCGCGCCGACGCCTCCACGACACCACGACACCGCCATCATGCAGGCTAGGAAGCCGATGGCACGGGCTGGCGAGCTGGGAGCAGGGACACATGACGCCCGCCCCGAGCTCGCAGATGTCACAAACGGAGCAAGCGAGGAGCGAGCTTTACGCCGAACAAGCGACGAGCCACGAGCCAACAGCAAACGTGCAACGTGAGCCAACGGGAGGCCGCGGTAGCCGCGCCAGCACGCCGCCTGCCTGAATGCGGTGCAGGCCAGCGCAGCACGCGGCGCAGTACGAAATGGCACGCAGCCATACGGCGAGCAGCACCCCGCACGGCACCCCGCACGACTCGGCCATGTGCCTAGCACAACCCATACACACACCGCGCCGAGCCGAACCGGGCCGACGTAGATTTCGCGTCCGGGTCCAACCCCGACACTTTGCACGGCACCACAAGCAGACTTACCTTGCGCTTGGCGGGGTCGGTGACGCCCTGGACCATGCGGTTGAGCTCATTGCGCATCGTCTTGGCCGCGATACCGGTCGTCGCCGACTTGAAGTCCTGTTTGGGCAAGCCGGGGAAGGGAGGCAGCGGGAAGAGGGTGACATGGTGTGTAGCGCGGGGAGGGAGCGGGGAAGAGGTACGCAAGGCGCGGACGAGTGAAGGGGTGGGGGAGACGACACGGAGAACAGCAGTGATGATTGTAGTGGTTGGTGTCATGGTTTGGAGCCCGGAGGTCAGGTGGGGAGATTGTGTCAGCACTAGTTGCAAGAGAGCTGGCTCATGACGTTGATGGTCACGGCTGATCACGCACGATGGACGAGTGGCCGCGCTGGCGGGCCTGCGACTGGACGTGGGAGACGGGTGTTTGGAGGGTGGCCATTGTGGATAGCTGGGTATTGGAATGAGAGTGTGGGAGAGAACGACGAGTGAAGAGGAAAAGATGAAAGGAGGGAGGGAAGGTGAGGAGAGATGTAGATGAGACGAGACGACGGACGGGGCGCAGTACCTCTGTAAATGGACGTGGCTGATCAGCTCTGGGCTGGGCGCGGCTGGGCTCGACGGGGTGTGGACTGGCTAGCTGGCTACATGCTGGCTGGGGGCTAGGCGCGGTTGGGTGCGGCTAGGGAGGGGCCAGGCGGCCAGGCGGCCAGGCGGCTGGATGGGGGATGGACGTGTGTGTGGCTGGGACACGGTGTGTGTGGGGTGGGATGGATGCATGCATCAGGCAAGTGCATGCTCAATCATCTTTCCCCCCAGGCCGTCATCGGTCCCTGACTCGCCCGTCCCCTTTGCTTTCCCCACACCCTGAACCTTGCTTGTGCCGTCGGCGTCTTGCCTTCTCCTTGGGGCGCACAACGCGCAGCGGCTTGGGGGGAGGGCAGCCACCACTAAGGTACACAAGAGGATGGACCTGCACCACCTGACCTGTGTTCGTTGGTCTCCTCGGTCAGCCGAGCTCTTGGGCAGCGCTCTGGACCTGGCCCACACCTCTGGCGCGCTCCACCCCCGCCTCATGCACATGTGAGCAACGGCGTCCATGCTTGCATGCATGCACGCACACACAGCGCCGCATGGCACGGTCGACCAATGGGACCGCCTCCACCTCCAACTCTGGCCCCCTCTCTCACCTCTGGTGCATGTCAGGGACACCTCACGTGGCGCGAGGCAACTGCCGCCTGATGCCGCTCCCGACTGGAGCACCTGATTGGCCACTATCTCTGCCGCCATGTCGTGCCTGCTTGGCCCAGAGCCCTGGTCGATGAAAATGAACACCACAGGCAAAGGCCTCTCTGCCTCTGCCCCAGGCCGCCACTAGCCGACTGTGTATTAGCACACCTAACACACCTTCACACTTGCTCTCCTCACCTGGCCCCAGCGGACCACCGAGCCCGCCCCCACGCTCCCCCAGACCGGCGGCTCTGGCGCGATCTGCGACCTGGCGGCTCCCCGCACCCGAGCGGCATGCGGCAATTGCCTGCCCCCATGTGCAGATCAGCCCCCCAAGCCTCTGGTGCCTTTCGTACTACCACTGTGCGCTGCTTCGCAGCTGCGGCAATGTACACGGTACACGCCGGCAATCCCGCCAGATCTCGGGAGGGGAACCGTTCTGCGCCCCCGAGAAAATGGGCCGACAGGCCTAGTTTGTGAGTATAATCACCGAGGATGCGCCGAGCGACAACAGGCGTGCGACACGGCCCAAACGCCTTTGTCAACGTGGCGTGTGCGTGTGCGTGCCTAACTGTGAAACATAATCGGCATGGGGTTGCTGTTGGAAGTGGGGCACGCGACAGGCTGTGTGTGGCACACGTTCATGTGTAGTTTGTGTGCAGGTGCGCCACTGGGGCGGCAAACGCGGCGGTCGGTTGCTGGAATTTTTTATTGCCTCCGTGTCAACAACCTATCGATAATTCCCCAAGATTGGGCTTGATCGCGTCTGCAGCAAGGACTAGAGGTGAAGAAAATGAACACCAAGCCTGACCAGAACAAGAAAAATATGACAGGCCGCATCCAAATGACGACTGCCATTGAACAGACGGTGCCCCCGAAGTCGTCAAGTAAACTGCTGTCGATACCACCTGTATCCGTGCGAGTAAGAGCAATACAGAGTTGGGTTTTGTAACATGGCCGGCATATTTTGTCAAAGTACCCGGAATGGAGATATCCACCGCATCCTCGGAAGTGCGAGTACGTCGCGCTTGTGGCAATGTATGCAGTTGAAACTTCGAGATGCAACGAGCCAGAACCTGCCTCAGCCAAGCTACCGTATGGCGGGCTCTGGGCGGCAAAGAGGTCAAATTTGGGCGTACGATATCCCCGAGTGTGTCACCGACAGCCTAACAGCCTTCAGAGGACGATGCCTGGGGAAAATAAAAAATGGAGGAGTACCTTGGCACTCTTGCAAGCTGCTTCTTGGATGTGTATTGTGATGATCCCCGGTTCATCACAGACTTCGCTCCTGCTATGGCGTTCTAATGGCTTGGTCATCAGTTAACTCTTATCAGTGGGGCGGTGTGGGTACATGCCTCCTCAGCCTGGCATGGATGTCACGAACTATCATATCTGAAATACAATTGCTCCGTGAACACACTGATGACTGCCACATTGTCCCTAATACTCTGGGTCCATAAAGCTGGTATTGATGGTGGGCGTTTATCTAACCCTACGTGATAAGGGGGCAAACGCTGCCCAACATCGCGACCGCAAGCCTAGCTACCCATCAAGCTATAAAATGGACAGGTACGACGGCCTGCCGACGAGACGCGAGCACTCGTACGCTCTAAAAGTACTGAGATGCATGCCAAACGAAAAGAAGCAGCAGTGATACAAGTGTTTCATCGATAAAACGCATACCTCGCAGTTCACACTGTGATACTGCACACGCACACACCCCTGGGGTATACACCTCACGCCCACATGTCCACAATGACCATCATTGTCCTCTGTCATTACAAAACTCGGCATCATGAACTGTCGAAACTGTCGACCCCTGTCCTTCTGGCCAGCCGACCACTCTAATTCGACGCGTCCATCACTCCCCTTCCACGCCCAATTGCCCTCCTAGGCTCCTGGAGGACGCTTCTTACCGCCAGTGCCTGGAGCCTCAGAGCCAAGTTTTAAGGTCGAGACGAAGAATGAACGCTTGCGCTGCGACGACGACGACGACGGGATTGTAGATGGCGAAGCTTTGGACGCCGAGGGGTATGGCAACGATGGACGCGGCACAGACGACACAGGCAACGACGAGGCATTGGGCAACGACGCCCCAGAACGGTTTGGAGAACCGACAGCAGCATTTGACTGTATGGTAAGTTGGGTCCGCTCTAGCAAATGATACACTCGTTCAAATACCCACTGCCTTTATCTGGTCAACGCGCTCACGCTTTTCGACATTGCTTGCCAACGACGATGCCGGGACCGGGTAGATGTGGGGACGCCGATCGCCATTGCGGTTGCCCGACTGTTTGGTCAGCCCTTGCACACAGCACAGTCAGGAAACCCACCCCTTGCTGATGCTCCACATCCACAAACAGAAATCCGTGAGGATTCCTCGTCCATTGCCAAGGTTTTCCCTCGACCTTCACCTGCTGATCGCCGTGTACGCTGCCCCCAGACGTGGACGCATTTGGCGTCCACTTGGGCAGGTGGCGGCTGGCAGGTTCAGCAACGTGGTTGGGCTGCTTTGTTAGTCTAGCATCTCGGGGTTTCAGAGGTAACGCACTCACAGCCTTGGGCTGTTCCACCCGTGCACGCTTCACGTCCTGCCAATCGCCACTGACATGACCTTCAGACAGCTTGCGCTTCTTCTGGCTCGAGCGGTCCATTGGAATGTCCCTCCGCTCGACATGCCCGTTGCGGTCTGGAAGCTTGCCCTTGGCCGCTCCTGGTTCATCGGTTCGGTTGCGCCCAGGGCCGTTGGTGCGCGACTGGTCTCCACGACACGGCGAATTGGCATGACTGCTGGAGCGCGTTGCGCGCTGGGGCAGGTCGAGGTTGTCGCTATCGAACGATGACGGTGTGTCACGACGGGCCACATCGTCGTCTGCCGAAGGTGGCGATGCCTCGTCGGCAGAGTCGGTAGATGTTAATGCGTCCACAATGCCCGTAAACACCTCCTGCGCAGCGCGGGTTGGCAACTCGACAATTTCCAACTCCCTCTCTCGCCGTTTCCGCTCCTCCTCATACCTCATCTGACGTTCACGTTGTTCACGTTCTCTGCGTTGGCGTGATCCCGAGCCGGGTGGTCGACCTCGGCCACATCTCGTACCGTTCGGATCGTTCTGGGTGGAGTTTGACGACGACGAAGGTGCCGCTGACGGTCCCGCGCCGGAAGAGCGACGAGAGGTCGAACTTCTGGCTTTTCGTCCAGAGTTCGGGGTACGGTTTCTGGTTGTCGTAGGAGGACGGTTCAAGGAGGGCGAGCGCATGGGTACGACGTCAGAGTCGGAGTCGTCGGCCATGGCTACGACATCGGCGTCTAAGTTGACAATGATGAGGTCATCGTCCGAGTCGTCAAAGACGATTGGGTTGTCCTGCGTTCCGCGTGTATCTTCGAGCACCATGACACCGCGCCGCCGGGGCGCCAGCTCCTTCTTGACACTGAGAGGCGACGACTGCGCTTGCTGTGTACGAGACGGTCCGGCCTCGGGTGTTTGACTTCGCCCAACGCCGTAATCTTGATCAGCCGTGTCGGGTTCGATATCGCCAGACTCTGCGTCTGGCTCGTCCATGGCCGTGTTGGCGCCGTAAGGGTCGTCGTCAGATTGCACCGTGGACCCAGCGACGTTGCGGGTTTTCGAGCGGAAGACGTCTTGTAACTCGCGGTCGCGAGCCTTGCGCACGGCCTCCTCGGCCAATCTGCTCATCTCTTCGTCCTCACTGGACGCGCGGAAGCGGCCACCACGACGAGTACCGCTACGCACTGCGTGCTTTTCGGCGATGCGGCGCTCGGCGTCCTCGGCCGACTCAAACGTGTACCGTGTCCATAAGCCAGTGCCGCGGACCTTGCCCTCCTCGCGCTTCTTCTTGTCCTCTTCGCGCTTCTTCTGAGCGTCCCGACGCTGTTGTTCCTTTGCAGCGCGGGCCTGTTCGCGATGTTCTTGCGCCTCCCATTCCGCTAGGCGTAGGCGCTCGATGCCGTCTTCCTCCTCGTCGATCATCTTGCGGAATGCACGAGCACGGCGCTCCTCCTTGGAGTCGGGTACAGCTCCCCGCCCCTCACCCCTGGCTGCAAGAGCCTGGGAAATTGCAGCAATATCACTTGCTGCGACCTCCGCGATGGTCCTGCCAACAGGATGGACTAGCGAGGGAATTAAATTGCGCTCGATTCTTGGCGGGTCGTAGCTGGATGGTACAAGGTGGGAAGGAGGAAACTTGGGCAGATCCTGTTCTCGGTGGGCAGGCCAGGGCAGCTTCCACGCAATCGCATGGCGAGTGCACCTACCAATTAGTAAAATGTCTCAGCTTTCGATTTCACGGCATACCTTGGGCAGTACATGCTGGATTCTCGTTTCCGCCAAACAATCGTCTTGAGGACAACCGCGCAGGTGATGCAGCGGCTGACATCCGTCTCCGAATCGTCACTCGCTTCGGTCGCGGTATCGAATGTATTTTCCGTCTCGGTGCGACGGCTCTTGTTGAATTTCCACTGCAGTGGCTTGGACTGCGTCTTTGCCCTGCGCGAGGGTTGGGAACGGCGCTGGTTCTCCTCTTCGTCGTCATCGTCGCCCTCCTCGTTGTCACCATCGTCAAGTGATTGGGGCGTGGCTGGGCTCGCGACTTGCGATATGGCGAGGCTGACTGGCCGAGTGCCACCACGACGAGAGGTTGTACCGCTCAAAGGGTCCTCATTGTCCTCGAGAGATATCGGCAGACTAGTCGGAGCAAGCGAGTTGGGATTGTTCGCGAAACCGCCAGCACCATTCTTCTCGCAGGTCAAACACAGGCTGCGGTCAGCTCAAGCTGCGCGGTGGCAAATCTTACCATTCGACATTGTTCTCGCCAACTTGAGAGGGTCAGCACAGCGGCACATCATCAGGGGTTGTCATGGAAACGCACAATAGCATTCAGCGCTGTGAAAGTTAGCGGTCGTTATTCACGTTGAGGTCCTGGTGACGCAGCGGCGACTCACTATTCGGTCAAGAGCTCCTCGCCAATCCTAATTGGGCGCAGAGTCTTAAACGAGACACATGATCCGAGGCGGTGCAGAGCTACGTTTGGCGTGCAGTCATGCTGAAAAAGCAAGGTTAGAGGGCGTACGGGAAGCAACAACGATCAAGGGCTCCACTCACGTTCAAGAATCGGGCCGGACCGAGGAACATGTTGTCTTCCTTCTTGGTGGTCGTATAGAGAATGCTAAAGTCCCTACGAGCATGGCGCACGCTGCGGCGTGGGACGCGTCGACTGCGGGTCGGTGTGCCGTTGACGCCTGTGGTGCCATTGGGCTCATCGTCGTCTTCTTCAGACGACGCGTCGGAATCGTACTGCACGCGGCTCCCCGATGCCGCGCCGTGTGCCATCTCTTTCGACCACTCCTTTGGGAGCGGTACCAAGCCTCCCTGGAGTTCGACAATGATAACGTTGGCAGGAATGGCCTTTGTGGCGTAGACGGCCATTTCCTCGTGACCCGATACATGTTTGTATCGCGTGGTTTGGTAAATCTCGATGCGGGATCCTGGAAGGAATATTGACAGGTAGCGGCGCAAATGCCTACAATCAGTTGACGACAAGGGAAAGTAACGCACTTGTCGAACGCTTTTCGCTGCTCGTCCGTCTGCTTTGCGGCGCGGTGCTCCTTGATGATGGGCAGCCTGATCATTGTTAGTGTGCGCAGTGTAAGGATTCCAGTCTTGGAGCTGCCCACGTACTCCTTTAGTCGTGCAAGTCCTTCACGGATGTTGTCCATCATGACGGTCTAGGGTGAATCAGCACTCGCGATACAATAGAGTGATGGTACCGTTATTGTTGATGCTCACCTCTTGGACAATCTCCATGACGAGCCTGTTGTCAAACTTGGGTCCGACAAACTTGACCTGTTGAGGGTGGACGCCGAGCTTTTCGCCAGGGAGCGCCCCCATCTGGTCGACAAAGATCCATGACAACAGGTCATCATCTTGGGACAAGTCCTCGGCGGGGTGCGGCAATCCGTCGGGTCCGAGGAGGACATCGTCCCCTGTTTGGCGCGCCATGAGGACGTCTTATTGGTGTACGATCGTGGTGGACAACGACGGCGTTGCACGGCGCGGAGTGGCCGGCACGCGTCGAAAATAGAAGTGGTTGGAGTGTGCAAGGTGATGCACGAGACGAATCGCAGTGATCGGTGATGGTGATGGTATGAGTTAATGGACAACAAGGAGAGAGGAACGTTGACAAAGGGCAGGACGACAACGAAGAGAGGTAGCGTAGTGACAGAACTGGCGGCGTTTGTTTGAATCCAGCCAACCTGGCCCAGGGCCCCTGGCCACCTAGTTCCGGCCAAAACCGTTCCCATTAGGGTAAACCGTTTGGTAATTAACAAAACTCGGCCACCACAATAACAAATATGGACAAAAAGTAAATGGAGCGTGCTACTGCTACTCACCACGCCCAAGGCCCGTCTGCCCCCGCCATGGCACGGCACGCGAGGATCCTCTTTCGATCACAACGCGATTGCCTGTTGCGATCCCCATTCCTGACACGTCTGTCGCGTGCAGGCACCCCTTTCCCCTTATTCATGCATGCATCGTCCTCACTAACACGCACGTATTCCTACTTTTATCTGTACTCGTTGCAACCTTTGGCCTGCTCCACCAACAGTCTGCACCGCAACAACTAGCGGTACCCGTTGTGGTCGATGTTGTCCTCATGTGACATTGTGCAATGGGTGAGGTGACGGGGCGTGTCCAGGGCCTTTTGTCAATGGTCGCCGTTACGGATACGGCTCCTACGCTGCTAATCCCTGAAAACATCCCCTGACTTTCTCGCCTTCAGGCACCATGCATGGCCTTTTTTGTTCGGCACCATGTGCCATCACAATGTATGTCCCGTGTCCCACACCAGCACACGGTGTGCTTTGCAGTTCGGCGCCTGACTTCTCCCCCCTTTGGAATGCTGGTGACGCAAGGAGCATGTTCTCCATAACGGCAGTGTGACTGAGGGGGCAGTGGGAGGAGAGAGAAGAGCGGGGCTTCAATAAGAACGACTTCTCCATCACGCTGCTCAAAGTGGCGCAGAAGGACCGCGTTAGGCGAAGTACGATGGTCACCTACGAAGCAAGATCGGTCGCCAAGGTGGCGCCCACGCGTGAACAAGAACCACATCCTCACCGCATCCGACTCTATTGCTCACTCGAGTTGGAATCAATAGCAGTCTGACAACTTTTTGCGAGTTAGTTGCTTTGGGGTCCCCGCCTGTTAGGAATACAGCTGCGAACACTTATCCCTACTTGAAGGTTTACAAAACGCTCAGGCGAGCTTGCCATAAATGCGGTGAGCTTGCTGCGTTGAGTGACGATACTTATGCCCCCTGAAAGTACCTGCCAGGTTGTTTCGACTCGTTTGATATCCACAGCTACCAGCTTGAGCGGCTATCCGGGTCTCAGAGTTGGTACAGGGTCTTCCGTGGCAGCGGTTTGCTATGAGTTGCTTTTGGGACAGACCGTCAACCACCGCAACCGCCTATAATACTCAACGACCGAGCGAAACCCACACTCGTCTTCTGGTAGCAGTGTCGATGCCACCTGCACCAGTCGTGGAAAACGCCGCACCTTGCGGCCAATAATGACGTAACTCGGTCCAGGTATGGGACCTCGGTCAAAATTAAATACCACGGCCCAGCCGTCGGGAGACACGGGCAGCCTTTCTGCCGCGTTTCCCACTGCTTCTTTCTCGATGTCCCACTGCCGCGGGTGTTGACTGCTCTCTACAAAAATGAGTTTCGATGTGTTGCAGGTTGCGAGAGTTTGAGTCAGGGCTGGAGAGAAATCCGTTGGGGCTCGTCAACAGCAAGCGCAGTAACAATGACGGTTGTGATTCAAGTCAAGCAACAGAAGTCTCTGTTATACTTCCCTTCCGATCAGGCTGTTCATTTATCCACCTTTATATATCACTCCCGTTGTCTCATTGGAGCGGGGGTGCAGTTCCTCCTTGTCTCATTGTTGGTGTGATGCAGTTTCCGTCGGAAGTGACGTTGTAGACACATTGGTCATCCAGGCAGAGGCACACCGATCACGGTTATCATTCACCTCGTCAAGGCTTGACACTGGCAGTTGTTTCTCTGTTTCCCCCCATCGCGCAAATGAATATTCCATGCCCATGCGTACGTTCACCTCCCACTCCCATCATAACCAATGCATAGACACAATAATTCCCTGTGAGAAGGGGTATTCCCAATAACACTAATGGAACGAATCTGGGCATGCATAGTGAGTATGGTTTTATATCTAGACCCTGGCGCGACAGAAAACCCCCTTCAACAGTGAGAGCATATGTACGATGTATATTTTCCCGTAGCCACTGCACTTGCACACATAAGGTTTGGTGGACATTTCAGCGGCTCTGTGGACTTATCCGTTGCGCACAGTGACTGTTGTCATGAACGCTGTGCATGCCCAGCATGTTTTATAGGTGACAAGCAAGACTCTGGAAATATACCCCATCCGTGTAGCTCATAACTTCACAGCATACACCAATATCCGAGCATCCAAGCATTCTCTGAACATTGTCCAACCGATGATTATGAAGTGGCCATTCTCCAACCTACCTCAACACGGTAGAGACACCATGGCAGGGCTGTCGCAGTAACCCAGGGCAGGTAAAGAGGTCAGAGGTGGGAATTTATGGACGGACAGGTAGCGAGGAGAGCTCCCTGTTCTGGTAACAATGATCGCGGTTTGGGTCCTGGCCACTTGTGTGTTTACTTTGGAGCTGAACTGGGCCGGCGACACAGAGAGCATACTTAGGAGTTATACGGAGGCGGCGAAACAGAATGCATCGCCTTGTCCGGTTTTCACATATCCACCGCGATCAAACGGTTGATCATACCGAAAATGCGGCGGCCACGGTGGTCATGATGCTCATGACCGCCAGACCGCCAGGCCGAAGGCCGCCACTACCGCATCTGGTGTGAGAGCTTATTGATATCGCCCGCTGGCCGCATTCCTCCACGCGACACGATCAGTACCTGCATTACCGGAATCTAAGGTTGATTCTCCACTTTTATGCGCTACGCTCTCTGAGTTGGGCGCTGTGTAGGTATCGCCCGCCGAGCCATGGCAGGTACCGCCAAACTCGTAGTAAACTGAAGCTCAATACTGTAGACCTACAGACGTGTTCGTCCTCTATCGACCTTGTTATTCGTCGTTGGGATCTGACACAGTTCTTTGCTCTCGTGTAATGCAGCAGACGGTATGGCAGAGCGACACTCCTATCCGCCAAAAGTGATGTGCACGGTGGACCCAAAGAACAAGAGAGTCAAGGAGAGCAGAGTGTGGCGGCAGGGCACCTCACCATCTCACTACAATAATATGTCCCACCCTTTTCCCTTTCGGAGCACGCATAAATGCATCACAACGACCGCAGTGCAGGCCTGCGAGATGCAGACTCCATCCTCGCTTGGGTCGGGAAGTCATCCCCCCCGATCAGACGAGGTTCGCAGAGCGCGGCTGGCCGAGCTTAATCGTTGCTCGTCGACGCGCCCTTCCGAAAACAGACACGGCCATTGATATAGCCCGTGGTACAGACGAGGTACGCAGCATTCGCGACTTGAACTACCAGCGGTTCCAGCAGAGTGGCAAAGAAGCATATTTATCAACGACGACGCGCTCAGAGGCGTCCTCGCTAGAATCATTCCTGGGCTCAAGTGATCGAGAACAACGCCCGGCAGTAAAGTTTAGGGCGCAATCCCCGTTGCCCCGTGGCCATGGCGGCGAGGCAGTGTTGCGGCCGTTGCGGGGATCGTGGCCGCGCCACAGCTGACGCGACTTTGACGAGCGAAGCGACACTCACAAAGGTGGCACTTGGTGGCAAAGTGGCAAACTACTGAGGAGAAGCAAACCAAAGTGGCAGTGTCGCCAGGAGCACACGTCAACTCGGGCGTTTGCACAGCGCGAGAACATGGATCGCCACATCGCCACCAGATACGTTGAACAGCTTGGCGCGGGTTGTGTGACCGCAGCCCGCGAATGCGATGCTGATGGCGAATGAGTCAAGCGATGTCGATGCCAGTGGCGATGCCAGATGTCGGTGGCGATGGCAGATGGAGTGGCGATGGCAGATGCCAGTGGCGATGCCAGTGGAACGAGTCGAAAAGCCGGGTGGCAAGAACTCGCAACAAAGCGAGGTCGATGTGTATAAGAAGCAGAGGAGGCAAGTCGTTTGTGTCTCTCAAACCTCCTCTCCATCTCCTTTCCATTCTCCACCATGCTCGTCTCCAACCTCACAATCTACGCGCAGGCATTCAACATTCTTCGTCACCATGGCGCGACCATGTTCTTTGGCAACCCGGGCTCGAACGAGATTCCGATCCTCGATAATCTCCCCGACGACTTTTCGTACATTCTGGCGCTGCACGAAAGCGTTGCGCTGAGCATGGCCGAGGGGTACGCGCAATCCAAGGGCGTGCCGACGATGCTGAGCCTGCACTCGAACGGAGGCACGGGCAACGCGATGGGAACACTCGTCAATGCGCACTACTCGCACTCGCCGCTCATCCTGATGGGCGGGCAGCAGAACCGGGGCCTGATTGGCGTCGACTCGGTGCTGACCAACAACGACGCGACGTTGCTCACCAAGCCGCTGACAAAGTGGGCGTACGAGCCACCGCAGGCGGCCGATGTCCCTCGGGCCGTTAGCAACGCCGTTCTCCAGGCGACTACCGAGCCCAAGGGCCCCGTGTACCTCTCTGTCCCGTGGGATGACTGGTACGAGACTGCGGCCGAGGACGACGCGCTCCTCGAGCTCCGCACGGTACGCACCGCGGGGGCGATGGCTCCCGACCTCGTCGACGAGCTCGCCAAGCGTCTCGATGGCTGGAAGAAACCCCTTATCGTGCTCGGCCCCGACGTCGACGCTGCCCGCGCCAACGACTACGCTGTCCAGCTCGCCGAGCGCCTCGGCGCCGAGGTGTGGATTGCACCCTCGGCATCACGCGTTCCCTTCCCTACGCGCCACGCCAACTATCGCGGCGCAATGAGCCCCAGCCACAAGGCCGTCAAGGGTGTCATTGAGGGCCACGACGGTGTGATTGTCATTGGCGCGCCCATTTTTCGATACCACATGTGGGACTATGCCCACTACCTTCCCGAGCCTCGCCCCGACGTCGTGCACATCACACGCGACCCGAACGAGGCCGCGCGCGCGCCCTTTGGCGACGCGATTGTGGCCAACATTTTCCCCGCACTCCAGGCGCTCGCGGGGGCCGTCACAAACCGCAACGTAACCCTCGAGCCGCGCACAATCAAGCCGCCCACCAAGGTCGACGGCAAGATGACCGGCGAAGAGGTGCTGGATATCATCTCAAACTGCCAGCCGCCCAATGTCACGTTTATCAACGAGGCGACGTCGCTCGGCGGCGCCTGGCTCGAGCGCGTCGACATCAAGGGCATCGACAGCTTCAAGTCAACCGCAGGCGGCATCTTGGGTTACGGAATGGGTGCGGCCGTAGGCGTATCGTTTGCCCGCCCCGACGACACCGTCGTCGCCGTCATCGGCGACGGGAGCACGCAGTACGCAGTCCAGGCCCTCTGGACCGCCGCGCAACACAAGCGCCGCGTCATCTTCATCATCGCCAACAATGGCGTGTATGGCGGCGTCAAGAGCTTTGCGCCCCTGTTTAATGCCACCGACGTGCCCGGTCTCGACCTCCCGGACATCGACTTTCTCGGCCTCGCACAGGGCTACGGCGTGCCCGCCAGCAGGACCAATACTACCGAAGGCTTCGAGGCGGCTTTCAAGGATGCACTCGACGCCCAGGGTCCGGTCCTCATCGAGGCCGTTATCGCCTACGTGTAGGGCTTTTAACCGCCCTGTAAGCTTGGACACTTGGACAATACCCGAATGTAGCACTAGGCCACTTACATACCTCGAGATAGTCAGCGTAGTCGGTAAGAAAATCAGTAAACCCTTTAAAAACAAATGCCGTAGTGAATGATCGCGATGAATACTGTACACCATTGTCTTGTGGGTTGAAGGTCATGCCAGGGCAGAAAATCAAGCCAAGGTAGGAGGAACGAGTGCACGAGTGGGCAAGCCACTGAGCGGACGAGGGCTCACATGGCGGCGAAGACGCTCGCTGGTCGCCGTCGAACCTTTTGCGAGACGTTCCATCCTGTGAGCACACGTCCCACAAATACTGTTAAGCAGGGGGTGATGATGGGACAAGGGTCTCGCTGTCAAGAGGCAGATTGTGATGATGGCAAGGAGACCTCGTCGCAGTGTGGTGTTGGACGTGTCATGCGCTGGCGAGCTGGCGCGTGACGGGCGGCCACAAAACGTCAAGCATTCAGGCACCACTGAAGCAATCAACCTTGCAACATGCTTCCGTTGATCCGACGCCTGTGTTTGCTCGGCCCCTTGTACCCTTGTCCTCTGTAGACCTGATTTTCCATTGACCCGGGAGGTGGTGAGCGTGGGGATGAGTGAGGCATGGAAGCGATAACGACTGGTGACTTGTTGCTCTATCGGTCCTTTTCACAGGCGTTGACGATGGCAGCAAGATCCTCCGACGTCTGGCCTATATGGGCCACTGTACACCCTCGACAAATGGGCCGAACCGTGTACTCTTGTCCATCGACCATAGCGACCACCATGCACCACGGCACCTCAACCTGCCGAAATGGATGCACAACACGCACAGCTCGTAACTGGAAGTTCATCATTGCCGCATGTTGCCTCGTTCTCCCTTCTCAGGGGTCGTCTGGATATAAGCGTGCGCGCTTCATACTTCCGACAAAGGATTGCATAGTATAGTGGTTAGTACGCTTCGTTGTGGTTGCTTCAATGCCGATCCGAAGAGACCGCTGTTCGATTCAGCGTGCAGTCACGTCAAAACATATTTTTGTCCTCTGCCGAGCCATCTTGGGTCCTGCTGCCATGCTGCCACTTGGGTTCTGGTCAACTCGAAGTGTGGGCAAGTTGCGAACCGCCACAGGCACGTGCCCGTTCTGGACTGCCGTATCTGCCAACGGAACCAACCGGCCGGCGGCTAGGGCTAGTGGGTTCGGGCACACACGACGCGGTGGAGGTCCTCCATCTCGCGTTGCCACTCTCACAGTCGTACACTCCCCAACCCATACTCACCATGAACTGCGCGTCGGAAGCAGACGGGCACGACCACCACTCGCACGACCACGGGCACGGGCACGACCACGACGGACACGACCACGACGTGCCCCTCGAGGCGGGGCCATCGGATAGCCTGTACCCCGTGATTGACACGGAGCACGTTGTTGCGCTCAATGCTGAGGGTGGTGGGGAGCGGGGGAGGGTTGTTATCAAGTATGTGCACACGGTCTGGGATCATGGGCTTGGGGGTTGGGGGTTGGGGGTTGGGCTTGGGGATTGGGGCGTGGGGTAGGGCTTGAGCTGACCACCAGGGAATGGGCCGAGCGCGAGGATGAGACTGTTGTGAGTATTTGGGCGTGGAGCGAAGAGGGATGGGGATGGGGATAGGGACGGGTAGGATGGAGAGACATAGAGAGAGGGAGACGGAGGGGTAAGAAGGAGAGAGATAGACAGGAGGGGGTAGGAGAAGGGTAGCTCACTCAACAGTGGCTCGAGAGCGACTGTGACGACTCGCTCATCTTGCACAGTACGTAACTCCCCTGCTCTGTTTGGTGTAAACTGATAGATTGCTGACCCCAGTCCCATTCACGGCGAGCGTGGCGCTGCGGTCGATTACGCTCAAGGCGGGGCATGGCGACTTTCGCCCGTCCGAGATGCGCGTGGTGGGTACTGACCGCGGGCTGGGTGCGAGCGGCGCTTGAGCTGGGCGCAGCGCCCAATGTGTTCGCGTGCTTGGTCCAATGGCTCGGCTCGGTGGTTAATCCGGATGGAACGCTTACGCCCAGTTTACCAACGGCGCGGGGCTAGACTTTTCCGACGCCGAGGGCCGCGAGCCGACGCAGACCTTCCATGTCGTCGAGACTAGGGAGGGGGCGGAGTACCAGGTCAAGTGAGTGGTGCTCGTGGGCGCGTGGAGTGGTGCTCGTGGGCACGGGGGGGGGGGGGGGGGAGAGGCGGGGGGGGTGTTAGGGGAGGGGGTGGTGTTAGGGGAGGGGTGGGCAGTGGCAGAGAGAGGGCCAGCGCATACGACAACGGTTGGCTAGAGGTTGACTTTACTGACTCTATACAGGGCGGCAAAGTTTGCATCGTGCACGTCGCTGGCGCTCTTTTTCCCCCACAACGTGTCCGAGGGCGAGGACGAGGAGACGACGCGGATCTTTTACGTCGGGCTGCGCGGGAGCTGGCGGCCGGTGAGTACAGAGGCGGCGGATGGGGCGGGATGGGGATGTGACCGAGAACCGAGGGAGGGTGGGAGGGGTACGAGATGGCGGGATGGGAGGCGAGATGGTGGGACGAGAGGTGGGGCGAGAGTTGGAGAGGAGAAACGGACAGAAGATATGAGGGGAGGCGGCGAGCGACCGAGGCGAACAGCAGAGAAGATGGGCGACAGTGACAGAGACGGAACGGAGACAGGCGAGAGGAGTCACCCAAGCGGGGGAGAAAAACTCCAGTCCGCCGACGAGACAGTTGAACTAGGACCATACCAGTCCCAGTTGCCCCATTACCGGACTCCAGAGCCAGACGTTGTGTCACGTCGACCCACAGACCCGCTGACGACAGTTGCCGAAACGCCCCGGCGCAGAGATAGTCTACGAGGCAGTGCCGCGCCCATCCGACCACAAGGTCAAGGGCGCGTCCGAGGCGAGCGCGTTCCGGCCGGGCATGTAGGCGGTAGGCGAACCAAAAGGCGGGTGTACGGAAGAAGTGGCCGAGTGGGGTGGCGCGAGGTGGGGGGTTGGCACGACATGCATGCTGTAATGGACAGAGGGCGTAGTCTTCTGGGGCCCCAAGGACAGGGAGGGTCAGTTGTTGGGCTGGACGAAGAGCTGGGCTGGAAGGTACCCCCGGGAACAGAGCGTTGCGGTGACTGATTAACACGACGCATACTGGACTAGTCGTGAGGGTTACTCGTTTGGCTGACGTACCGGGCTCTGCGTGGTGTGAGATGGACTAGTTGGCGTCGGGTGGGTCTGCAACTCTCTGTCCATGCTCGTGTGCACACCATGCCGCTGTTCTGCTGCCATTCTGCTGCCGTCGTGGCCCACTGGGCTGCACCCAGCGATGGCAGCGTCAATGCAGTGGCTCCTTCAGGTACATCTGCAGTTGGCTTCATTCGCTTCACTTCCATTGCTCGCATCCTAACATCGGGCCCACTCCCCTGGCAAATCAATCTCCTGCCCGTGTTCACTGATTCTGGCCCATACTAGAACGACCACCTGTTCCGAGATACCACATGAGCAGCTCCACTTCAACCGATAGAAATTGCCTGTCAACAACATTTGCACCAAAAGTAAACATGGGCTTATGTCAGTCTGCGCGGACGCCGTTGCTTCTGGTACGCCGCTTTTCGGGCCAGGGTTCTCGTTCAGCCAGACTCTGAGTACGCCATGAGCGGCTCGGCTATCGCACACGGATCTGTCAGAATCATTACCTTTCAGGCGACTGATTAGCGGCAGGATTACGAATGAATTCATCACAGTTCAGTACAACCGAAAGAGGAATCTAGGGCGCAGCGAGCGTCCGCTCGCTGCGCGGGCGAGCCGGCGCGGGCGCGGCGCCAGTGTGGGGGTAGTGTGCGTGTTTGCGCGCAAGACGTGTGGGGTAGTACCGGTCGCGATAACGATCCCGCCAACTATTCGGAGCGCCATCCGTTCGTCCCCCGTGGGCGAGTGTGGTGCGTGGGAGTCTGTAGTGCGATGGGCTTAGAAGAGGCATGCGCCGAGGTCGAAACAGAGCATGGCGGCACAGCATGCGGCTGCTTGTTAGCTGGAGCAAGAGAGAGCCGCAGGGAGGGGCAGCTGTGGAATGTAGGGTAGTGTGACTCACCGAGACAACCCATACCGCCGGCCGCGGCGGCACCGCCGCCTCCTGGTCGCTGCTGCTGGACGTAGATGGGCTGCGACTGGGGCTGGTACTGCATTTGCGGCTGCTGGCTGCGCGTGTTAGCGGAGCAGTGAGAAGGTCGGGATGGTGGGGTGGGGTGGGTGTGGTGGGTGTGAGAGGTGGAGAGTTGAGAGGTGGAGCCGGTGCCGAAGCATCCGTGAACCTCCTTGCAAGTGACAGACAGATGCTCGCACACACCTCGGTGAAGTGGTGCTCGACACTGTCCCCTTCCAGTCCCCATCGCCCTGTCGCGCTGCGCACTCGACCTCGTCGACTGCGCAGCCCACGTACGCCGCGTCCACTCTTCCCCGGCGCATCTCCAATAGCCGGAAAACCATACTCACCCATACTGCTGCTGCTGCCATCCCTGTGGCATGTGCGCGACGGGGTACCACTTTCCGTCCGAGGCCTGGTACATCTGCTGGTTGTTCTGGGTGTCAGTGGGTTCGGGCCACGTCGCCGGCAGCCGGCAGCCGGCAGCGGCGCCATGCAGCGCGGGTGGTGAGTGGAAAGGGGGGGGGGGTGCGCCCTTAGGGGGTGACTCACGTTCATTGCTGGATGTGGATGAGTATGGGTAGTAGTGTAGTTGGTAGTTTGTAGATGGAAAAGGAGATGGAGATGGAGCGACGAAGGGTCGGTGGTTGTTGGTGGCTGGGAACGAGGCGCCAAGGGAATGCCGCTCAAATACGCATTTCAACCTTTTCTGGGTGGCAAATCGTGGCGGTGCAACCAGGACATTACAAAAAGCTAATCCGAGAGATATTACGTAACGTGAGAATGGGCTAAATGACCTCATCGGTCGGTGTTCCTTACGGGCATGGCCGGGCGTGCTTCGAGACTCTTCGAGACTCGAGTGGCGCCATGCTGCGGGGGGCTGTGGGGGCAGCTTTTGAGGCGAGAGGACGCAGATACGAGGTCACCAGCTATCAGCTATTGTCGCCATGGCGGGGCTGTCGCGCAGCAGCGTCGAGTTGAGCACACTGAGGGCGGGGCAGCTTGATGACTCCCCTCGTGCTTAAGTATACGCATCCTCGTCTCGGGTGCATCTGTCTGTTGGCGGAATGCTTCCTTTTTTTAGCACTGTGGACGGGGGCCCGCGTGGCCAGCGGTGAAGCAGTGTGCTATCATGCTATCTTGTGCTATCTTGCCATAGATCGCGTAGGCGCGTGGCACATATTCCTCAACAGCTCGACAGAGGTATGGCTACAGGATATGGCTAGAAGGATCGTTCAACCCAACCTGTGCCCAGGTCCAGACTTACGCCACCCGTACTAGCAGCAGTACCAGATGCTTACGTCTAAGGTACAGGTCTGCCGTGGGGCCACAATTTACACTTATGCAACGCCTGCGCGCCTGCGAAACTCGCAGTCCGCAGTGTCACCTCTCGCACCTCAACCTCGCCCCCACCACCATCGGCACACAGCTGATCTGAGGCGAGTCACCGTGCGGGGCCAAACACGACTCAGAAGCTGCACTGGTGCCACAAGAAGCAGGGAGGGTTTAGCGTCCACACAAAGTCGGTGCTGGTGGTGTAAACACCGCCTGTGCGGTATGGAGCACCTCTGTGCGAAGGGATGGGTTTGGGACAGACAACGACAGCCTCGTTGCCACAGCACAGAGCTCGTGTCGCACTAGGGGCACAGTTGTGTTTAAAGCTGGTGGTCAATCAAGCATGCCGCCGCAAAGCCGGCCGTGCAGAGTCAGTAACGAGCAGTAGTGACAAGGTGTCGCAAAGTGTAAACGAGCCACTCGGACCTCCGTGCCTTCGCTTGGACACGAGTCCTATCATATGCATATCGACGGCTCTGTGCGGCGCCATTGTGACATGGGATAAGCCATACATGGTGCGAGCGACGCCATGGAGCGTCTGAGCGGCGGCTGTGACGGTGACAAGCAAGCAACAATGTCTCACAGCCACCGGTGCCTGGTTCACGGATCACGGAGGAGAGGCGCCACTCGCGCTCGCAAGCGCTGGTCCGCGTTTTACACGGAAACGGACAAATACCTCGCCAGCTCCGTGATCGGCAAGACGGGACAACGAGCACGTCCGGCGCCTGGCTCGGCGCTGACTTGGCGAGGCACACTGGCCGTGTCAACCTCCGTGCTCGGCGACTCCGGGCCGCACCTCCCGCTGGCGGAACCTCCGCGCAGCGCTGCGCTGATTCGCAGAAGCTTACCGCTACGAATTGCTCTTCACCTCAGCACCCTTTCAGTACCCTTCAGTGCCCTTCACGTCACCCCTTTGCTCGCCCCTCGCCTTGGCACCAGGCTATCTGTGGCACTGGTCGCGCCCGTTGGCGCCGTACACGCCACCGGCGCCGCCACGTCACCAACTGGACTTTTTTCAGTGTCTCGTGCATCGTTTTTTTTTGCAATATCGTGCAGAAGCATGCATTCTGCCAATCACTCGCTTGTCATGGTGCCATATTGCCACATTGACCTTTCCTGGGGTACAGCTCGACGGTGATCGGTATACCCCTGCCACGGTTGCCACCACGACGCCTTGGTGAGCTCCGGAGTGGCACGCGTGTTCGGTCTTCCGTTCCCGTCGAGCGCTGGAATGAGTATTATTGTTTATTTCAGAAGTCAGGTATTGGAAAGCGGCGTTGATGCCTCGAGTTTGCCCGTCGCTGCCCCGTGTCGCGTCGTCACGTTGACAGTGGCCAGTCACAACTCGGCAGGACACGCGCGATGCAAGATTCGGAGAGCTCGGAGGCACACTTGTGGCAGCACCATCAGTGTGCCACACCAACTCATGCACTTCGAGGGCACTGCGCACGGTGCGTCGTCGCGTCCAAGGCGATCGAGATCAGAGCGCAAGAGCGAGGTTAAACGAGGATAGACAGCGAAACAGGCGGTCATGGCGCTGTACAGAGCGGTAGCAAAACTGAATGCGAGGCACAAGCGGTGACTAACCAAGTCGGGGTCACACCCTTATGCATGTCCCTTCGCACCCGAGTCTGACCGCTCGTGGCACGCCCATAGCAGGGTTACGACAAAAGGGAAAGGGATGCTCATTCCGCACCGGGGATAAGGGGTCTGGCTGGCCGATGCTGGCCGCAGCAGAGTGCAGAGCCACAAGGACAGGACAAGTCCCGGCCGGGGACATTTCGATGGCGTGCGCCAGTGGGTGCGAGAGCGAGGTGCACCGACGGGGCTCAAAGGGGGGTCTCAAAGGTGAGGTTACGAGTGCCCGAGGTTGCGTTTCATGCAAATAAGAGATCATGGCCAAAATTGCCCATGCCCACGGGTCGACGGAAGCCCTTCGGCGCGCGGGGGCTCCGTGGGCTCCGTGGGTGCCTTGGGCACCATGGGCGACCTGGACTGGGACCCGGGCCGGTTAGCACCGGGTGGAGGTGTGTTGATGCGTTGATGTGTTTTGACGGTCCCCATGCGGCGGCGCCGCGCCGCGGGACGCCGAAGCCGCACCCTTTTGCCTCCGGCGTTGAAATAATTTCCACTACTTGATGCCAAGGTTAAGTGATCGGCGGCCATGGGTGGGCGACAATGGGCAGAGGGGTGCAGGTGACCAGGTGACCACCGGCTACTTTGACACGATCCGTTCGGGTATTACAAGGCAAAGGCAGGCACGACGACGACGACAGGTAGCGGGACATTACGGATCAGCCAAAAAGCTTGAATCTAACGGTTAACGGTTACTCGTCGCCAAAACGTAACCGTTATAACCGTGGGCACCCACCCACCCAAGTCGTCGTCGCAAGCGCCTCCAAGTGCAACATGCATCCATATAATCGATCGGAACAAATCGGGCAATGCTACAGTTGTTGTGCATGGATTGCGAGACGACCCGAGGACACAAGATGATGCTTGTGCACAGAGTGGAGGTGTCGATCAACTGACTGTGATCTCAAGTGGGCTCGGGCTCGGGGCGCGCGTCAACGACGTGGCGCGTGTCAGAGTTTAAGAGAGGGCTTGGTGGTTTGTACCCGAGCGAGCACTAGCGAGCAGCGTGGACGGTGCGAGGGCCGACAAACCACAGGCGCTGCAATTCTACAGCCACGCAGAGGCAAAGTGTCTTGTGCTCGACTCAGTTTAGCCCGAAAATCAGCTGGCTCTCAATCACGACGAAAAAACACGTCGGCTGATTAGATGCTATCAGTCACACCAGTGGTCGCTGCGTTGCGTGCCCTCAGACAGGCCAGCCGGGGCGGTTGTGGGTGGGATTTATCGTTAATCTTCGGGTGTGCGTGTCAGAGAGCACATGATTGGCTGCGAGTCGTGTGTTGACCTGAAAGTGGGAGACGCGGTGGTTGGTCAACGGAGCTCCTTGAATCTGGATTGTTGGATATCCCCTTGCTCGGTGCCTGCGCTGCGCGACTGTGTGCTGAATCGGCAAGCAACGACACGACCACAGACAGGGGCCGAGACGCCTGAATGAAGCAAGCCATGAAGCCTTCATGGCTGCTCGCCCTCGCGCCTCGCCCCCCTTGCCTCTTGGGTTCTCTCGCGCTCTGGTACGTACCCGAGACGCCCTTTGGCACAGCGGTGCAACAGTCGTATGAGTCAGTCTGCATTCCCCAATCTGGTCGTGCCTCGGGTGTAGTGAGTGAGTGAGGCTACTCAAGGTATGTACGTGGTGGCCCGCCCGAACATCTACTCCGTGCCTCATCTCATGTGCCAGCCAGCAGCCTGCCTTGGGCCACCGGCAGCCGCCCGCCCGTGCGGCACGGCCGCTGTTGGCATTATTGCCGTTGCCGCACTCACCCGTACCCACACAGTACCCACACTCCCCTCCCCCCTCCCCCCTCCCCCGCCACGGGCGCCACGGTATTCGGCCCATGCATGGCCATGCACCCATCCAACGCCACACGTCGTCCTACCTCCCGCCCCAGCGCACTGGCTGACATGCCCACCCACTCTCCCATCGCGGTTTCCAAAGATTAGAACTAGCCCCCCAACCCCTCTGACTCGTATCTCTTTTCTTCTCTTTCTTTCTTTCTCTCTCTCTCTGCTCAACGCTCCGCTCATTGTCGCTGCTCCGTGCCCCGCCCGCACCTGCACCTGCGTAAACGCACCTGCACCTGCCCGCCTCGCTCGCCGCAACAACAACCACATCTCTTTCCCCCTGGATCCAGTTGATCACTGCGATTGGGACACCCAGCGATCCTCGAACCTTTGGATCGTCTTGCAAACGGCCGACCAGACCGACCGATAAACAGACAGACGCGAACCCTTTTGCGCCGCTGTCTCGCTTGATCCACCAGCTTTAAAAGAGCGCTTGGTTCAGCCACTCCTTCGCCCCCCCTCCCTCTCTTCCAGCAGATACATCCGCTGTGCAATGTCTGAGCAGAAGACGACTTCGGTGAGTGAGCGACCCGTGCGGAGACAATCCCCCCCCCCCTTGTCCCAGTTTTCCTTAGTATGCGCTGCGACGTGGCCGAGGCCATGGGCCGCCGGTTGGTCGGCGGTTTGTTGGTTGGCTGGTTGGCTGGCTTTGAGAGAGGCGGCGCGGGGTCCCGTTTCGCTGGCAGGCTTGGCTGCTGCGGCCGCCGATTTGGTATTCCACTCGTCGACGACGCCACAGTGTGCCGCGGCGCGCGGCGTGTCCCTCGCCGAGCTTGGTCAGGCTCGGTCGGTCAAGCGCTCGCTTGCTGGCGTGCTCGCTCTCTCGTGCCGACGACGCTCTGGATACCCTCCGATCCCATCATGACGCCTCCACCCCCCTCGCGCCCGTCGTATGCCCCCACCCCACCGCTTTGCCCACTCTACACGCGCGCCGCTCCCTCGTACCGAGCTCTCCCAATCACCAGCCGCCGCGACCCCCCGCACTCCGCACCCTGCACGTCTGCCTATGCACGCCCCAGAGTGCCGGTGCCCCGGCTACACGGCCATTTCAGGTTGCCGCAGTACCGTATCCGATGACCGATCATCCGAGCCGCACTGGCCACGTTCATTGCCCCCTTCTCTGTCACCTCCCCCCAGACTTTCCCCCAACAAGAAGCCCACAACCTTCTCTCCCCCAACTTCTCTCGCTTCTCTTTCCACTCCCCAACCTTTCTCTTTAAAAGACGCGAGCTGACCGCCTCCCTCTACCTCCCTGCACTCTCAAAACCCCACTCTCTCGTCCCTACTCTTGCACCCTTCAATGTCTTCGTCGCGCGACCCCCGTCCTGGCGCCGGTCCAACCCACCAGGTCGACGCGTGGGCCGACCACCTCAAGCTTGACCGCTCGGGTTCTAGCACCCCCGGTACCGTCCCCGTCACTCCTATCCAGACGTGAGTAGCACCTGCCGAAAGCACGTCCACAGCCACACGACGCTTATCAGACACCAGTGTCGACAGGCTCCGCAAGCAGCAGGCCGGCCACAATGGCCCCCTCAAGAAGGTGCTTGTCGCCAACCGTGGCGAGATTGCCATCCGTGTGTTCCGTACCGCCCACGAGCTCGCCATGTCCACGGTCGCCATCTACTCGCACGAGGACCGCATGAACGCCCACCGTTACAAGTCGGACGAGTCGTACCTTGTCGGCAAGGGTCTCCAGCCCGTCGCCGCCTACCTCGCCCAGGACGACATTCTCCGCATTGCCCTCGAGCACGGCGTTGACATGATCCACCCCGGGTGAGTAGCCCCATTTGGTCGTCGTCGTGCCGATCACCCCCAAACTAGCCGATCAGTCGCTTACTCCACAGCTACGGTTTCCTTTCCGAGAACGCCGACTTTGCCAGGAAGGTCGAGGCCGCTGGCATTGCCTTCATTGGTCCCCGCCCCGAGACCATTGACGCTCTTGGTGACAAGACCAAGGCTCGTGACGTCGCCATCAAGACTGGCGTCCCCGTTGTTCCCGGTACCCCCGGCCCTGTCGAGTCGTACGACCTTGCCGAGGGCTTTATCAACCAGTACGGCTTCCCCGTCATCATCAAGGCTGCCATGGGTGGCGGTGGTCGTGGTATGCGTGTCGTTCGCGACAAGGAGAGCTTCAAGGAGAACTTTGAGCGTGCAGTTTCCGAGGCAAAGGCCGCGTTCGGTGACGGCACCGTCTTCATTGAGCGCTTCCTTGACAAGCCCCGCCACATTGAGGTCCAGCTCCTTGCCGACTCGCAGGGCAACTGTGTCCACCTCTTTGAACGTGACTGCTCAGTCCAGCGTCGTCACCAGAAGGTTGTCGAGATTGCCCCCGCTCCCCACCTCGAGGAGTCGGTTCGCCAGGCGATCCTCAACGACGCCCTCAAGCTCGCCCACTCGGTTGGCTACCGCAACGCCGGTACCGCAGAGTTCCTCGTCGACCAGCAGAACCGCCACTACTTTATCGAGATCAACCCTCGTATCCAGGTCGAGCACACCATTACCGAGGAGATCACCGGCATTGACATTGTCGCCGCCCAGATCCAGATTGCCGCTGGCGTCACCCTCGAGCAGCTCGGTCTCACCCAGGACCACATCCACCGCCGTGGCTTTGCCATCCAGTCGCGTATCACCACCGAGGACGCGGCGGCCAACTTCCAGCCCGACACTGGTAAGATTGAGGTCTACCGCTCGGCCGGCGGTAACGGTGTTCGTCTCGACGCTGCGTCGGGCTACGCCGGTGCCCAGATCACCCCTCACTACGACTCGCTCCTCGTCAAGTGCTCCGTCTCGGGTGCCACGTACGAGGTCGCTCGCCGCAAGATGCTCCGTGCGCTCATCGAGTTCCGTATCCGTGGTGTCAAGACCAACATTCCCTTCCTGATCCGCCTCCTCACCCACCCCATCTTTGAGTCTGGCAAGACCTGGACCACCTTCATCGACGACACCCCCGAGCTCTTCAAGCTTGTCCAGTCCCAGAACCGTGCCCAGAAGCTCCTCGCGTACCTCGGCGACCTTGTCGTCAACGGCTCGTCGATTGCCGGCCAGTCGGGCGAGCCCGGCCTCAAGACCGAGGCCATCATTCCCACCATTGTTGACAAGGACCTCAAGGCTGTCGACACTTCGGTTCCTCAGCTCAAGGGCTGGCGCAACATTATCGTCAACGAGGGCCCCGCCGCGTTCGCCAAGGCCATCCGCGCCTACCCCGGCACCCTCATCATGGACACCACCTGGCGTGACGCCCACCAGTCGCTCCTCGCTACCCGCATGCGTACTGTCGACATGGCCAACATTGCCAAGGAGACATCGCACGCTCTTGCCAACGCCTACGCGCTCGAGTGCTGGGGTGGTGCCACCTTTGATGTTGCCATGCGCTTCCTCTACGAGGACCCCTGGGAGCGTCTCCGCACCCTCCGCAAGCTCGTCCCCAACATTCCCCTCCAGGCCCTTGTCCGCGGTGCCAACGCCGTCGGTTACACTTCGTACCCCGACAACGCCATCTACGAGTTCTCCAAGAAGGCTGTTGAGGCCGGTCTTGACATTTTCCGTGTCTTTGACTCGCTCAACTACTTTGAGAACCTCAAGCTCGGCATTGACGCGGCCAAGAAGGCCGGCGGTGTCGTCGAGGGCACCATCTGCTACTCGGGTGACGTGGCCAACCCCAAGAAGACCAAGTACACGCTCGAGTACTACCTCGACCTCACCAACAAGCTTGTTGGTGAGGGCATCCACGTCCTCGGTATCAAGGACATGGCTGGTCTTCTCAAGCCCGAGGCCGCCCGCATGCTCATTGGCGCCATCCGCAAGGCTCACCCCGACCTCCCGATCCACGTCCACTCGCACGACACGGCTGGTATCGCCGTCTCGTCGATGCTCGCCGCCGCCCAGGCCGGTGCCGACGTTGTCGACGTTGCCATTGACGACCTCTCGGGTCTCACCTCGCAGCCTGCGATGGGTGCCGTTGTCGCCGCGCTCGAGCAGTCGGGTCTCGGCCCCGGTATCTCGCACGAGAACATTACCGCGCTCAACTCGTACTGGAGCCAGATCCGTGTCCTCTACGCGCCCTTCGAGGCCAACGTCCGTGCCTCGGACTCTGGTGTCTTTGACCACGAGATGCCTGGTGGCCAGTACACCAACCTCCAGTTCCAGGCCTCGCAGCTCGGCCTCGGCACTCAGTGGATTGAGATCAAGAAGAAGTACATTGAGGCCAACAAGCTCTGCGGTGACATTGTCAAGGTCACTCCTTCGTCCAAGGTCGTCGGCGACTTTGCCCAGTTTATGGTTTCGAACCAGCTCTCGTCGCAGGACGTCCTCGACCGCGCCAGCAAGCTCGACTTCCCCTCGTCGGTCGTCGAGTTCTTCCAGGGCTACCTCGGCCAGCCGTACGGCGGCTTCCCCGAGCCCCTCCGCTCGAACATTATCCGCGACAAGCCCCGTATCGACCAGCGTCCTGGTCTCAGCATGAAGCCCCTCAACTTTAGGCAGATCAAGTCGGAGCTTCGCGAGAAGTACGGCAACCACATCACCGACTTTGACGTGCAGAGCTACTGCATGTACCCCAAGGTCTTTGACGAGTTCCAGGCCTTCCTCGAGAAGTACGGCGACCTTTCGGTTGTCCCGACCCGTTGGTTCCTGGGCAAGCCCGAGATCAACGAGGAGATGACCATTGAGATTGAAAAGGGCAAGACCCTCACCATCAAGCTCCTCGCCGTCGGTCCCCTCGACGCCAACAAGGGCACCCGCGAGTGCTTCTTCGAGCTCAACGGCGAGACCCGTGCCCTCATCGTCACGGACCGTGCCGCCGCCATCGAGGTCGTTACCCGCGAGAAGGCCACCAGCGACCCCGGCTCGGTCGGCTCGCCCATGTCGGGTGTCGTCATTGACGTCCGCGTCAAGGAGGGCCAGGAGGTCAAGGCTGGCGACCCGGTGAGTTTTTTTGTTGTGTTTTTGCATTGTTCACTGCTGACGTTCCTCCCAGCTCATGGTTCTGAGTGCGATGAAGCTCGAGTCGGTCGTCTCGGCGCCGGTTTCGGGCAAGGTTACCCGTGTGGTCGTGCAGGACAACGACTCTATTAACCAGGGAGATTTGTGCGTTGAGATCGGGCATATTTGAAGGGCGGACTGTGACAACAGCGTGTAGAATGTAGGTAGAGGTTTTATGGATGTCGTCTAGGAAGCACAAGTCTTGAGTTGCACCTCGTATACCACCCTCCCCACCCCCCACCCATTTTGCGCTGCTGTAGAATACCGCCTGTAGTGCAGCACCGGGACACCAGCAGAAATGAGTAACAAGTGGAACAGGTTGAGAGACGGCATAGGCTGGCAGCGCAGAGGTTTGCATAGGGCCCGGGGTTCAGACACGCACGGGCGTACAGAGGACCACGGGTCGATAGAGGACAGACAGAGGGGCGAGCAAAACGGCAAAGCTCCCAGCGTTGCGGGCATGATGTTGGCATGGGTCAGGCAGCACGATTGGGAACGTCCATCCGCCGAGTTGGTGCGGTAGGCCTATGCCTTGCTCGACTGCCATTGCCGGTCTGTTCGGAGGGTGGTCGATGGACAGAGTGCGAGGGTTGGCACATTTGTCGAGTTATACTAAAGTGCATACATATGGGCAACGGGGTCGTCAGATAGTTGCTGCCATCGTCGACGGCCCGCGGTTGTGAAGGGGGGAACAACAAGAGTCGCTGTTTCCTCCTCGGGCATCGCTTTCCGCTAGTGTAGCTAGTGTGGACAAATGACATCCCTTCAGACAAAGTATAAGCACATTTTTGGTTTGTCGACTCCTTCTCTTCTACAACGTCTGAGGATCTTCTAAACATCGTGTTTAATTTTTTCTCTTCTGCGGTACGTCTAGATATACCTGCCCCTGGGGGCCTGGACGGGGACGTGCAGTTCGGTGAGGAGCCCGTCCATCTCGGCCCAGCGGCACTCGTCCTCGACGCGCCTGCGGCGGCCGTCGAGCAGGGGCCAGGATCCCGAGCACAGGCGGCTGGCAATTGCGTGCCATGCGCCCGCGTCGCGCTGGATGAGCAGAGTGAGCTCCGAGACGGTCCCGCCCATGTGCTGGGGACACGTGGCCGCGCGCGGGCGGCGGATGGCGAGAGGGAGTGTGGAGGGGAGTTCGAGGGGCATCGCCGCGGCTTCGGCGGCGGCAGCGTCGGCTGCGGCCTGGAAGGCAATCTCGGCACGGGCTGCTTCGGCCTGCTGCGCCTTGTACTGCGCAAGGGCGGCGGGGAGAGACGACAAAGACGGGAGGCCAGATGGGGAGGTGGCAGTGGGGGAAGGGTTGCCTGCGTAGCCAGAGTGGCTGTTGGAGGAACAGCCGGAATGGCTCGCGGACGAGTAGGCAGAGTGGCCGCCAGACGAGTATCCCGACGAAGGGGTATACGACGGCGTAAAGGCGGTCGGAGGGTACTGACGACGAGCGGGACGGGTGGCGCCACGGGAGCTTGTCGGCGACACGTCGTCGGGCTTGGCCGCAGACAGAGCGAGGGCAACACGGTACTCTTCCCTGGGCTGTCAGTTGGGTGGCAACAATACGGGCTGGTCAACTCACTGCAACATGGGGTGGAGACGAGTGTCGTCGTACTCAAAGTCGCTGTCCTCTGCACTGCTGCCGTCGGTCATCTCGAGGCCACCCTCGGTGCAACCAATCGAGACACCGCCGCACGACTCGCGCGACACGCGCGAAACCGCCAGCGACTCGGGGCGCATGGCAGCGTCGATAAAGTCTACCAGACGACCGCCGGCAGGACGCAGCGTGTCGAGCGTGACGGTAACCGAGTGGGTGTTTGGCTCGGCGTCGAGGCTGAAACCGAAACGCAGTGTGACGAGCACGATCGAGGCCGCGCCCGTCGCTGGACGCGTCGTGTGGGAGATGAGAATGGGCGTGAATGGCGCCTCGTGGCGCGTCTCCTGAAGCACCTCCATGCGCTCCGACTCCCAGTCGATCAGGGGCGGCGCCGGCATGCGCGCCGGCGGGGACATGGGCGACGGGACGGGACCAGGCGAAGCCGGAACAAGTCCGGAGGGCTTGTGCGCAGCGTGCAGATCGGGGCGCGATGCCGCACGGTGCACCACGGGCGGCGGAGTAGAAGGCGATGGCGTGGCGTTCGTGTTTGTGGCAAATCCAAGCGGTGTCGTCGTCAGCTGACGACCGGGAACGAGGGTAGAGCAAGACGTGCGGCCAGTGAGGCGACGTCCAGTGCGCTGCTGGTAGGCTGCATCAATGTCGAGGTTGGAAGGGGTGTGGGGAGGCGAACGAGGCGAGTCGAGGGCAGCGCCTAGGTCGGTGGCAAAGCTGGACGACTCGATACCCGAAGGCGGACGCGAGATGCGCGGGGACAGCTCTGCTGGGAGGGTCGGCGGCGATGGGAGCGAGGGGCGACGGGGAACGCGCGGCGCCTCGCGCAGCGACGCCCCGCGCGATATGGGGAATGGAGTGTTGGTGGCGCCAGGCTTGGCCATGCACATGGTCGCATCTTGCGGCGTGCGGACGACCGTCGCGCCCTGCCCGAGGCTCGGTACCGTGTGTGAGACCGAGTACGAGTGCGCGTGCGATTGCGAGTATGAACGCTGGATGCCGGTGCGCGACATGGTTGTGAGCGACAAGGAAGAGTCGTTGTGGTCGCGGCCAAGATTGAAGCTAAACTTGCGTCGCTTGAGGCCTTTTGGAGAGTTTGGACGAGTCGAGGCAGGAGATGGGGTGGGCTGAGAGCGGGTTGCCTGCATTGCCGACGAAGTTAAGAGCGAGAGCGACGACATCGTGGGTGGGATGAGGGCTGTGATGGGGGATGAGGGAAGGTGTGTTCGATTGCTTGCTTGATCTGATCGCAAAGTAGCGAAAAGAAGAATGTGGCGAGAGATGGATGGATTGCTGGTGCGCGTGCGCGTGTCCCACTGGCGAAGATGCTGGTGGATTTTGAGCACAGGCTGCGATGGGAAGCGGCGGTAGGTAGGGAAAAGGACGAGGCGGAAGGTGGCCCTCGTCGCAGACAAGGGTAGAGGCAAAGGGTCGAATGGTGGTGGGTGCGAGTGTCAGGGGCGCGTCGGCGTGTGCTCGGGCTGGCGCTACAGTGTGGTGGTGGCGGTGACGAATGTGGTGGCGAGAAGGATGTGGGGACGTGTTACGATGAGAGAGAAGTCGAACAGGCTGGAAGTACAAATGCGAGGGTGGAGCGGAGGAAGGAGAGTGGATGAGGTGGGATACGAGACGGAATGGATCGTGGTGGCGGTTGGTTGGACGACGGGGAAAAAAAGAAACAGATCAGACGAGGACCGTGCGCCCCACAGGTAGGTAGGTAGGAGCAAGCGAGGGCAATGGCTGGTTTGTTTGACAAGCTGGAACAATACACAACTGTAAAACGCAGCGTGTGTCACTTCTGTGCAGCCGTTTTGGTAGCGAGTTGGTTGGTGCAAAGTTGTGATGGAGGCCGGGGGGTTGTTGGGTGATTGGTTGGGTGAGTGAAGAACAATGACGAATTGATGGAGGTGGGTGGGGGGGGGGGGTGGTGAGGAAAAGGACAATGCGAGCGGGCGTGAAGAAGTAGTGAGAAAGAATCAGAGGCAAGGATGGGAGCAGCGCAACAAAAGGGGGTGGGGTGTGAGCAGCAACGAGCCAAAGGAAAGGAATAGGGTGGTGATGGAAACGGGGGTGCTGATGGTGTTGATCGTGCAAACGATGTGCGTGCGTGCATGGTATCGGTGCGTGGGCGCGTGGGCGCGTGGGTGCATGGGTGCGTAGGCACGTGAGCATGTGAGCCAATTGGGCGTGTGGGCGTTGTGGCGCCAGGCAGGCTTGCATGGCTTGTGCATTCGACGTGTGTGGCTGACCACCACCACCACCACCATGGCGCCATGGCCAGCCAGGAGTGCAGGAGCGAGGGTTGGCAGCTGATTGCAGCTTGTGCACTATCGAGCACGCTGCATGGTCCCGCCATTGGTACTGTGTACAGTATGCATAGGACGTCAGGCATTGGCACGACCACTCCGGTATCCGGGCGCCCCGGCCACTTTATCACAGACCCAGCTCCCACAGACAAAAGGACCCACCCAGTCCCCGAGGTACTGAGGGACAAATGTGTTATCGGGCCATTTGAACGACCCTCGAATACCCCACCCCCAACACTCAGTTTGGGCATGTCTTGTTCACAGGCCGCCAGGCTGCATGCAGGTTGTGTGTCTTGCACGTCTTTTTAAGGCATCTGCGCGTCGCGTCTGGACCCCGTGCATGGCCGTGGCGTGCTTGGGGACAGCCAGTAAGGCGGGGGTGGCGTGGTGATTCCCTCCCGAGGCGTTTGCCTCGCCTACGTCGCTCGTATCCTCTCACAGTACGGGGCCACATGCGGACAGCTGTGCAGCAGTGTTTCTGGTTGGTGATTCCCATTCTCGGGTGACTGCTGTATGCATACGGGTGGTCTGCATGGCCGGCATGGCCGGCATGGTCTGCCAATCCGCTAAGTGTTTAGTTGACTGCTGGCTGCTCGGCTGTCAACCCGCCTCGCCGGCTGTCTCAAGCGTAGCCAACAGATTATCCTGTCGTAACGATCATACTCGCCTCCCAGGTCGGATCTGCTGGCCTGCTGGTATGTTACAGTGGTCCGTGAGTGTCACGGGATGAGGCTCTGTGCACGCCTGCCTCAATCTGGGGCAGTCGGCAAGCCGTGTAAAAAGCACGCGCGGTCCGCTCCGCCCCGCTCTGCAAGCGCTGAGCGAGCCGTGCAGATATGATCGGTTTGTAATTCTCCACCCCAGGTGTTGCTCATGTCCAGCTTTGGGCCGAGTCTACAAATCGTTGTATGCTCCTTTCGTACCGCTGCATTCGTCATACCCAGCAAGAATGTGCTCGGCTCATGGTATCGCACGACGCAAGGCTTCTGGTGTCCGTTGAGGCGTTGATGTGAGCCGGAAAGAGTTAGGTTGTCAGACGCCATGAGCCATCAGGCACAGCAGGATCAGAATGTGGATTCCAGCCGGGTCATACGGTTCCTAACCGCTCTTTCCTCGGTACGGAGCGCCAGGAGAAGAACAGACAGCTGCAGACAGCGGCGTAACAGTAGGGGCGCGTTTGCGGTGCGCCTACGGTGCGCCTGCAGCGTCGGGCCTTTGGAATAGGGCCAGAGGCCAGCGGGCGCGGATGGTTCCATCCGCCACGCGCCAGGACCAGAAGGACAGGCAGCTGGCGGCGGGCAGTGGCGGACCGGGGGGTCCAAGCAGCGACCACAGCGAGGTTAGCGACAGGGAGGAGGCGCTCGGAGGTACTGTAGGGCGAAGTGTGCAGGGAGGGGCCGAGTGTCCGACCCTACTGTACAGCTCCTCTACACGCTGCGCGCTGCAGGGGAGTGGGCGAGGGCGCAAAGGGCTTAGGATAGAACGAGGGCAACGTCGTCAACGACCCCAGAATGGTCCAAAGGAAGCAACACGAAGGAGTGGGTGTGTCTGTGCAGCACGTCTTGTGTGCCATTAATACTTGTACCCTGCAAGAGGTCTGTGCGTGAGAGAGAAGTCAGGCCTGGACCTCGCTGCTTTACCACCCCATTTTCCACAGTGGCACCATGCACTCGCATCCTCCCAACCACTCACAATGGGCCGTACGCGCCACAATCGTCACTGCGCCATGCGCCTCGCTGTCCCCCGCCACCATTCCCCACCCTGCATGCCCTGCACCGGACCCAAAGTGCTGGTAACATTCCGCGCCGCCCCACCGTGCTTGATTCGGCAGGACGCCGTGCGCTGCACCTTGCGGCTCGTGGTTACCCGCGCCCACCGCTTCTCAATGTCGCCTTCGCTGCCACCGTCGCCTTCTCTTTCCCGCACACATTGCCGCTGGGTAGAAGCGGCGTCCCCCGCAAAAAGCGGCAGTGTCGCGGACGCGCATGCTCCCACGGCCCCATGGGGCAACCATGCTGCGGGTACGGTTAACGTTGGCCGTGCGGTGAATGTGCAGAACCTGTCACTCCGGCTACGGCTGTACGCTCTCGTCCCCGGTGTTCACACCGTACGCCATTCACCACTCATGCTGCTGAGAAGATACAACCCGATTCTCGTGCCTCACAGGACGCCCATAGTGTCATACTGCTTCCGAGCCCTGCTTCTACTCCACTGTTTGGTACTGCTTCTACTCCACTGTTTGGTAACTTGTGTCCGGCTTCTTCTCACGCCGTGTCCAACCCGTCATAGACTGTGCGCTCAAATTTATTGAACAGCCTCATGAACGGGTCCGGGTTGGGTGCCAAGATCTGCGTGAAGCAAATGCCCTGCGCGGTGGTCAGTTTCAACTCGCCGTCGACGCTCAGAACTCACTGCGATGCCCGTGGCGGGATCGAGCCAGTACTGGGTCTTTGCCGCGCCGTCCCAGCAGCCACTCCCAGCCTTGCGGCCGTGCACCGAGTCGCGTGTGTTGAGGACGAGGCCGACCGAGTGCTCGAGATACTGGGCGTCGTTGGCCGTGTGGGCTGGGTCATGGTATGTCTGGTTGGTGGTCATCTTGGCGAGGTCGGCGTAGCATGTGTTATCCGGCCCACGGGGCGGGAGGGCGTTTGTGAAGAGCGTCTTGAAGGCGGCTGGGGAGATGATGCCGCCTGGATTCTGGCTCACGAGGATGCCCTGGAGGAAGCGAAGGTAGTCGCGCGCGGTGCCGAGCAGGCCACCGCCGCCGGAGAGCTGGGACCCGGTGACGCTGTCGAGCGAGAGCGAGCGTATGCCCTGCGAGTGCTCGAGGTTCCCCCTTGCATCGCGCCCGCACACCTGCTGGAGGCGGCCCACGACCTCGGGCGTGGGGTAGAACGTGAGTGTCGTAATACCCAGCGGCGCAAAGATGTGCTCGTGGAAATAGTCCTCGAGGGACTGCCCACTGACGCGCTCGACGATGATGCCCGCCCAGTCGATGCCGATCCCGTACGTCCACCGCGTACCCGGTTCAAACACCAGAGGCTCGCAAAAGCTCTCCACCGATAGGCCCCAGATGCTCCCATGGCCGGTCACTTGCTCCCACCGCATGATCAGCTCGGACGAAAACATGTACGCCAGCCCCGACGTGTGCGACAGGAGGCGCTTGAGCGTGAGTGGCCGCGTGCGTTTCCGGAACACGGGCTCGTCGCCATCAAACCCCTCGAGAATCTCCATCTTGCACAGCTCCGGCGCGTGCTGGGTTACCACCCCCGCGTCGTCGAGGTCCACCAGGCCGCGGTCCACAAGCTGCAGCACAGCGATCGTCGTCACCAGCTTGGTCGTCGAGAACAGCTGCAGGCCTCGAGTCGTCAGACGTACTGCAACTGCGCAGGTAGAGTCAACTCACGAGTGTCGTCGTCCACTGGGCCCTTGTCCGGTTCGCCAAATACGCGCTCGCCGGCATGCGCAAAGTACACCGGGCCATCGGCGGTGGTCACGCCAAAGTGCAGGGCGGGGACAGTGCGGCCCTCCACAGACGAGTGGAGGAGATTGTCGAGGGCTGCCTTGCCCTCGGGAGTGAGGCGGGGCTGAGGCAAAGGAGTAGTTGTGACAGTCATGGTGGATGGCTCGCGGCTGTTGAACAGAGTGGATGTCAGAGACTGCAACCCCAACGTATCTATAAGTCTGGCTCACGTCGGTGGCTCACGTCGGTGTTGTTGCATGCTGACGCATCCCCTGCCCGGTCGCTCCGACCCGCAGCGCAGTCAAGAATAGCCTCCCGATTCACCTGATCAAGCCTGGAAGCCGGGTAGCTCTTGCAGGCAAGGCAACGTTTCTGGAAGTGACCGAAGTGGGCCATTATCCATCGCCTCGGGCCGTGTAATATTTCCGACGATTTTCCGGAACCCCCCAACCACCAACAGCGGAAAAATTACTCGGCGGCCGGTGTCCCCTACGCGCTGGTTATAACAGTTCTATGTTGGGCAGCCTTCATGTCAAACTTGGTAGCGTGCTGCTTCATACTACACACATGGCATTACGATGGTGGAATGCTTCGTGACCCTTTATCGTGCGCAATATAGCTCTCCGTTCTCCGCTTGTTAGCGGCGAAGGGATGCTCGGTGCTTCACGACATACCTAGCAATATTGTGACCCGGAGGGTAATAGCGGCAGCTCTCACATCAGACTCTACCTATGCCAGTCGGTGTCCGTCGCTGTGCTTCACTTCTTTGCACCCCAGTCGCCGCATTGGCTGATACGCAGAGGAAGGCGCTGCTGAGCGGTCCATGCCGCATCTTTTGGGGAACTGGAACGCCATTTTTTAAAAAAAGAAAGAAAAAAAAAACGATGCCGAACTGGGATGCCAACCTTGCCCACTTGACTGTTGCGATGATAGTCCGCACGGGCCCGCACGAGTGCCAACTCCAAGCCGAGTCGGGTGCATCCTTTGCCCTATCATTACGGTGGTTCAAACCTCGGCCACTCCGAGGTTTTGTGCACAGTACCTGTGCATTGTCTTAAACGGATTTGCTTTTGCGACGAGGAGATTTAGTAACTTTTCCACCCAGCCCCGTAAGGACGGCAGCCCTGACATTGACAAGACGAGCGTAGCCCGTATTATGCCAGTAGATACGCTGTTGACTGCAGCGGTGGGTAGGCGTGGGACTGTGGCCTTTGCAATTATTGCATAAGCCATCTCAACCCGCCTATGTAAGGCGACGATCGGCCTCGCCTTCGTAACCTACAATGTCGCCCCACTTGTTGCCTGCCTGCATTCTCCATGCGTAACTGATTAACGGTGGGAAGAGACGGCAGTTCTTGTCCTGTAACTGGAGGTAACCCCACCAGTACAGCAAAGGGTTGGAGGGGCAAGGCTGGCCGTTTCTGGGTTTGTACTGTATTTATGGAATGGCTACGCTCAGGTGCGGGTTTCGCCTCCACGATGAGAGGCAGGTCCTACCGGGATATTCTGTTTTTGAGAGTTTGCTCGTCAACCCAAGATGGGAAACACTACAACAAATTTTGAACGTGCATCCCGGCTCGCAAACTCAAGACAACCGCCGGGGAGAGCTGCTGACGACGGCATGCAATTGTCGGCGCGCTCCCCGAATGAAGAAATAATGGAGAGAAGAGGGGGGGGGGGAGGTACAAGAGTAAGAGAGATGCCACTTGGCGGAGATCGGAAATTTGGGGTGCGAAGGGGAGATGCCGATGCAGAAACAATGTGTTGCTGACCTAAGAAATAAAGACGCTCCACCTTCTACCTCGAGTAGCCCAACTGTGATGATGGCAAGCTTTTGTGTTCGTCTCGCCGTCGATACCGGTCATGTGCAGAGCCTGCTCACCGTCGGTTACGACGATGTCCGTCCGTCTCATAGATACCAGCGGCCATGCCGAATGCCGGTTACCTTCACGGTGCATGGTGCCACTGTGAAAAAGTCCAGCGACGCGCAGGCGGCTGTCGCCGCCGCCCCCTGCAAGTCAACAGGCACATAGGTTTCATCCAAATACTCGACGCAGTGACTCAAAGTGTCCGTCTACGTGTCCGCCGTAGACGTAATGGGTTCCTGGCGAGAGGCACAACTTGGAGCGGGCACCCGCGCCCGCTGGGGTCGTGTACGAACTGTCCTGTACAGTTTTGTGGCCCGTATTCTTTCGAACGCAGACCGCGTGCAACGCGTCATTGTGGAAACCCCTCAACCGTCGCATACTACGGCAATCCTTTACCGCGTACGTGAAAACCGCTCACGCTGGACGCTGGTGATCCAAGTGACATCCAACTCGTGTTCGGTGGGCACGCCGTACCCGACAGTACCCTGTTTCGACTGACCTCCTCAGCTTCCCCTCGAGGCACAAGTGGGGCCTCCATGATCGGCGCGTATCAGCAGGCTGACGCCCGCGCCGTAGACAAGATAAGCTAACTACTGTAGGCAACAAGCGCTCGTGACATAATTAACAAGGTGGTGGGCAACGTAAAACACAAACTAGTGACGAGATGCGACGCGGTTGCGACGAACGTATGGGTGAACAACCCTGGCTCATTGACCACTGCTGAAACGAACGTGCTTTGTGATGAACTGATACGGTATATAACGGACAGGGGATACTCGCAAGGTCCACCCCCACCGCTCCAACTGACACATTCCTCAACTGACATCGCTCATCATGGTCGCGTCCCACCTCATCACGAGCCTCGTGGCGCTCCTGGGCCTGACGTTGGCCTCACCCCTCATCAACCGCCAGAACAGCGGTCAGTAGAACCACACGCCGCACACACACCTGACAATCCTAGCGCCGACGCTCCGGGACCACGCGTCCGCCGCTGGGAAATACATCGGCACCGCCCACACGTCTTTTTACAATGCCAACAAAAAGTACAGCTCCATCCTCGCGGCGCAGTTTTCGCAACTCACGCCCGAAAACGAGATGAAGTGGCTCACGATCCACCCGGAGCGGGACACGTGGAACTGGACTGGCTGTGATCTTGTAAGTTGCATTCAGCCTGCACTGTGACTCTGGGCTGATGGGACCTAGATATTCGAGACGGCCAAGGAGAACGGGCAGAGTGTGCGGGGCCACACGCTCGTGTGGAACATTGTTCTGTACGTTTGTTGCAAGTGCTGTGAACCGTGGGCTAAAGCTTAGTCCCGACTATGTGACGCGCACCACCAACGCGGATGAGCTCAAGGCGCTGCTTACCGAGCACATTCAGGGGGTCATGGGCAGGTAAGCACAACGCAGCAAGGGGCGATCATCTTACATCCCAGGTACGGCAGCAACCTGTACGCCATTGACGTGGTCAACGAGCGTAAGTGCAAGTATGGGCGAGGGCGACCGCGCTGAATACCAGCCGTCGACTGGGACGGCAAGATGCGGCCGTCAATCTGGCAAAACGTGCTCGGCGACGATTACATCGAGCTCGCCGTGAGCCTTCTACCCACCCTATTGATCACCGCCTGACCACCTAGCTGAGACTCGCACACGAGGCGGCGCCCAACGTCAAGCTCTACATCAACGAATTCGACATCGAGACCATCGACCACCCCAAGACGACCACGATGCTCGCGCTCGCCAAGCGCCTCCTCGCCGCGGGTGCGCCGCTGCACGGCATCGGGTTCGAGTCGCACTTTGTCGGCGGCGAGGTGCCCGCCGACATTGCCGCAAGTATGAAGCTGTTTACCGACCTGGGACTCGACGTCGCCATCACCGAGCTCGACGTGCGGGTGCCTGTTGACTGGAGGGGTGTGGCCAGCAGCACGTGGCTCGAGACGCAGTTAGTTTGTCCTCGTGTGATGCGTACTCACTGTTAGGGCAAAGGACTACGAGCACGTCGTGCAGGCGTGTCTTGGGAACGATCGGTGCCCAGGCGTCAGCGTTTGTGAGTTCAAAACTGGAAACGGGATCGAGTTTCTCTGACGCCGCTCCCAGGGGGCTTTACCGACTTGGCATCGTGGGTCCCCGAGGTCCACAGGGGGTGGGGCGCAGCTACGCTGTTCGACCGGAACCTCGACCCCAAGCCTGCGTTCAATGCACTTGTGAACTAGTTCCTTGTTCGTTCGCTCGGCCCCAGCCCACCAGCGCGAGGGGTGACGCCTTTTTCTCCCTGCACAAACACGTATCGGATACATCTACGGGCGATCGCCCGGCCGCGCCCTCTACTTTTGCCCTCTATGCAAAACCGTCGCCCTCTGGCTGCACATACTCCGAGTAGAGCTGGTCGTCGCGCCCGTCCTCGTCATAGTGCTCGTACTCTGCCTCGTCGACCCACTCGTGTCCTTGCCCGTCCCCTCTCGGGGCGCCCTGGGCAATGTTGGCTTGTGTGCTCGCATTGCCATTGTTGGCTGCGCTTGCGACGTTTGCGTTTGTGGCATTAGTAGCGTTGGCGGCTGTTGACGTCGCGCCGCCCGACGCCCCGCCGTCGTCGCCGTCGCGCGGCACAATGTCGATCAGGAAGTCAAACACGTCGGAAAAGGCAATCGCTGCGGCGACGTCTGACTTTTGCAGCGTGCGCCGCTTGTGGCCCTCGGCGACTAGCCAGGCGCGGCATGTTAGCTCCGAGATGAAGACTGGGGTTAGCGAGAGTTGGGGGGATGTTCAGAGGGTTGGTTGGGGTGATTCAGACGGTGCGCGAGCCGAGAAGGGAGACGAGGCCTCCAGAGAAGACGTCAAGACACCGGGGTGGGCAAGGAGACGTGCGAGGGCTGAGAACGGAGAGGGTGGAGGTAAGGTTGGCTGGGGCCAAAGGGCCATGAGAGGGGGGAAGGGGGGGGGGGGGCGGCTGAGAAAGTGGCAGAAGGCCAAGAGGGGGACGAGGACGAGGTCAAGAGAACCGGGCGAAGGAAGAAGCGGGCACCAGGGAAATGTCGGGACCATGGCAAGTGGTTGCCTTACTCACTCTCGCACGCTTTGGAAAACATGATCGGGGCTGCGGGGTTAGCTTCGTTCTGTACGTCGCGGAGGGTAAATCGGTGGATGTGGATGGATTGCTCCATGATGCGTGCGGGTTGATGGTGGCGGCTGCAACAGTCTGCCATCACAGACACCGACGCGCACTTCTGTTCGGACTTGGCCAACCACTAAGGCCACTCCAACGTGTCCATCATCAACACCGCGACCCCGACTCGGCCGCTCCTTAACCGTGGGCGCATAAACTCACCCTCTGCACTAATCATCTTTACGTCCTCGTCGCTCTTCATGACCTTTTTGATACGGGCCAGGGGCAGATTATACGTCTTAAAGTCTGGCGTCTCGCGCTCGACGCTGTCCATCTGGCGTGTCCAGAACGACTCGAGAAACTCGTTCAGGTCCTGGTGGGGGTGCACGAGGGGTCCTGATGCGGGCGGGGGGAGCTGGGCCGCACTCCCGGCGGGGGGTTGTGCGGATGCGGATGCGGACGCGGACGCTGACGCAGAGGTGGACGCGAGCGCGCCGGGGGCCGGGGACGAGGTGGCCGAGCCCGACGAGTAGCCGTTGGCCGCAAAGGGCTGTGCGTACCCGAGGCCCTCGGGGAGGTAGTATGGGTTCATCGGGGCGTGGAGACGGGAGAGGAAGGCGAGTGGCTGGGATGGATGCTGGGTACCAGCAGGACGCGGCGGTCGCGAAGTCGGACAAGTGTCCGAAGCAGGGCGGCGGGCGGGGCCGCGAGAGGATGCAGAGAGGACGGCAGAGTCGTACGGCGAGTTGTAGGCGTCGGTGTGCTGCGTGCGGACGGGTGGATGGAGGGATGCGGTGGACGGTGTGGTGTGGTGTGGGTGATGTTGACAAAACGACGACACGGGTGGCTTAGATCATGTTGTGAAGGGCGGGCGTGAGTGAAAAAAACGGCCGAATAGTGCTCCGTACAGTGATCAAAAGTCACGGGACTAGATGTGTACTACTGTACCGGTACTTACTGGGATGCTTAACTCCCCCATATACCCCGCGACAAACCTCACAAAGGTGTCAGGTATCACACCCGTATGCATGTCCCTCTGCCCCAGTGCCCTCGTTCTCGGTGTCGTTGATGCTGCTGCTTTGGGTGTCATGCCCATGCTGCCCATGGTTTCTGCCCCCCCCCCCCCCCCAGGTCTCTTTTGAATTCCTCCGTGCCCGCCCGACACTCACCTCCTCAACCGAACTGAAAACGAGATTGCCGTAAACCATGTCATCAACCACGTGGGAATACTTTACCACGGTTGTCGCACGTAACCGAGGTGTGCCTCGCGCCTCCACTCTGGGAGACGAACGTCGTACACGCGCGTCATGTGTGTGTTGTGAGATTTCGCCACTGTGCCATGCTTGCGCCACCGCAGCATGCCGACGACGTCAGTGCGAACAGCCAAGCCTCATCGGGCGCCATCTCTTCGCGAAGATAAACACCCAGCACGAGTCTGACAACGTACACATTCAACATCTCACAGTCGACTGACACGTCCTCGTTGCCAGCACAGCGCGACCCGACTCTGCACACTCCTGCTACTCCAACCTCGCCACTAAGCACCAACCCACACTTCGGCCGAACGCACGTGCCACCATGGGGCTATTCGACAAGCTGCGCAACAAGGCGCAGGACATGGGCGGCGGGGTGATTGGCGGCGGCGGCCCGCCGGTTGCACAGTATACGTTCCCCGCGGCGCCGGGGCCGATGCCGCTGGACCAAGCGGTGCGGCGCTACCGCAAGCAGCGGGGCATCAACCTGGGATCGTGGTTTACGACCGAGGACTGGCTCGCGACCGAGCTGTACAAGACGGCCGCGGGGCCGAAACGCAGTGACTTTGATCTTGCCAGGTCTGGGCAGGACGCCCGCGCCAATATGGAAAGGCACTGGGATTCGTGGATCACGGACGAGGATTGGGCATGGATCAAAGATCGCGGGTTTAATAGTGTGCGGTTGCCGGTGAGTTGGGCTGCGGTGTGGGGTGGGGTGGTGACGGGGGCGGGGTAGTGAGGAGCCGGGGCTGTTAGGTGGGGCGCGCGGGGGCGGGGTAGTGATGGGAGCAGGGCAAGGTGACACGGGGGGAAGGGTATGCGACGTGGGGTGGGGTATGGGCGGGAGGGTCCACTTGCTGCTCTCTGCTGCGAGATGCTTTGCAAACCAACAGGAACGTGCCGAGGCAGACGCAAAGTCGACGCGCAAGTCGGTGCCGAGCGGGACAAGAGAGGATTACTGGCCCCTCGTAGCTCAGCCATTCGAGCAAAGTGGGCGGTAGCGTGGGGAAGAGGGGAGGCTGAGGGCGCGAGGAGGGTGGGCCTCTGTTGGTGCTTCTGCTCGTGATGCTGGTCGTACTGGTCACAGTAGCAGTGAGGCGCACGCAGCGGTACAGAGCGTAGCCACTCAGGCAAGAGGTCCATCCCAGCACCCACTAACAATCAGATCGGGTACTACCACCTAGCCGGCGTACTTCCGGACGTTCTCCGAGGCACCGACTACGAGCCATATGCGGCAGTGTACGAGGGCGCGTGGCCGCGCATCCTCGCCGCCATCGACAAGGCGGGACAGTACGGTCTCGGCGTGCTTGTGGACCTGCATGGTGTGCCCGGCGCGCAAAACAGTGACGGTAGGTGGTGTCGATAATAGATCGTAGGCGCTCAGTTGACGACACAGGCCACTCCGGACTGTCCAAGGGCAAGATCGGCTTCTGGGACCGCAAGAGCAACCTGGAGCGCACGGCGCTGGCGCTGCGCTTCCTCGCGTCGACGTTTGTGTCCAACCCGACCGTGATCGGGCTCGAGGTGATGAACGAGCCGGCCAACAACCAGCGCCTGTCAGGATGGTACGACACGACGCTGCACGACCTGCGCTCGGTGGCGGGGCCCGATTTCCCGCTGTATATTTCCGACGCGTGGCAGACAGACTATTACGCGGGGTACGTCGGCGGGCGGGACGACTTTGTCGTCGTCGACTACCACCTGTACCGGTGCTTTACGCACGAGGACAAGGCGTGCACGGGCCCGCAGCACGCGCGCCACCTGCGCGAGCAGTTTGTGCACCAGGTGGACGACTGGAATCGCAAGACGCACGGCCAGATTGTCGTCGGCGAGTGGAGTGCGGCCCTCGACGACTCGTGCCTGCCCCATGACACGCCTGCGGGAGAACGCGACGCGCACAAACGCGAGTTTGTCGCCGCACAGCTTGACGTGTTTGACCGCATTGCGGGTTACTGGTTCTGGACACTCAAGACGGACCGGCCCTGGGACGCGGGATGGTCGGCCAAGAATGCCGCACAGGCGGAGATTCTACCGCGCAACGTCGCGAGGGCGAGGTATCGGCACCCCGCGGACGGCGCCAGGGATGGGTCGTGCAATGTCGCTTGTCGTGAGTGGAACGGAAAGCACGAGTTGCGATCAGGGAGTACACCATCATGTCAGGTGCTCGCAATTGCCACGGTCTAATTCGGCCTGCCAGGCTGGGACGGACATGTGTTGGGTTACTCTGTCACGACTGCTGGAAATGTGCGGGGGCCCACAGGCGACCTGCCCAGCATAACTTGCCAGCTCCCAACCCCAAAGTCCCAAAGCTGACTCCAGGCGCACACTGCGACTACTGGTCGCAAAACGGCGCCCAGCCCGACCCCCACGCGTTCAGCGCAGGTTTCGCGACCGGGTGGGATGACGCGCAACGCTTCTTCCAGGCCGGCGACGAGCTCGGCTTTGTGGCGCAGTGGGCCAAGCGGCGCAAGGCCGAGCAAGAGCAGCGCCACGGGCCCCTCGGGCCGAGTGCCTGGCAGTGGCAGCACGGGTTTGAGCAGGGTGCCCAGCGGTGTAAGGAGCAGTGCTGGGAGCGGTGCTAAGATGTGTGTTGGGGTGTGAGTTGTGCGTAAGTGAGAGCGGTGAGGGGTTTCGCGGCAGGACAGGTTGTGCAGTGGCAGCTGGTGATGATGCGGTGTTGGTTTGAAGGCGTAGAGGCCGGCGTAATATAGAATTGAGACTTTCCTCCCGTAGCGATGCAAACCATTGACTGGTGCTCGCGTGACTTTACTCATCTGGCTTGGGACGTGTAGGCGCATTTGGACGACACGGTACATTAGATGTCAGTCGACCATTCACGAAACGAGGATAGGTGGTAAAGGCGCGTAAAGGCGCGTATACAAGAACAGGTTCGTGAGCGGCACAGGGACATCGAGTCATGCAGCTAGCAAGGAGCTCTTCACCTATGCTGGGACTGCAAGATCTGGAGCGCGAACAGTGCCACCATGTGTCCATCACGAGCCTTCTGTCAGATTCTGCACATCTGGCCAAGGCCAAAGCCACGGATCGACGTCCAGTCCAAAAAGGATACACGACGCGCGTGCGTTTATCCTAGCCACCGCCACCGCCAGTGCTCAAAGGTCTGGGCCGTCTCGGAATTCCAACATTAGATGGGCCAAGATACTGCGGCCGGACATTGTTGATGGACGTCATTGATGCACTGCCACACGACCGACGATCGCACAGGAATAAGGTCGGCGGTTTGGATCCATTCGTTGGGCTCCATGGGCTTGGCATCCATGGGCAACCTCGGGCTTGGGCCCGGTTGGTGCAGCAGCGGTACCCTGGGCGTGCGTGTGTAACCCTTGCATTGCGTTTTTCCCTGGTTGCGCTGCAGTGCTTAAGTGCTTAATCCATTGGTGCCTGGGGAGGATTGCCACAACGACCGACCACTTTATCCGCCTTCCGCCTCCAATGACGCCTCACATTGACGACTGAGTCGCAGCCACCAGACGGAGATCCAGCACAGCACAATCCACGGCTTGGACCGCATCCATACATCCATCCACACCTCTCCATCTACATAACCCAGACATCCGACGTTCTCCTCCCCTTCTCCACATCCACCACCACCCCACCTCACACAACCACCAGCACAACACAACCAACACCAACACAACCACCAACAGCAGCACCAACACACCCACACGCCATGTACGGCAACAACTACAACCAAGGCTCCTCCTGGGGCCAGCAACCGCCGCAGCAGTCCTGGGGCCAGCAGCCCGCGCAAACCTGGGGCCAGCAACCAGCCCAGGGCCAGCAGTGGGGCGCGCCCGCACAACAGCAGTGGGGAGCGCCAGCGCAGCCGGCGTCGGGGTACCAGCCCGGCGCCGCCGCGGGGGGATACGGCCAGCCGGCGGGGCAGCAGTGGGGCCAGCCTGCGGGGCAGCAGTACGGCGCTGGTGCGCAGACGTACGGCCAGCCCGCTCACGGGGCGGCGGGGGGAGGGTACGGCGCGCCAGCGGCGGGCGGGTATGGAGCACCTGCTGCGGCGGGCGGGTATGGAGCTCCAGCGGCGGGCGGGTACGGCGCCGGCGCAGCAGCCGGAGCCTACGGCGCAGCACCAGCTGCAGGCGGCTACGGCGCACCAGCGGCTGGAGGTTACGGCGCGCCAGCAGCAGGCAGCTACGGAGCACCCGCACCCGCAGCAGGCGGTTACGGCGCCCCCGCCCACGCACCCGCAGCAGGAGCCTACGGCGCGACGCCCGCATACGGCCAGCCCGCCGCACCGCCGCCCAACATGGGCCAGCCCATGTTCCTCGGCGTGCCGATCCCGCAGCCCCCGCCGGCCCCGCCGCTGCTCAGCTTGCCAAACTATAACCCCCAGTTTGATGCGGATCGCATTCGGAAGGCTACCAAGGTGGGTCTGGGTGAGGGGTCTGGGGTGTCTTTGGGGGGGGGGGGGGGAGGTTGAGAAGGGTGTTCGGAGGGGAATGGGATGAGAGACAAGGGGTCGATGAGCTGGAGCGGCGACTGGCTGGCAATGGCCGAGCGATGTCTGAACGCGCGCGGTCGCGTCGTCTGAAGCGGTTCGCCGCCTCACGTGCGCGTCTAACGGCGATGGCGATGCCAGGGACGTTCTTGAGCGCCGGTGCCGAGCGAGCGCGTACCCATGGCAGACTGCGGTATAAGAGTGCCGGTGCCGGCGTTGGCGGCCGTCTGGGGACGCATGTCGTGGCCATGCTGGTGACGTCTCGCGGGTAAGCGCGAAGACTGCCGTCTTCCCGCCGCACAGGCAGCCGATGGTAGACACCTCCCGAAGACTGCCGTCTTCCCGCCGCACAGGCATCCGAGGGGCACACACGGCCACGGTCTGTGTCCGCCCGAGCAACGCCGCCCGGGCACGGGCAACGCCGATGCTGTGCGATAGGCAACAGGCACCCGGGCGACGGTTGTGCGGGGGAGCCGAAGTCGCTCTGTCGCGACCACATGAGAGCAGAGCTGCCATGGACCTGTGCGGCAAGTCCCATTGCCTGTTTAGAGAATACAGGACGAGGCTTTATCGTGGCACTACTCTACGTGATGAATCACTAACTCGCAGGGCTTTGGCACCGATGAGCGTACCCTCATCGACACCATGGCGCCACTGGACGCGTTCCAGATTGACCTGCTGTCACGTACCTTTGAGCAGACGGTCGGCAAGCCCCTGAGCACGACGCTCGAAAAGGAGCTCTCGGGATGGTGAGTGTCGTTGTGCCTGGTGTGGACGTGCGACGTGATGGTACTGGTGACGATGGGACATGCCAGTGCCCCAGTGCACAGACACAAGGCTGTTGCCAGCGTATATCTGGCCCACAGGCCTGCTCTCGCCCCAAGTTGCCCCTAGTTGTTGCCATGCTGACCCCAGGTTCGAGTACGTCCTCGTGCTCAAGTCGTACGGCCCGCTCCAGGGTGACTGCTACCTGCTCAACCGGGCGTGCAAGGGAATGGGCACGCACGAAGACTTACTCAACGAGGTGCTCTTGTGCCGCTCCAACCAGGAAATCTACCTCTTGAAGGAGTGCTTCCGCCGCATGTACAACAAGGACCTCGTGCAGGTCGTCCGCGGCGAGCTGAGCATGAAGACGGAGCGGTGAGTAGGAGGTCTCAAACTGGGGGCCCGCGACTAACATCCCAGCATGTTCAACATGGCGCTCACAGGCACGCGCGACGAGTCGCCCTACGTCAACGACCAGCAGGTGCAGCAGGACGTTGACGCGCTGTACCGCGCGGGCCCAGGCAAGGTCGGCACCGACGAGATTGCAATCTGCGGCATTCTCCTCCAACGCTCCAACGCCCACCTCGCGGCCATTGCGCGCGCCTTCCCCGCCCGCCACCGCAAGTCGCTGACCGTCATGATCGAGTCGGAATTCTCGGGCCACATGCGCGACGGCTTGTTGCACATTGCGGGCTTTGCGGAAAACGACGGCGACGGCGTGTACCGCGACGCAAACCTCCTCGAGGCCGCCATGAAGGGCCTCGGTACAAAGGACGAGCGCCTCTGCTACCGCCTCGTCCGCATGCACTGGAACCGCCCCCGCTTTGGCGCAGTGAAAAACCAGTACCAAGGCCTCTATCGCAAGAGCCTCCGCCAGCGCGTCGAGGGCGAGACGTCGGGCAACTACAGAAAGTCTCTCGTCGGGCTCATCGAGCAGAACTAGGGGAGAGTATGAGAGTATGCTTGGACAGGGAGTAGGGCCGGTACTTTCTGGTGTCCGTACATTCTTGTTTGCGCTCGATTTTACGTTTCGCTTTTTGTCGTTCTGTTCGCGTCGTTTGCAGCTTTGGCCACGACTTTCATGCGTAGTATACCTGCTATACCTGCCGTTCTCTGTCGGTTCGTAGTTTTGTCCGTATCTTCAATGAATAGTGTCACTTTTGTTTGGTCGCATTCTGTCAAGCTGGGTCAGCGGTCGGTGTTGTCCAGTCCGAGAGCGAGCTAGGGTCGTCGGGTACTTGACGAGTTCGTTCGGGTCTGTTCAAAGGGTTTCATTCGGGTCTCCTCAACGAGTTTCGTTCGGATCCATTGAACGAGTACTGCCGCTTTCCTTGACTGTGCTCGCGGTTCGTCGCCTCGGGCCCGCGTCGTTCCATTCGTGCATCTACCGTGGCCCTCGTCACGTCACGAGTAGGCGGTTCCCGCCTCCAATCCCTCTCCCCTCGCACCCCCGCCCCAAAAATCACGCTGAGCATCCCGCCCCATCGCTCGCTCGCTCGCTGTCCGGGTGAAAAGTGAATGCATGGCTGTTGTACATCGTGATGATACAAGGTCTGCGCCGTCAGCATGAGCCCGTGGACCTTCAACGGCTCTCAGCTCGTCGCCAGAGTCACTAGCACTCACCAGTCGTCACGCTCAGAAGACGGGGACGATCGCGGCCGACCAGTCACTGCGGACAAACGCGACGCCCAGGGCGAACAGGCCGACGGCGCGGGCGATGCTGGCTGTCAGCACTCACTTGGTCTTGAATGTTGACAGTTCCCATTCCTGCGGCCTGTAGAGCGCGTGGTTCATTGCTCCATCGGCCTGATTCTCGGTGCACGTCGCTGTCATCGAGCGCTGTCATCGGGCGCGCCCCGGGATTGCGCTCGATGCACGTCGCAGCCCTCTGAGGCGCCCTTGCTCGCCTCCCTCCCTCATTGCACGTATCGCGGACCGGCCCCCTTCCTCGGCCCGAGTCTTGGCCTCTTGCCGCCCCGTTGCCGTTGTGCAACGTCCAGATCTCATCTACGCTCTTCCCTCTGCACATTCGTAGCACTCGATCCCCTCGTCACTCCCACAGCTGGCATTCTCTCTTCCTCCATCGAGCCGAGTTGCGTCTTTCGCTCACGTCTCTCGCTACTCTCTTCCACCTCCCCCATTTCCTTGCTCGCTCCTCCCTCCCTCGCCCCTTCTCATACAGTCCTCGACCTCCCCCCTCCCGTCCTCCTTCCCCTTTCGTCCCATTCCAATTCACTCTTACGCACTTGAGGTTACCCTCGCGGTGGGCAGGGTTGGCAATCTGGTCCTCCCAGAGCCACCCGAGGAAGCTCTTGGGCTGCTGCGGCGCGCCAGAGGGGCCGAGGTAGAGCTGGTTTGCGGGCGCGGGGGCGGACATTGTTGGCGGTTTCGGGCTCGAAGTCGAGGTTTTGGGGGTTGGGTTGAGGTTTGGTGGTGGTGGTGTGTTGCTCTGGTTGGGTTTGATGTCACCAGCGGTTCAAAGAGTTGGCTGGTGGCGTGGGTGGGTGCCTCGGAATCTCGAGCGGCATTTGGCGGCGTTAGCACTGTGGCCCATGCCTCCACTTGATGACCACCACCACGACAATGCTGACCCAACTCATGACATGGCATCAGCGTCGTTGACCATGGTTACAAAGTCCTCGCGCACCGCACGAAAGGCAGATGGACCACAAGTCCTGTTTAATCAAAGAAGCGGCCCAGCATGCCTTTGGTGGCTATACTGTACGAGACCAATGCTGTCACCAGCCAGCAGCTGCCAACCGCGTCCCTTACGGTACCAACTGGCCAACTTGGGCCGCAGACTTCAACAACAACCAGCCACCAGCAGAGCATCCACCGCTCTGGTCTTTCTCCAGCACCCCAGAAATGGACGGCCTTTATGAACACGCAAGACAAGGCATGCACACAAGCACAAGCAAACGCTGTGCCCGAAACGTCCGATCCGACGGCACGCGGCCCGGCGCCGCGGGCGATCAGTGCGCCAGCCATGCCAGCCACGGAAGTTGCACACCTGCACTCGAGCACACTCCCGATCTCGTGTGCATTAATTACTGCAAACTGCCAATTACTGCACTCGTACACACGCCCAGGCTCGAGATGTGGTAAGGGCTACCCTCAACCTGGCAGCTAACATAAAGGAGGGGCGGCCTGTAGCAACGTCCAAACTGACTATTGTTCTGACGCACGGTCCGCGCCTGCCCACACATGTGGGACGCCACACACCTTGTGCGTCGCGCCACGGAGAACGAGTGCGTCTATCCTGTCCGTCAAGTCGTGCACATCGTGGCCGCCGCCCCTAATATGCCGGCCTATTGGCATCGAGATGACCCCAGTGTCCATGCCGCCCTGTCCTGCACTCCAGCGTACCTTCAGAGCCAGTGAGAGGGCCAGGAGGTGGGCACTGCCCGCACTGCCACTACCCATTCCTCAGTCCTCGTGGATACGCCTCGCGTCCCTACCCCTGCGCGCCACACCCTCTCCCCTCTCGATCTCGGCAGCGAGGTGCCCCGTGTCTTGCCCCGTGTCTCCCCAGACCCAGAACTTTTGCCAAGTGGGCAGAGCACCCGTGCGTGCACGTCGTGTGCAACGCGCACGAGGCTCGGGCACATGTCTTGAACCCAGGTCTCAAAGACTCGTTAAAAAGATCTCGTCAAAACAGGTCTCGTCAAAACGGGTCGGGTCTCACACGACACGCCCGGCGCGGCGTGTGCTCGTGCGTGCCCCGTGTGTTCGGCCTGTCCTGTGTCCTGCCGTCCTGCCCGTCCTGCTGGCAGGAATGTACCGGTCCAACTGTCCCACCTGTCCTTTGCTCCCAAGAGCTCCCACCAGCTCCTGCCTCCCCCGCCCTGTCTCCCACCAGCGCACTCGTCAGTCAGCCCACTCGTCACTTCACTGCACAATTCTCACACTCTCTCTCACCCACCACTACCATTCATCGCTCTGGTTTTTTTTTCTTGCTCGCAAAACAGGCCGCAAAGTACCCCGCCCACCGTCGTCCTTCTCTGGCATCCCCCATCTCCACGAACCTCCCACATCCTTGTTCCGACTTTGGACCCACGACCACCTTTCCACCACCGACTTTTCACCGCCACCCCTCCCACGGCCACCTCCCAACAGCCACCTCTCCGCCACCTCTTCGACCTCTCCCAACTTAGCCCTTCCCCGAACCCAACTTCTCACCCTTCCCCTCCACCATGTCCATGCCACCACCCCCGCGCGCACCGTCCCCGCAACGCCGGACAAACAAGAACGCCATGGCCGAGCTCAAGCTCCGCCGCGTCCTCGCCCAGACCGACCGCCTGCGCGACGAGCTCACCCGCCCGCGTGTCCGTGTGAGCGAGGCGAGTTTGACGTGAGTACGCGAGCGAACCCGAGCGAAGCGAGCGTGAACGGAGCGTGAGCGTGAGCGAGCATAAGCACATCGTGAGCGTAGGTGTGCGGGTCGGCCACGTGTATGCCGCCTGCCCCCATGCGGCATGTGGTGGGACTTTTGTGCGTACGGCCGCGCGAACGGGAGTCCAGTCGTGCGAGCTGCCAAGGCGGCGCGGGACCCCACTCTGGTGATCGCTCACCCGGCTGGGGCCAGAGAATCCGACCTGGCACACTGGCAACGCGAGGCTCCCACCTGTGCCACTACATGTGCGACTGTGTGGAGCGTTCCTCCACAGCCTGCAGCTCGCGGTCTACGTCGGCAGCATTTCCATCATTGGCATGGCCATGATTTGCATTACACGACTTCTGGAGGATTCAGATCCGGGTCCAGCCGGCCCTCGTGTTCTGTCCTGATCTCCGGGTCGGGCTTGGGCCAGGCGCGATGCGGGGGGTGATCGGGGTATCGGGGGCCCCTGCGACGCCACCCGGCGCCGGCCGGAGACCCGCGCCACCTATTGGAATGTTGATTCGGCTCGGTTTCGGAATGTGGTTGTGGTTGGGTGTCGAGTGCATGTGGCATTACGTCGGCTGTCTGTTGCGTGCCATGTTGGACATGGTGCTCCCTGCCTTTGCTGCTGTGGCGGCGAGATGACGGTCTGCTGTGGGCCTGAATCGAGGGAAAAGTCTGGGTTGACTTGTGGGCTGTTGTGACGCGTCGGCGCAGTTGCGTTGCAGTCTACGCCGTGTGCTGGCATCGAGTGTCACGGCGACACAGGCGTTTGGGCAGGCGTTTGAGGCCCATCTCTCGTCTAGTCGTTGATCTCCCGCGCCGTCCACGTCTGTCTCTAAGATGTCCGCTGGGTCCAGTGTCTACCCTATCTAGCCCGTCTCAGCTCTCAGCTCCAAGCTGTCTCCCGCTCCCACACATCCCCACACCACCCCAAACTGCCCCCTTTCCCACTCCCTAACACCCAGCCTCATCCAGTTCTGCCAGGCGACGCGCGACCCCCTCCTCCCCTCCATCTGGGGCGAGCTCAAGAAGGGCGAGGACCCGTACGCCCCGCCCGACACGGCGTGCTGTTCTAGTGCGTCCAACCAGTACCATACTCCTCAGACAGGCGTGCTGACATACAGTCATGTAATCGGGCACGGCCAGGGGTGCTTGGGAATGTGCGTTGTGCGCGATCGCAGCGCAGAGACTCGACTAAACTTCGTTGATTAAGCCGTCGGCATTAGTTTCCCCGCCTGCACCCCGACCTGACGATCGCGTGGTGTGTCACCCTCGCCCGCGTCTCACGCCCCATGCTCCCCTCTTCTCCACTTCTCTCCGCGACAGAAGGACTGCGCGGCCTAGACATTCCCTCCTCCTACACCACCTACACTACACCCTAACCTACATCACCTACATCCTCTACTCGCCCTACACCCCACCTCCATTCGACCTTCGCCACAGCCTACAGCATGCTCCACGTTCCACTCCCACACATCCACACCACATCGCGCATCGCATCCACAACCCCGCATCCGCCATGCGCGCCATGGCTCCCCACTACCCCCTTAACCCTATTCTACCAGCCGGAACTCTACACCACACCCGGGGGCTCACCCCCGGACCCCCACATTCGGACCCCACCTGACCCCATTACCCCGCCGCCACCCTCATCGCAACCTGCTACCCCATCCAGCCAATCGCCATGCGCTTGCTTGCCCGCGGCGGAGTGCTGGGCTCACCTAGAATAATATCCCCACGGGCCGCCACGTACACGCGACGCCCGCTTCCCCCAACTGTACCCCCCGCGCCCTCGCGGCCTGGCGCGCTCTATAATTAGTAATGTGAACGTCACATATACAGTATGCATAGCTGCTGTGCTAGAGGCGGGGTGTGGGCGTGGGTGGGCTGATAAGCGTGGGTGTTGGGGCTGACAGCGTGCGTGGAGTCGGGTATGATCACTGCTGGGGTATTGTCGTGACGTTGAGGGGTTACAGAGCTGGCGACGAGAGAAGAGCGGGGTTACAGACGTGGCGTTGAGAAGACAGGTTGATGCAGAGTCGGACATGTGGGAGGACAGTCTGGTGACGAGGTGAGACGGTGAGCGGACTGGCGTGTCAGCTCGTGTCAAGACTCGTTGGACGCCAGACTAACCAATGGGACGATCACAGTCGGCGAACACTCGTGCCGCTACCCCTGGTAGTAATCGTCGTCCTCGTCGTCGTATGGGATCTGGTCATCGTTCGCATGACCGCCATTGGGATGACCGAACGGCGCACCCCCGCCCTGTGCCTCCTGCCCACCATGGTGACCCGAGCACCCCCGGAGGGAGTGGAGGGCGATGGAAAACTCATGGCTGAGCTCGCCCGCCATACCCGACCCGCCGATCCTAAACCACGCGCGGCTGAGGGCCCAGAGATAGTCGGGGGGGATACGCTTAAAGTCTGCAAAACCCAGGGCACCGGGGTTGAAGACACACTCGTTGGGGACGTAGAGGTTTTCGTCTGCGTCGGGTCCCGCGTCGCCCCACGTCCATGTCGGCCGGTCGAGCGCGGCCGTGCACGTCTTTTCGTCCTCGATCGCCGCCCCAATCATAAACGCACCGAACGGCGAGTGGTGCCCGCCACGTACCAGCTCGCGCGTGTACAGCAGCAGGATCTGCAGCGCCCCGTTGCACTCGTACTTGCGCAGAAACTGCGCCAGCGGCGGGTACGCCGGCATCACGCACGGCGGCTCGTCGAGGCACCCGTCGACGGCAATCTTGAGAAACAGCCGGAACGTCGCGGCGTTTTCAATGTCGGGGTCGGTGAATTCCAGATACTGTCCGCGCGGGTGCGCGGGCGGCGGTGTGTGTGCAGCGGGGCGCGGGGTTGGGCTCGTTATCATTGCCTTGGTGTCGGCGGGGTCCGCGACGCCGTCCCCTGTCACACCGTCGCCTGTCTCCTGACCAATGTCGCCTGCGGGTGGAGCAGGCGGTTCGGGTGGTGGCGGCGTGCCAAACGACTGGGCGTCGCGGAACACCGAGCTGGGTGTGAGCAATGTAACTGGACCTAAACAGCAATTGCTCTGTTGGCTCTATAGAGCTCCCGCATGCCATGCCGCAGATCCGCAGAGCGACAACCCTCTTGCCACCGTTGACGCCAATCCATGCCCTACGCCGCCACACCCTCCACACCCACGCAACTCACCTATGCGCCAAGAGATAGTACGACGGCACACGGAACCGCACATTGTCCGCGGTGATAATCTCAAAGTCGCCCTCGGTCCACTCTGGGTCGTCGACAATGGCGTCCGGGTCCTCGTCGTCATAGTCGTACCCGTACCCGTCGTCGTTGGGTCGCAGGCGGGGTGCGTCGTCGGGCTCGTCGTCCCACGGGTCGCGCGTGCGCGCCGTGGGGACGGGGTTGGTGGAGGCCATGATTCCGACGATTGCGAGCGAGGCGAGGGATGAGAGGACCATGCGGAGGTGTGCGGGGCTGGGACGGTGCGGGCCGGGGAGGGGGTTTGGGGGGGAGAGGGGCAACGAGGTCGTGTGGTGTTGCGAGGACGAGCCTGGGAGTGGGATGTGTGGAGGAAGGTGCGTGCGTGAAAGGAAAGGAGGCGATGAGGAAGGTAGCTGGTTGGTGGGAGTGGGGTGAGGTCGCCAGCTGAGAGGTGCGGATGGTGTTGAGGATGCACGAGTGGGTGATGCAGTGATGCTAGAATACAGAAGTGGGCGATACAAGCAACTGAGAGTGTGAAGAGAGAGTGACAGTTGGGCTGTGCAAGATACTTAACGAGTGACCAACCTAAACAGGATGATGGCCTGGCCTGGGTTACGACACTCTGAGACGCGTTCCCCGTAGTGGCGGTGCCTCGCTGTTGGGTACTGTACCGTGCCTGGCAGGCGATGCACTAGGACCACTTCAAACTCTGCGACCCCCCAAGGGGAAACCGTCACGGGAGGTGTATCATGTCACCGCCTCGCTGCCATCGCTCCTGCCAGACATCAAGATGCACAGCGCCTAGGGTATTAGGGCTAAGGTTGACTGAATGCGATGCATATGCTGTACTCTACATGAAGCGCAAACCCCTGCCACTCGAACACTCGCGACGCCGACCCGTCCCACCCCTAGCCCATGTTCTGCGCAATGCTGTCCGCGGGCCGGACCATTTGCGAAAACGTCATCAACCTGAGGTGTGAGCTTTGACCAGGGGTTCCCCACGCTTGGCAGATGTATCTGTCGCCGCGACTCACCTCTTGACCGCCTGGATGTACTTGCGCGACACCTCGTCGTTGAGGACGTGCGCGACATTTTCAGTGATGCGTTCGTCGCTCGAACGCTCGTGGATGCCGACACTGGTCACACCAATGGGCCACGCAGCGTTGCCGATGGACAGGCGGAGGTATGCGTCGTTTGCCTTTTGGTACGAGCGGACCTGGATGTAGTGGACGACCTCGGCGAGGTGGCGGACAACGTCCTCTGCGAGCTCCTGTTTGTCAGCGGGTGGATGGCAACGTCAAGGAACCAACACCCACTCTGCTGCGAAGACCACGGAACAGCGGCTTGAGGTTCTGCACCGACTGGGCGTGGTTGGCGGATGCGAGCTTTCCGGATGCCGTGGCCTTTTCCTCTGCTGGCCGCGCCTCGAGCCATTCCTCCCACTCTTTCAACAAGTCCTGCGGTATTAGATCAGGCGTCATGGGTACGAGAGCTGTTCATGCTGTACCCACCTTGAAGGCCCAGAAGATGATCGGATGGAGCTTGTTAAAGTCCGTCTTGATGAGACCGAGGTCCAGCGGGCCATCGGGAACTTTACGCTTCTTCTTCTCTCCCTTGTCCTTGTCGGTCTCATTCGTCTCGCCGCGCGCACGCTTCTCCTGCTCGCGCAGCTGCATATCCTCGACGACACGCCGGAACTCATTTTGCCGTCCCCCGCCGCGCTCGTCGAGCAGTTCGAGCGCGCGCAGACGCAGTCGCCGGTCCTTGTCTGTCTCGCCAAACAGCCGAATCGGCTGGCCCTTTGCACGCAATCGTCGCACGCATTCTTCTGGCGCAATGTTAAACCGCTCCGCCGCGCCTTCTGGGGCTGGGGAACCCGAATCGGGTGTCGCGGCTGCAGACTCTGCGAGGTGTGCGAGCGCCGCCTTTCGTGCTTGTTCCGCCTGGGAGTGTCAGCGGGGACGTCTCGAAGGCAAGATAGGGTCACTCCGACCACAGCAAGCCCTATAACCACTCCATACTCACCTCCTTGCGGTTCTTGGATGCCTGCGCCTCGGCACGTGCTCCAGCAGCCTTAGCCTCGGCCTCCTCCTTGCGCTTGCGCTCCTCTTCGCGCTTGCGTTCCCTCTCGGCCTCTTTGGCGCGTTCGAGGTCGCCGCGGCGCGCATACTTTGGTGCGCTGCCGCTCGAGCCAAAGTCCTCGGCCTTGCGCTTGTTGATCTCGGCGAGCAGGCCCTCCATGTTTGTTTTCAGCTTTGTGGATGAATGTAGGGTGGGTGGCGACTTTGAATGGACGCGGTTGGATGTTGAGGCAGTAGGTGAGTTTGGAACATGGCTGGTGCCTGGGTTCATGGTCGCATGGGAGGAGCTGGTACGTTACGTAACGAGTCCCGGTGCGGCGCGATCGTGGGTCGGGGCCACGCCTAGCGTCGTCACTGCGTCGAGTGAGTGTGAGTGTGTGCGGGCGTCTGGATTGATCTCAACACCATCGTCACTACTACCACTCTTGTCATTGTTCAACTCGCTTCAGCCTCGCTTCATACCCCCTCCTTCCCCCCACAACCACTCCACTCACGCGCAAACATGGCCAAGGGTGAGTACCACCGCTGGCGGCCGTCGGCTCGACTTGTTCCACAACAGTCTCCCCGCCTCGGCCCCTTCATTGTGCTCGGCGCCTGCGGCCTGGTCGGGTTCAAGTTCGATTAACCTGCAGTGCCGAGGAGTTTCCGTCTCCTCGAGGAGCTTGAGAAGGGCGAAAAGGGACTCGGCGACGGGTCGTGCAGCTATGGCCTCAAGGTGAGCCCCACCCCGCGTGCTAGAGCTAACGGCCAGGACGGCGACGACCTTGCCATGTACGAGTGGAACGGGACGATCATTGGCCCGCCCCACTCTGCGTTTGAGAACCGCATCTTCAGCCTCAGCGTCTACTGCGGCGACAAGTACCCTGGTGCGTGGGCAGTATACGGGTGGTGGTGCTGGTGTGGACGCTGGCGGTGGCATGGCACAGCTCATGCGCGGGCTGGGCTTTGGGCATGGGGCATGGCATGGGCATGGGCTCGTGCCGATGCGTATGTGCGGTCGACCGCCGCCACCAATTCCGACTGTCATGCAACGCAGACCATCCGTCGACTCTCGCCTTCACAGCTGACACGCAGACCTCCCCCCGATCGTCAAGTTTGAGAGCCGGATCAACCTCCCCTGCGTCGACCAGCGCGGCCTCGTGCGTTTCCCTGCGACAATTGGACTGCCGTCAAGTATGCTGACTCCCAGGTGGACCTGTCGCGCGTGCACACCATCTCCCAGTGGAGGCGCGACTACACGCTGGAGAACGTGCTTGTCGAGCTTCGTAGGTGAGTCGTCGCTGGCCTTTATGTAGCGTGGGGTGCCCGCTGGGGACTTGCGTCGCGAGACTAAGGCTGGGAGAGGGGTCGAAGCCTCACATGCCTGGGGCGAGTTGAGGGTTGTCGTCTGGAGGCATCGAGTTCGGGGCACAGAACAGGACGAGGGGGATTGCGATGCTCGCCGCGTACTCTCCGGCACCTTGGTTGGACACCACGCGCTCAGCTGCGCCCAGCTCCTCCGTCGCCAAGGACACACACTGACGCACAGGGAAATGGCCGCGCCGTCGAACCGCAAGACGCCGCAGCCAACCGAGGGCACCGAGTTCCCGCCGCTCGACCTCGTCGCGCTCGCCAAGCAGCGTCGCGCGTAGAGGAGCCGGTGACCTAGTCGCCGGCGCCGGGAGCTGCTGGAGCCTGCTTTGGGCGTAGACTCGTGATATTCGCTCCTTTGGCCTTTGTTTTTTTTTGACGTCATGCACGCAGACATACACACGCGCGAGTTGTTGGCAGAGATTTGACGTTGCTCTGACGCTCTCTTGTGGCTAGTGGTGGGCTGAGTGCCATCAATCCACGTCCGCATATCCTCGGCCACCTTGTATGACCCGAGGTTGCTTTGTACGGTCTATCAGACAAGTGCACAGCACTGGTCAGTTCGGTGATACGCTGTGGCCGTAGAGCGAGTGCGCTTGTGAGAGGAGCTTCTGCTGATCCGCGGCTAGCTGGGCAGACTCGCAACTGGGACCACGCAGAGAGTGGCATCATTGGTACAGGATGGATGTGCGCGAGAGCTACGTAAACACAAAAGCGAAGACGAAGGTAGAGGCCGGCGTAGAGACAGTGACACCGAGGGCCAGCGCCAATGAGTCCAGCCTGCATTGCCACTGGATATCGAGCCCACTGCCATGCTAGCACCCAGCTCCACAATCTAGTGTACAGAGAAGGTATAGGCGAAAAAGGGCCAGGTCGAGGACGGTACCAGCGAAATGGACGGACACTGCCTCGTCCACAACATACCACTACGAATTGAGCTTGACCTCTGGCTAGATGCCCTGCAACGGCCCACCGGCCGCCTTTTCGAGGTTCTTGCGTATCCGCCGGCGCTTCTTGTCGCGGCTCTCGCGCTCGTCGTCTCGCTCCCGGTCGCTTTCCTCTTCGCTCTCGCTTTCCTCGTCGCCGAGGAATCTGGCGTTAGCCACAGCTGTTACGCACCCTGCCATCGCTAGCGTTGAGGCAGACTCACATTCTCTCAATGAACGCGGCCGCATCCTGTTCGCTAAACTCGGCTTCACGCGCGCCCCACCGCCACTCGTACTTTGGTGGCTCGCCGGGGCGCACGGGCAGCTTGGTCTGATCGTCAGCTACGACCATTCAGATAGCTAACCTTTTCGAGATAGTTTTGCTTTGCGAGGAGGTCGAGATACTTGTCGAGCGTGAGCTGGGGCTCGTGCGTGTCCTCGCCCGAGTACGGCAGCGGCGTGTCCCCGCGGAGATCGAGGCGGAGGAGGAACGAGTGCAGTTGTTCTGAGCTGTCAGCTTTGGCGAGGTATACTTAGCTGATGTGCGACGCACCATCGCTCACGGTCCGCCCGAGACACAGGACGAGGCAGAGGATGACTGTCCGGATGCCCAAGAGACCCAGGGCACCTCCTGCACCGCCGTCGGCCTTTTCCCAGCGCACGAGCGCGCCAGAGTCGTGTTCCAGCTCGGCGGCATACGCCCGGTCGTCCGCGTCCACTAGCGGGAGAGGCGCAGGGATGGCCATTGCTGCGCGCAGGGCGGGGTCGAGGGTCGAGCGGAGAATGTAGGCTCGTCGTCCAACTGATGTAAGCAATGGTGAGGAAGGGAGAGGGAATAGAGGAGAGAGGGAAGGGCGAAGAGAGGGAACGGGAAGTGGGTTGACGTAAAGGAAGAAAGGCAGAATGGGAGTGTTAAGTAAGGGGGGAAGGGGAAAGGGAATAAACGGAACAAAGGGAAAAGGAGATAAAGTAAGAAGAAATGAAAAGCATAAGAGGACAGCAGGAAGGAAAGGAGGAAGGAGAGAAGGAAGAAAGGAAGGATAAAATAACAATGGGTGATCACAGTGCAGCCAAGACACCCACCAGTCTTACGCCCCGCCTGCGTCTGCGTCTCCTCGTCGCCCCCCTCCCTCTCCTTGCCCTTCCCCTTCCGCTGCGTCGGCGCGTCCTCCTTATGCCGCATCCGGAGCTCGACGAGCTCCATCCCAAACGTCTGGCGGAGGCGGTGCTGCGCGCGCTCGAGGACGAGGTTGAACATGCGCGGAGTCTTGGGAATCACTGGGCGTCAGTTGGTTGGCTCCAAACCGAGGAAACGAGCGTAACTGACCAAGCTTGACGATGGTCTCGCGCTTGAGGGGGTTATGCTGATACTCGTGGAAGAGGGCGAGGCGGGCTACTTGGGCGCCGCACGCTTCGAGTTCCTGTCGTCAGCTCATGTGGGGGCGTAGGGAGCTCACGGCAGCGCTCATCTCGCCGCCGCCAGAGTCCGAGTCCGAGTCCGAGTCCGGGCGAGGAGGGGGGCGGCGTGGTGGCATGGTGTGTGGGTGTGGAGCGGTGTCAAGTTGCAATGTCGTTGTTGTTGAGAAAGACGCGTCAGGAGGTTCAATCCAAGACTCATGTCGCGTCTGGCGCCGGTCACAACATTGTTACGTAAAGCTGTTCCCCGAGAGATATCTCACGGTGGTACAGTACCGTGGGTCTCTTCTGCGCGTGGCTCTTGGCCAAGTTTCTGAAATGACCTCAACCTTTCGAATGCAACAACTGAACTGAGCAACATCAACATCAACACTTCTGAACGTTTCCAGCACATCACTGGCCTCACCACACCGCTACACCGGCTACACGACACCGCGCCACCTACCTCCTCCACCTCGTAAACCCCGGACAGCCGTCCAGTTCCGACCATGACGACGCTCTCCCCCGCCGAGCGCTCCTACATCACCAGTGGCCTCGCACACCCCACGTCCCCGACGCGCGTGGACGGGCGCGGGCTGCTGGAACCGCGCGCGATCGAGATGAGCTATGGCGACTTGCCGGCGGCTAACGGATCGGCCCGCGTGCGCGTCGGCGGAACAGAGGTCGTGGCTGGCGTCAAGCTCGAGGTTGTTGATGCGCCCCAGGGGCAGGCGAGGGGAAGGGAGGGGTGGAGGGCCAAGGTTGAGGTTGATGTGTGAGTTGGTGTGCTTTGGGTTGGATTGGGTTGGGAGGTAGGCTTGGGGTTGGGCGTAGGGTTGGAGTTGGGTTTGGTCGCGGGTTATGGCGTGTGCGGTCTTGCGTGGAGTGATGACTTCTAGTTCCGCTTGGGGGTGCAAGTGGGATGGCGGAGTGCTGAGGGTCGCGGTGCCAGGACATGGGCTGGGGGCCGAGACCCGGGGCATCGTCGAGGTGGATATGCATCCTCGCACGAGATGGGCGAGCGGCGGGCTACCACGCCGGTCCGACTGGTCCACTTTGATCTGCACTCGCAGAGGACGAGGCGCAAACGAGGCCCAGATGGCTACGACACGCCCTGCTCCTCAACTCACCTCATCTATTAAACCCAAGCGCCCCTTCGTTAACCCCCCCCCTCACCACCACCACCGCCAACCCTCCCCGCTGACACACAGCACACCCCAAGCCTTCCCGTCCCTCACGAGCGCAACCCTCGGCACCCTCTCAGCCGCCTACGCCGCCCTCCTGTACGAGCACTTTATCCCAACCCTCCCCGCGCTGCCCATCGCCGGCTCAAAGTACTTCAGCCCGTCGATCCACCTGGCGCTGCTTGCGGCGGACGGCGGGGTGGCGTCCGCGCTCGTGCTGGCGGCACGGGGTGCGCTTGCCGACCTGGCGATCCCCGAGACCAAGGCAGTCGGGGTGGACGACGACGACGCGATGGCGGCCAAGGAGCAGGGCAAGGACCTGATGGGCATCAAGGGCGTCGTGGCTGCCAAGAAGGGGGCGGGGCGTGCGCGCGCCCGCGGCGCGGATGATTGGGACCTCGATGCCGCGGGCGGTACCAAGCACATTGACGAGAGGGAACAGCTGCCCGTGCTCGTTACGCTTAACCTCGTCCCGGGGTCGGACGCAGTCTTTCTCGACGCGACCGCGCGCGAAGAGGATGCGTGTACCAGTCGTGTGCATGTCTTCTTCCGCCCCGGAGGGAGGATATGTGGGCTGCGCCTCGAGGGCGATGAGGGTATTGAGAATGCAAGGGTCAGGCCCCTCCTCGAGGTACGTCACAGTGTCGCGGCAATGTTCGCACCGCTGACCATACCAGGAGGCACAGCGCATCGCGGTCCAGCTCGCAAAGTCGCTCAACGCCGACCTTCCATAGAGAAAACACACACGCATACTAGAGTGTTGTACATCTATGCATTGTGCCATACGCGGCTTCCTCTCCTTTGTGCTATTGAATAAGTCACCGTAATAAAACCAACATTTCTACCAGACAGATGACATCGGGTGGCCTTACCACCATGCAAATGGGCGTACTCGGTCACGAGCGTACTCGGTCGCGCCGTGAGCGCCAGCGGAACAGCAGGTGACGCTCAGGCTTCGACTGTCGGCTCGGGCGCGGTTGTAGTGTCGGCTTCGGCCGCGGTCGTATCCCCAGCCGCCTCGGTAGCGGCACTGCCCTCGACAGTCGCCTCAGCATCGTCCTCGACCGTGGGAGGCTGGGTATCGCCAGCGGTGTCCCCAGAATCAGCCTGCTCCCCATCTTCCTCTGGAGCAGGCTCGGCCACCGTCTTCGGAGCACCTGTGCCCTCGGTGACACCCTCTTCCGGGGTACCCGCACCGCTCGCAGCCGAGGGCAGTGTGTGACCCACCTCGCGCGCGGCCTCGACCACCCACGCACTGACGACGGCACGGAGCATGGGCTCCCAGCCCTCGGCATGTTTGGCAACGACGAGGGGGTCAAAGTCGATACGCGGGGCGTCGCGGCGGCCGGACGTGCTCACCACACGCGGGGTGGTGGGTTTCGGCTCGGGCGCGTCGGGCAACGCGGGGCGCGCGAGGGCCGAGGCGGGAAGGTTGATGGGGAGAGTGTAGCGGAGGCGCAGCGAGCTGGGTGTCAGCGGTGTCGATGTAAACAGAGTGAGAGGAAGAGTGGGCACGATGGGCGCGACAACCATGGAGCCACAGGGGAAGCACGAACGCGCTACCTGTGGTTTGTGGACGATGCAACATCGCTAGCCGACTCCGACGGTGGTAAACACGAAGTAAACTCACGCAGCCCAGCACGTCAAATTCTGCACACGGCGGAACGTCCACTCGCGCCCATTGTCGTCCACGGTGCTTAATGTGTCGTGCACGTCCTCTGGCGGAATAAAGCCCCAGGGGCGAGGCGAGGCATGCAGCCAGGCATTGTACGCCTGAATCAAGAGGAAACCATCGCTGAGGCGCTGGAGAATGTCGCCCTCGGGAAGGAGCGCCTGATGCTGGGGCGTGAGGTTGGCCGCGATGAAGATGCGTGTGCGGTCTGATGTCAGCAGGTTCAACTGAAAGGGGAGGCTAGAGAGTTGAGAGCAAGAGTCCGGCACCAACTCATCCCCGCGTGCCGACATCTTCACCCTCACTCCGCCTGTATATTATCTCAATCCCGCCCTCTGTTACCACTCACCAAGGTCGGACGACGCAGCTGCCGCCTTTGTGACCCACGCGGCCGCAGTGCTCTCTGCCCGCTCCCCAAACGCGCGTTCGACGGCCTCGATCCAGCGGCGCGCGGCACCGCGCACCGGCGTGCTCAACTTGACCCACTCGTCCGGGGCGACGGTGCGGTACTCGCGCGCCTCGCCGACGAGACGGTCCTCCCACGGCTCATGGGGACGACTCGCCTCTGCCTCTGCTGCGGCGGCGTTGATGTTAAACTCGTCGTCGTCGGAAAAGTAGTCGTCGAGGCTCGTGATGGACCGCGTCGATGCCATGGATAAGCGGCGGTGGTCGAGGTTGGGGCTGCCATAGGACGCCGGGGACGTGGCGCGGCTAGGACCGGACGACGCCGAGGGGTATGACGACGGGTACGACGACACCGAGGGGGCGCCGCCCGACTCGTCTGTGGGCGACGCCACGAGGCCGAGTGCGCCGCTCGTGCCCGGCTCGGGGATGATGACGACGACGGGGACGGCCTCGCGCGCCTCACACAGCCGCTCCTCGAGCGCGCGGAGGTGGCCCAGGAGGTCGAGCGCGGCACGGCGCACAGGCGCGCTCGGGTCGGGCGGGTACGCGACTGGCGGGGTAGCGCTGCCAGACACAACACGCGCGCCGGCGCCTGGACGCGAGGGGGTGGAAAAGGCCGCGCTGCGGTTTTGCGCCGGTCCAGAGACACGGCGCTGGCCGGTGGGCACGAGCGAGAGCGCGAGCAAGCGCACGCGGCGAATGGTGCGAGCCGTCCACACAAAGACATCGCGCATGTCCTCGGGCTGCGCGGCGGGCGGGGACGCTGCTTCCGCTTCTGTCGGCACGGAGACCTCTGAAGCCGGAGCGTCGCCTGCGTCCGAGGAAGGTGCCGGCTGTGCCGGGTCAGCAGCGTTACCACCCTGCGCCTGCGTGACGGTCTGAGAAGCGGCGAGGCTCCACCGCGCCCGCATCGCAGCTGCGAGATCGGCAGCCTCGGCCCGGGCTTCTGCCGCGCCGACGCGTGGGAGGTGGACGTCTTTCCACGGCTTGGGCGGACGGCGGTGGCGCTGCTCGGGCTCCTCTTCCTCGAGCATGGCAAGTGCAGAGGAGCGGATGCCGACGCCGACCCCGGCGCGGTGCTCGGCCTTGGCACCGCCGCTCGAAAAGTGCGCTTGCAGGTCCTTGATCGAAGGAAGGGTCACGACGGAGTCGCGCTTGAGGGCCGACCGCGCCATGTGTCGGTGGTACTGGTACTTGCGCTGCGATGGGAGAAGGCCATTGGGTGGCGAAGCCGGGGAAGCTGCAGGAGAAGCACTGTTACCGGGCACCGCTGTCCCACCACCCACCGCACCAGACGGCCCGGTGGGGGGGAACGTAAACGGTGTCGCCGACGTCACGGTGGGAAGGGGGGCGCCGCCAGCAGCCCCCGTCGACTTGGTGCCGGGAGTACCGGGTGTGGTAGCGCGCGTGCTGCCGTCGGCAGACGTAGAGCCAAAACTCGTGTCGGCGTCAGAGGCAAGGTCGTCGTCGGTCGTTGTGGTCGTGGAATTCGTAGCGGTCGCTGTGATGGACTGGGGGTCAGCGCTGTCTGGTGCGGTTGTGCTGGTCATCGTTGGGGCCATGGTCGCCGGAATGAAAGCGACCCAGGGGGCGTTCCATTTGACCCGGCAATGTCCTCCGTCTGTATGTGACCTCGTATCGCTTGGGGGTGGAGGGTGTCAACTTACGGGGGGCGATTGCGTGGGCTCGAGCGCCGCTTGTTCCACGAGGGCGTGGGCCATGTTGGGCGTGCTGCGTTTTATGTGGTTACGTGGGGATGTGGGTGCGTGGGGACGTGGGTCCCGGGGCGTGAGATGGGGGGAAATGTGTCAAGCGGTGTTCGTTGGTCGTGAGGGGGTGCGAGAATTATATTGATTGATGTTCAAGTAACTGTTGTTGGATGGAAAAGGACGATGTTGGTTGTTGAAATGAATGCGTCGGGACTTGTGCAAGGGTCCGAGGAGCGGGAACGGGAGTCGAGGGAGTCGAACGAGTGCGTCGAGTGGTACGAGGACTAGCGTGGTGGCGAACAATACATGCTATCGCTCGCTGCCTGGCCAGGTGAGTGGCGCGTTGGCAGATGGAGAGCGTGTGCGTGTTTTGTGATGGCGATGGGGAATGTGATGGGTGATGTGTGATGGTGATGGCGATCAATGTGATGGTGAACGAGATGGTCACTGTGGGAGGAAGGTTGGATGTTCAATCTGGCTGACAAACGAAGTGACACAGTTGGCTCACCCTGGGTGACCCCAGCATTATTGTTCTGCACACGCGACGTCTTTTCTTTTTCCCGCTTCTGCATCCTTAGTCGAGGCATTGGTGTCACCTGTCCTTGTGTGCCCGCCAAGTCGTGCATGTGTGGTGTGTGGTGTGTGGTGGCGCTAGAGACGCGTCCCTTCCGGGCATGCATGCTCCGACGCGCTTCCTCCGCTCTCGGATGCCAAGCCAGAGCCCTGCCAGAGGCCATTCTAGTCGCCACCCGGCATTCCCCGGCAACAACTTGCCGTCATCGGGTCTCGATCACCTACGACCGCCACACATACTAATGCCGCTATTTCCGCCATGTGGTTGTCCAGCCCCTTCCCTCTGCCGATCTGCCACTACTCACCAGTTCCGGGGTAACTTCGAGAGCCCTCGACTGCTATTGCAGACAACAATTGCATCAACATCAACGAGCCATCCTTCCCTAACCCACCTCGAATACGCACGATGGACACTGGATACGGTACGTTGGGCCCATCGTATTCTTTCCCGAACTCGAGCTGACACCCCACAGACGCGCTCGAAGCTGCGGCCTCGTCGTACGCCAAGTCGAGGGAGTCCCATGATGGAGGTTAGCTACCCACCCAAGTACCCCTTTAGCAGCTACTAACCCCCAGACCGGCACCGCAGCCGCCGCGATGACTATGACCGTGGCGACAAGCGGTATGACCGGGAGCGCGAAGACCGGTACCGGGATCGGGACGACCGCGGGGGAAGGCGCGACCGCGACCGCGACTATGACCGCGACTACGACCGGAGCCGCCGTGACCGCGGTCGGGAGCGCGACCCATACGGACGCGACGACCGCGATCGGTACGGAGAACGGAGGCGAGACGAGCCCCGCGACGACCGGTATGGACGGAGCGAGCGTGACCGCGACCCATACGCGTCGCCGCGGAGGAGGGACTATGACCGCGGCGACCACGGGCGCGACGACTGGCGCGGAGGCGGCGGTGGCGGGCGTGGGGGACATGGCGGAGGTCGTGGACGCAGGCGCGACTCGCCGCGCCGCTCACCCACGCCACCGGGTGCAGTACCGCTCGAGGCGCGCCATGTCGAGCCGTCGCTGTGGGACATTGCGCCGCCTCAGTTTGAGGGCATCAGTGCGATGGAGGCCAAGATGACGGGTGGGTTAGGAACGTGCTCGTGACGATGCTAACCCGCCAGGAATGTTCACGTACGGACCGGGACGTGTACCGCCGCCGCTGCACCTCGGCCTGCCGTCGTCGTTCGCCGCGGGCATGATCAACCCACTGCGCCAGAGCCGGCGAGTGTATATTGGCGGTGTCACCGAGAGCATGACGGAGCCACAGCTGCAAGAGTTCTTCAACAAGCTCATGCACCAGCACAAGATTGCGGCCGACATGGAAGGCGAGCCGGTGACCCAGGTGTCGATTGATGAGGAGAGGAAGTTTACGTTTATCGAGTTCCGGACGGCCGAAGAAGCATCGGCGGCGATGCAGCTCGACGGGACAATGCTCGACGACGTCTCGCTGCGTGTCCAGCGGCCCAAAGACTATGTGGGCGTCGACCCGAGTCTGGGCTTTATGGGCCAGACGGGCGACCCGAACAACAAGCTCTTTGTCGGCGGCCTGCCCACCAACCTGTCGAGCGACCAGGTCATGGAGCTGCTCAAGAGCTTTGGTGAGCTGCGCACATTCAACCTCGTCAAGGAGGGCAACGGCTCCGTGTCCAAGGGCTTTGCGTTTGTCGAGTACCTCGACCCGTCCGTGACCGACATGGCCATCACGGGTCTGAACGGGTTCACGCTCGGCGACCGAGCATTGGTGGTGCAGCGTGCGGCAACGACGGGCCGCGCAGGTGCATCAGCGCCAAATGTTCCAGGTACGGCGGCGTTCCTTGCGCAGTCGTCGATTCTCGAGTCGGCCGACGCCGAGGCGCCCGAGTCGCGCGTCATGCTCATGCTCAACATGGTGACGCCCGACGAGCTGTACGACGACCGCGACTATGCCGAGATTCTCGACGACATTCGCGACGAGTGCGGCAAGTATGGCGAGGTTGAGGGTGTGCGCATCCCCCGCCCGGTCCCCAAAAGCACAAAGTGGGAGCCGTCGGACAGCGCTGCGCAGACGGCCGAAAAGAACCGCAAGCTCGACGAGGAAAACGGCGTCGGCCGCGTCTACGTCATGTACGTCGACGTCGAGAGCTGCTCAAAGGCCATGAAGGCCCTCGGCGGGCGCCAGTTTGGCGGACGCACCATTCTCGTCGCGTCGTGCTCCGAGGAAGACTTTCTCGGGCCTGCACCACCACCTCCGCCCTCGCCGCCTCCCGCGCCAGAAGGCGATGGAGAAAATGGCAATGATGCACCCCCGCCGCCCCCGCCGCCGCCCGAAGAGAGTGTCGAGCAGCAGGCGGAAAACCTCCTCAACGATATTACGGGCGGCCTCTAGGTGGCGCCATGGGGGTGATCGTCGAGGGCGTAGAGTGGCAGTATGCATCTCATGCAATGTACGCGGGCGTGTGCGTGTTACGGCACGGGGATGCAAACACACAGCTCGTCCAGGTGATGAGCGCGGGATGCGTACTAACCTGTGATTGACGCCGTCTGGTGAAGCCGAATACTCCAGTTTGTCGGACTTCCACACAAACAAACCAGATGCTCAATCTCCCCGCCATTGAATCAACCCTGCCCGTTCTCCCCTCGCCCTCGAACGCATCGCCATGCATTGATCTGAGCCCCATGGGGCGCCTATGCAGTGTCCCGGCGCCTAATGCAATTATTCAATACTGTAATGATGGGTGACTACTGCTGGGGTGACCGTCCATCCACACGTGACCACTTTGCTCGTCACTCTCGTCTCCATGTAAAACCAATCCAAACCTCTCCAAGCAACCCTTGTGCGTCCCTGCCAGAGTCTCGACTCGCGCACCGTCCTGCGCCAAACACGGGCGACGCGGTCGGCTGGCACCATTGGCCAGACGGTATGCGCCTACCGTGAGCGCCGCAGGGGTACGCCACCGCACGGGCCCGGACGGTGGCGCCCGCGGCCGCACACGCCCCTGGGCCCGTCGATTAGGCCCGGAGGCCGTTGACGCCGCGGAGCGCGGCCATCGAGCCGCCCAGAGGGGGGTGGAGCTGGTCATAGTTCTTTGGCCGGCGGAAGAGGAGGACGTGCTGCGAAATCATGTCAGTGGATGGGTGGGTAATTTCGGGGAGGGTTATGTACCGGTTCCTGTTGGGTCAGCCATGTTACCATCCAGAAGTGTCAGGATAGGGTCATAGGGAAGGGGTTGATGCACCAAGATGGTAAAATGGCGCCCGTGCTTGGGCACCAAACAAAGACAAAAGAAAACAATCGCGTCTGATGTGTGGCCGCCTGGCCATCTCACCGTCTTGGCTCTCGCTGGATACGGCCAAACAAGCCAGGGTTGCGGCCTCCCCCATGCACGCTGGGACAACACCACCCAATACCGTTCACAACACTCACAGGCTCGTGACGCATGTACATCTCCCATCCGGGCGACTGGCGGATACCGAGGCCGCGCCAGACCTCTTCGGCGAGGACACCGGTGGGGACAAACTTGACGAGCTGCTTGGGGAGCTGCGTGTTAGCTCGGTGGCCTCGGTGGTCGCCTGGGGTACAGCTGTCCCAGCCAGGCTTGGAATGAAACGCACAATGACATGACTGAGACAGGTCAGTAACAGCGCCACAGGGATTATCACAAGGACTCACCGATACTCCCACTCGTCGTCTGTTGATACAAACACACGAGGTCAGCTGGAAGGAAACTCTGGGGGGAACGTGTGTATACGTACCACTGTACCGAGAGCTGTAGTGGATCTTTTCGTGGAACTGCTCAATGGCACGGCGCTTCTCCTCGGTGGTGTAGACCTTCTTGGACATGTTGGTTGTTTGGATTGGGTGGGTTGGTTTTGGTCTCGCTCAGATTATAGCGGTGTTGTGTTTGGTGCTGCAGTGGTGGTACACATGACGGCGAGGGTGAGATGGATCGGCAGGAGCGCGATAGATCCGCGGGCGCCATCGAAGAGTGACAGGAATGTTCGGGGAGAGCAGCAATAGCAGGAGCACGGGAGGGAAGGGGCGTTGGGTGATCAGCAACAATGTTTGGGATCGGGCACACGAGGACGCAGGCGACTTACGCTGTGTGTTTTGAGTGGGCGTATGCGCGATGCGGGGGTGACAAGAGGGCGGATGGGGATGGGGTATAGCGGGGTATGAGAGAGAGAAGGAGAAAAGACGGTGGTTGTCGTAAAATGCTGGTCGTGTGCTGGGTGTTGTTTGTGGACAAATGGATGAGTGGATGGAGATGGATTGCGATGTTGGCATCCATGTTGTGCTTGTAGCCCAGCCTGCACCACCGGATGGACCACCCAGCGTGCACCAGCCAGCCTCTCGCTGTTGTTTGGTGCAGTGCGGGGTAATCCTATTGCGGGGTAATTTGCTTCCGCTTCCCAAAAAGTTGGAATCTTTCGTGGACAACGAACGAGATCCGAGATAACGGCAAAACAAATAATTACGTGGCTAGGACGTGATTCTGCCACCTCTCCGACTTTGGCATTTAAACCAAGCTACCATACTCTACGCTTCCATTGCTTCCCGCAACTGCCAGCAGCGGGCAGCGAGTGAGTGCCGAGCTAAACAAGACGACCGCAAGCTTGACAGTCGATACGTTGTGTCTTAATTGCCCTACCGTTGTGCTTGACTCGTTCGGCGGGATCTCGCGACTTTGAGCCACGTTTCGACACCGTGCAAGTGAAACGGTGCAGTTTGAAGGGGTACACACTGTCGACCTCGCAGGCCTCGAACTGCAACCTACTGCCAGCTCCAAAGTATGCCTGGCCGACATGACAGCGCACCGACGAGGTTGAGCTGCGTATGACCCCAAAAGTTTGTGATATCAGATAGTGACGGCTGAGTGTGACATGACGTCAGCTTCTGTTTCTTCGCTGCTGTCCATCCCTTTGATCGGGATCAGCGTCGATTGACATGTAACGCTATCAATGTGTAGATCGCAGGCAAATCTGTGTTGTGTATTCTGTGCGTCTCTCAAAGTGGCGGGAGAGCATTGCCCAACAACCTGGTGAGCTGGCTGCAGCAACATCTCCAGGCCCGTTGGTAGCCAATTGCGTCGATCCGCCTGCTAGCTTTCCAGACAGAGGTTGTGCGTTTGTGGCCGTCTCGTTGTCCCCGCTTCACACCGTCAACGCCATCAGGTACCTCACGTCGTCGTTGGATTCAGCGCATGACCGAGGGCAAGGCAGACACGTGTCTGCACCTCGGAGGGGGCTCCACGCGTGACCAGTGGTCCCTGGTTGCAGGTGCGTTGCTTGCAGACTGATGCCGCTTTGCTATCAAGCTTTTGCATTCCCTATGTGTTACGTTCTCTGTAACGGCCTCAATGCATTGAACAATGACATAAAGAACACGCATTTAAGAATGCCATCAAGCACACGCGTTTGACAATGGCAATCCAGAATGCTGGCAAAGATCAGGTTTGTCAGAGGTGCCTCGGAGTTTCCAACACCGTCGGCCGCTGCCAACTTTCGGTGAAAGCATGCACAATGAACAGTGATGTCACGTCCCCCTGTTGCAGGCTCGGCAGGAGCATGCCAAGGAACATGGCAAGGACTGGCATTCTGCACGTGCTGACCACATTACAGTCCGTGTTCCTCGCGACGACCTCGGCCAGTGGTAGCGGGAGCCACACAAAACTCTTCGTAGAAGCTTCGTTTTCATGTCTGATCACAGTGCGTTTCAGGCCCCCGAAATGAAACCTTCGCGCGTTGCCATTCTGTGACGGGGCGTGGGCATAGAGTTTCGGCTTCCACTAAACTCTATTCGTCGTCACCAAACCTTACAGGTACAGTGCTGCGGCGGTTTGGGGGCTCCCGCTTCCAGACGGCTTTCGGTGAGACTTTCCAACAGGTCTTCTAGTCCGAATGTCTGGGACCTGCGCCTCATCCACGCCGCCTCCAACCCGTGCACCGCGCTGCACGGAGACCGACGCCAGTTCCCTCAATGCGCGCTTAACAGAGCGTCACATGAGCGTCACGTAGATGGAATGCTCCGGGGAACACTACTCGGCTCGCGATGTGAGTTGGACCGGTCGCACAGGTCTTCACACGTCAGAACCATCTTCTCATCTTGATGCCCGGCCGAGCGGGGACCGATGACCTTCTCGAACCCCTTACAAGGTCGACCTGAAACCCTGCAGTTTGGATCCCCTTCAAGTATCACCAGGGTCCCTGCGCCGCTGCCCTGTGCTTGCCAAATGCGGACATGGCCGGCCACCGAGAGAGGGAGAGTACGCCGTGCCCGGTGTGCGGGCTGCGGTGCCACACGTTGAATGGTCTGGAATGTGAAAGCCTAACCTACGAAACCTTGGCATGTGCACACGCCAACGCGTCGCATTGCGCGTCGTTGGCGTGTTGGCACACATAACACCCGAGAGTCGCGGAGTGGCAGAGCTCGGAGGTGGGCCTTGTACCTTGCTGCACATGGTTTTTGTCTTGAGACCGGATCATCAAAACTTTACCGGTGTACTGTAGTGGTTGGAGCGATGTCTGAGTGTTTGTAAATGGCTTCTTCTCAGGGGTTTCCGTCAGTCCCCTGGCCAGGAACCATCCATAAACTGCTTCAAAAGCAATCGATACCACGTCGGGCTCTCTGCTTTTACCATGGCCCACCGCTTGACCACCTCAGAATCGGGGGCCAGCGATGGGATGTCGTCTGCCCTCCGTCACATCCAATGAGATTTTCTGCGTGCAAAATGACCCTGTGGCATGCAGACGACCAAACATGTCATGGGTCCTATCGAGCAGGGACGTGCAACCAGTGGAGCAGACCCTTTAATGCCTGCAGGTATGCATGCCCTGCTATGACTGGCGTCTGGCGTCCAACGCACGTACGGGTAAGACATAGTGTACAGCCGTGCAGGCAGAGGAGATAGCCCATGTAGCCAGCAGGCAGGTAGCTCTAGCGTGCGTGCCTGGGCGTTTTTGATTGTGGCGTCGTGGGTGGCGGTGGTGCGCCAGCCCCGTCGCCGTTGGCCGACATAAATCCGCGGACCGACTTTGCCTCGACGTCGAGGCCGACAGAACCGGGTTCCTGGAAACGCCTTTGGCTTTCGCATTCGGGCATGCGGCAGTTGCAGCAGGTCGGTCGCGTTGCGATGCGAAGCATTGCGCAAATATGGTGACCATGTGGGACCGGGGTGCAGCCTCGTGTGACGAGGCGCAAGGTGTATTTAGGACCATTGACCGTGCTCGACTAGCCACTCCCTTTCCACTTACTTGCCCACTCCCTGCACCGGTGCGTGATCGTTTTGCCTTTTGGCTGCACAGAGCCATCTGTCAGTGCTGAGCTGACGAAACCCCCACAGCCGCGCACGCATAGGTCGTTACCCCACCCGCTTCCGGTTAAGATAACAGTCGATCGACCAGGATAACCCCTCTCGATATCATCCTCATCAGCAATCTATCCATCGTTGCGCGCTCTCAGAGAGAGGCCGACATCGAAGTCCAAACCGTCACACTCGTTTGAACAACCCAGCCTTACTCGCCACTCACCATGGTCTACGCCAACTATCCCTTGCAGCTCTTCACCCCTCCCTACCGCACGGCGAGCCGTGCGTCATGGCCAAACGACTCGGAGCGCCATGCCCTCGACGCGTTCAGGAATTACTTTCACCGCCCAGGTCACAAGCTGCCAGTCAAGGAGGGCTCGACAGAGATGGAGCCGCTGTCTGAACGCGAGATGATGTACCTCGTAAGCCTGGTGGCGCTGTGGCTCGTACTGCGTGCTGACCCCTGCTAGTCCCAAGAGACATTGTTGGCGTGAGTTACCTACTGGCATACATGCAGAGCAGAGCTGACTATCTCCAGATTTCTCAGGGGTGAGGACTCGGCCCCGTACTAGGGAGAGAGAGCACGGACGACCAGCTGACCACCCCAGCCCACCGGGGACATATCTCAGAGGCGATCCGTCAAGCCGAGCGGTGTATCGTCTGGCGCCGTACCACACGCATAGACGACATCGACGCCATGGCCAAAGAATGTGAAGAGGAAGTGCGTTTGCCGTTGAAGCCCGTCTTCACAGAATGCTAATGGCTCCCAGCTCCGAACTGGCATGTACTACGTCCAAGGCTTTACAACCGAAGGACGACCGATTGTGTACATCTTCCCCGCCCGCAACGCTGTGGACGGGGACAAGCGTCGTGCGCTGCCACTGGTGGGTACTCTTATCCGGCTATCAGAAGCTGACCTCTAGCTCTTCATGTACGAGCGTGCAAAGGACCTGACGGCGGACGGCGTGACGTGAGTGTGGAAATCGACGGTACTCGGCCTCGATATTGACATGGTAACAGCGACATTCTCGCCATCTTCTCCTTCAACCAGGGCAAGGGTATCTCGAAGAGCAACAAGGTGACCAAGAACGTCGTTCGCATCCTCGACGAGTACTATCCCGAGTTTGTCAACCTGTTCGTCCTCGAGGGCTTGTCGTGGACCATGAAGGCGTGGTTGAAGATCATGCAGCCCATGTTCGATCCCAACGCCTGGCGGAGACTCAAGTACAGGGTCGCCTCGGGGCCGCAGATTGTTGCCGAAGGCATGGTCAAGTCGGACGTGCTTCTCAGGGACTGCGGCGGCACCTTTGACGTGAGTAACGCCGTCCATGTTGGCAACTCGTTGGCTGACGTGAAGATGCCTTACGACCACGACTCGTACTGGCCCGCACTCCTCGCAGTCTGCAAGAGGAATCGTGCCGTCAGCCTCCAGCAATGGCGCGACCTCGGCGACCCTATTGTTGGTCGGCCCGAACGCCTCTTCAAGGCGGGCTATGCCTGGTGACCGACCGTGTCGGCGGCGACCCACTCCACAAGCGACTGATTTGTTGGCCAAACGTCAAAGGGTGCTTGCACAGTCGTACGGCCTTGGCTGGTCCGTCCACAACAGCGGCATTGAAAGATCTCTGGGGCAGTGGCGCCGCCGGCGGCGTCCGCGCCCTTATCTCCCTACGAGTAACAGCTCCTTTCCTCTCACCACGGCCGCGGCGCGCAGCGTGTGCGCACGGCGTGGTTGTATAGTAATATGTACAAACTTTAATATTGGGTCTCCATGGCTGTTTCGGGTTTACCTCTCGTTCGCATGTAAGCTGCCGTGACAACTAGATGCCCTGCACGTTTCCCTGCCAGGTCTCCTAGGTGTAGACGAGATAAACGACGTTACTTCCTTGCGCCTCGGCACGTTGCGGCACAACATCGGAATGATGCTTGGCAGGTTTGGCCGTTCGCCCGATAAATCTTTAGTCGCACAACAGACAGCAAACCCCGACCTTCGGATTCTTCTGTTAGCGTGTCGAGTGTTCGGATCCAGAATGAGAAACACCCTAAGTCTCACTAGGCCACTCCTTGGATCGTGGAGATCTTGGATCAGGGCTGCAAGTGCAAAGTTTGTGTGGAGTTGGAAAAAATGTGGCGCCAGTGGTGCCATGGTGGTGGCGTAGGCGCCACGACCCCAACCTGGGACCCCAGGTCACTGCTTGACCAGTGGAAAGTGTGTCTGGGTCCACTGCCCAGACCTAGGTAACCGGTGCCGAAGGCATGTCCACGGCTAGTCCTGTTTCTGCACTTTGGAAACCCTCCCAAACGGGCCGAAGTGAGGATTTCATGGTTAACACCGGCCTTTGCTTTGCGTCCCTGAGCAGCCACCGCCACCGCCATCGTGGTTTCACCCCAACGCCGCAGACTACGGCCACTGTGATACCGAATAGGCACTCTTGGTCGTTGGTCGATGGGAGAGGCTACTCACTTGCAACTGGTTTCATTCTTTGGGGATAAGAGGCGGTCGTTGCCGCCGGAGTCTCTGCGCCCACAAGGACATCAATGAGGGTGGGGAGAGAGAACGCCATTGGAAGGCTAATGTCTGGGTAAAGTCCGCCGGCCTCTTGGTAACTTGTTTCCTGTGTTTGGTTCAGGTTCATGCTCTGCTAACTACGGCGACATATTCTGCGGCGTGTTGACAGCCTAGGTCGCCGCCAAGATCCCTTCGAGCTGGTTTGGCCCTCACACCAATTTAGCAGTCTCCCCTTCGCACAATGCTTGTGCCACACACACACACACTCATTCTCTATCTCTCTCTCCAATTGGGCACCCATCTGGCTTGGCATCGCTCTCACTGCTGACAGAATCCAAGGAAAGTCGAGGTCCCTTCCTAGGCTCGTACTAAATTCATCAGTATCCTGGGTCGCCACAAGGGGGGCAATGTGGCTTCGCTTGTCTTCATATTTACCACCATCCTCGTCCTCGTCCCTTCTTCATTGGAAGTCTGGGCTTGTGAGATACGCGCACATTGCTGTCACGGGATCTGTTCTTGACAACAAGTCAGTTGAGGTCTTGTTTGCTCTTGGACATCTGTGCAACTGGGTAAAACTTCCAAGTAAAGCACGCGGACAGCAGGCCTTACCCACAAGAATACCTCAAGCTGAAGATGCACTGATCATTGTTCACCTGCTCAAGGCCACTACCATGGTCAAAACGTGCTGCAAGGCATTGGTCCATCCTAGCCACCAGCTTCGATTGGGCGCATGAGGCGACAATTCGGCACCCAATGCTGACGAGAATGGCGTGCAACACCCCATTCTTCAGTCATACTGGGAGGCCAATAGATAACGACCCAGCGAGCCGACCGTCATAACACTGTACCGCCATGCAGTGTGAGTGGGTGAAATGCTCGCATTGGATACGACACTCCAATGGGATGATTGAACGAGGGGCCCAAGTGGCACGGTTCTCCGTGGATATTGGGTCTGGAACACGATTGACGCGACTGATGCGACACAATGCCACCCGGTGGCGTTCACGGTGCTCCATCCTCCCCAGCTCCCGTGGCATCACCACATCCTCAACCCCATCCCATCCCATCAAAGACAACTCGATCAACGGTTCAACACACTCTCCCCACAGAACTTGACTCTGTTAAGCTCGCTTCCACTCTTTGCATCCAGCCATGGGCAGCCCCGACCGCACTCCCCGCTCCGACCCCACTCCCAGCTCCGACCGCGCTCTCTCCTCCGACCGCGGGTTCAGCCGCGACGAGGACCCTGGCAACAAGCTGGCCCAGCAGCTCACCAACCTTCTCGCTCGTACGTTGTGCTCCGCTTCCGAATCACTCGACACCCGTCATTCCCACTTGTGCCCCACGAGCGACACCACTCACACGTAGCACTGTACCCGGGCGGGCGCCCCGACTCGCTCAATGCGCTGCAGGACCGCCTGAACGCGGGTGACGCGGCGGCCCAGCAGTCGGCCGCTCAGTATGCGCATGCTGTCAACTCGACCGTCAACCCTGGGTACGCTGCCGCTCATCCCGCGCCCCCAACGGGACCAGGCGTCCAGACCTTCCCCGGTGGTCAGGCAATCTACACCAGCGGTAACGCACCCACGCCCGCGTCAGGCCACCACGGCCTCTCGGCGTCGCCGGGCAAGAAGCACCGCCGCTCGTGGATCTCGGGCTTCATCCAAGCCGGCGCCACCGCGTTCGGCTACCAGGACCACCACGAGAACAAGAATCACGGCCAGGGCCACGTGCCGACCCAGCTCGAGCCTGCCTGGTCTGGCCAGGGCGGGGGCGCAGGCGCCCACGGCGGTCGTCCCAGCATCGGTTCCCAGCCAGCCTCACCCCCACCCCCACCACCCCCGAGCGCTGTAACGGCAGCAGGATCCCCGCCCCCGTCACCCCCACCCACCAAGGGCACGCCGCACACTCCCACCGTCGCCGAGGTGCTCTTCCCCGCCGGACAGGGAGACTACTCGCCCCAGACGTCCCCCCACCGTCCGCCGCCCGCCCTCCCCGCACGTCCCAGCCCGAGCCACAGCCCTACTCGTCCCCCGCGCCCGAGCGCAGCCGCCGTACCGGCCCCTCAGGAGAACCTCCCCTCGGCCCCCCATGTCGCAATCGCCGCGGCCGTGGTCGGTTCGGGAGCCGTCGCCGTCGCGACGGCGGCTGCCTCCAAGCCAGCGGCAGCGTCGGTACCAAATCAGTCCGCCCCCCCTCAAGCTGCACCCCAGCTATTCCCGACTCCAGCTCCGGCCAAGCCAGCATCTCATCCCCAGAGCACCCCCGGGACAGTCAACTTCCCAACTCCTGTTGCGTATCAGCACCCAGTCGCAGCCCCCGCGCAACCCGTTGCCCCTGCTCCGGCTGCTCCGGTCGCACCCGCTGCCGCCGCAGAGGTTCCAGCCCAGGCGACTGCAGCTCTCGGACCCACGTCGGACCCCAAACCGACCGCTACCCCTCCTGTCGCACCGCCAACCGCCCCGGTTGCTCCTGTTGAGCCAGTTACTCCTGCTCAACCTATTCCTGCCGAGCCTGTTCAGCCGGCCCAGCCGTCGCCGCCCGCTCAGCCCGCTGCACCTGCCGTCCCTGCGTCGCCTACCTCCACGAGTCCTCCCGCGCCTGTCACCGCGTCCACGCTTGCCCCTCTCCCTACCCCTCCTCCTGAGGCCACCACCCCTACCGCTCCAGTTGTTGTGGCCGAGCCGGTGCCCACTGCCTCGTCCTCGACCTCTGCTCCGCTCCCGCCGGCGGGCAAGGCACAGGAAGCAGCTGAAGACACCGAGGACGTTAACGAGCCCCCGCCTCCTCCGTACACACCCGTTGCCGACGCTGCAGCGCCGCACATTGATCTCGCGCTTGACAGCAGCGACTTTTCGGTCGATTTTGGGGCCGAGACGACCCAGACTGCTCGTTGAATGCGAGTAATCAATCAAAGACAAGCCACGACCAAGTTACAAAAGCAACCACCACCACGTCCAAAATAACCACGAACCACGTCCATAACAAGATACGACAAGACGCAAAAGCCGAAACGAGCATGGAGATACGAAATGTGCACGAGTCTTGTAGAGAAGATTAACGAATGAATGCGTGATACGTGATGCACGCAGTGGTGCAGCGTCCATTGAACACAAGGACACGTTGGACACGGCCTGTGCGGCCAGCAGTGGGGCGTCGGCATTTGTTTGGTTCCGGCGTTCGGGCTCCGATGGCCGATAGTGACCGCTGCCCGTCCTTCATGAGTCAGCTCGGCGTTGACAACGACTCCAGTCAACGACTAAGGTCCAGCACAACAATATACACCTGATCACGACTCGCCATGGTTGCAAGGCCCGCCTAAAGCAACGCCATGGCGGGGCGAGTGATATGTTGTGCCTCTCGCCACCGGGTGGCGAATCGATCTGTCTCACCTGACCACTCGCACCGCCTCACCACCCGCGATCGACAATTCAGAAACCTCTTTAACTGTGATTGAAACCTTGTCACTTACTCTTTCACAACAGTCTTCTTCACCATGTCCTCGCCACCACCGTCACGGATGCGGACCACACTGGGCCCCGAGCAACTCACCGCCCTCGCGCAGGCCACACTGCACGACCGGGCGGTCGGCGTGCTCGTGGGCTCTGCGCTGGGCGACGCGATTGGGCTGTACACCGAGTTCCTGTCCGCCCGTCGCGCGGCGTCCGAATATCCGAGCAGGAAGTTCACGCTCCTTCCGTCTGCGACGCAGTTTGCGCAAGACTTCCACCGGCTCAAGCACCGCCCTGGCGAGTGGACAGACGACACGGACCACTCGCTGCTCATCCTGCTATCGTATCTGCACAGCGGGGAGCTCGACCCCTCCGACCTCGCGGCGCGCCTCCGCGTATGGGTCGACATGGGACTACGTGCCCTCGACACACCGCCACTCGGCCTCGGTCAGACGGTCGGGACGATCGTGCGCAACGAGGACTATCTCACGGACCCCGTCGCCACCGCACACGACGTCTGGCGCAAGAGCAACTACAACATCGCTCCCAACGGCAGCCTCATGCGTACCCACCCCCTCGGCGTCATCTGCATCCACCACACGCTCGACGAGACGTACGAAATCGCCGCAAGGTACTCGCGCGTCACACACGTCGACCCAAGGTGTGCCGTCGCGTGCATGGCCGGCACGGCCCTCATTCGCGGTCTCCTCCGCGGTGAGGTCACGGACGAGGCCCAAGTGGATTTCGTCATTGCCGGTGCCGTGGTGGCGTATGGCAATCTGGAGGGAGGTTTCCGCGCAAACGGTCCGAATACCGATGGCGAGCCGGGGATCGATACTGATGAGGTATGTACGGGGGTACAGACGTGGCGATGTGACCTGTGGTGGGCGATGCGTGGTGGTCGAGATGTGGTAGTGTCGAGGATGAGAAACAGAGAACCCACCCCGCTTCCGTCCCAGTACAATGGGAGACCAGAAGACCATGCTGGGGCAGACGCAAAGCAAAAAACCACAAACCAATACGACCTCCGCTTACCCCAGTTCATCCGGCACGCCACGGCCGCATCCCTCGCCGACCTCGACCTCGACGGCAAGGGCATCGGCTACGTCCTCAAGACGTTTGGCTCTGGCATCCTCCTACTCCGCCAGGCCATGCGACGCGTCGCCGCCGCCAACCGCTCGGTATCCGCCCCGCTCGGCGTGTTTGAGCCGCTCATCACGGACCTCATCATGTGCGGCGGCGACGCCGACACCAACGCGTGCTTTGCGGGTGCTCTTCTCGGCGCATACCTCGGCTACCGCGCCCTCCCGCCCCAGTGGCGCGACGGGCTGCGCCACGGCGAGTGGCTGCTTACCAAGGCTGAGGCGCTGTGTATTGTCCTCGATATCAGGGAGGGGAGCTATAATGGGAAAGAGGACAAGGATACACATCCCGATGGTGGGAGGGGCTTCCTCACCCCCCAGCAGGTGAGTTTAGCGATGGATAGGGCGCAGAAGCTGACGCGCCAGGTGGAACGAAAGTTTATGGAACTCCAGGCGAGGATGGCCGAGGACGCGCACAAGGTGAAGCTGAAGGAAGAGGAGGCAGCCAAGAAACGTGCGAAGGAAAGCAGGACTGGGTGGTTTGGCGGGTTCTCGTAAGCCCCTGTTTGGCGGGATCTTGTAAGCCCATGTAGTTTAAAGCGGTTTTGGGTGTGCTTGGAGGTGTCCCAAGAAGGCAAGTATATGTGAATGAAGAATGCAACGAGATATTGAAGTAAGCGTCCGAGGGCACGTCTTGACGAGACCGTGCAGACGCTGATGGTGATGGTGAACGCGCCTGCCTGGTGCTTGTCGTGCCGAATACCGATGTTCTAGATTTGACGCGCAGGACCCGATGCCGAGCAACACCCACAATCACAACGGGGTTGCAGTAGGGGCTGGGCGAACAAATGCCTGGCATCTTAGGGGCAAAAGTCAAAAAGATTCGACGTTGACATGATTCGAACATGCGCTCCCGAAGGAAGTTGATATGTAGAACGACTCGGTTCTAGTCAACCGCGTTAACCACTCCGCCACAACGCCCCCGAAATAGATGCTGTGCTTTTTCAAAATAAGGGTTTGGAGGAAGACCCTATTCAATTCATTATGTTTCACCCAGCAAACGGTCGTACCCGTTAACCCGTTCCGCCGTACGCACAACGAGCTGAGCTCACCTGATCACCTGGTGGTAGTGGCCGATCGCGAGTGCTGCAACCTCGAATTGCATTTATGGAGTGTGTGTCATCTCAGCACACGCTCAACACCACCATGTCACTCCCACACCTGCAGTATCCGCACATTCTCGACCTCGTCATCTCCTTTGCGTGCTGGGACACCAAGCTCGCGTTCCGCGCGACGTCGCGCGCGATCCGGGAGCGCGTCGACAAGCAGCTCTTTGCGCACGTCGTCGTCCGGCAGACGCTGGGGCGTGGCATGGCCTTTTCTGCGCCCGAGCATCTTCTCCCACTGCCCCTCGTGCGCGACAAGAGCGGGGACGCGCCGGCGGTGCCGCACGTGTGGCTTCCCGAGTGGGAGCCGGCGAGCGCGCTGTGTCGGCGGCTCGTAGCACGTTTTGTGCCTCTGCTCCCTCCGCCCAGTGACGGTACGCAGATTCTCGGCGCGGTCCCTACGCGCCCCACGCGGGGCTCGGGGTCACCTCCGCCCGCGCTCGTGGCGGCGCTCGCGCACGCGCGTGTACTCGACTTCGGCCCGAATGTCCACATTGGCAGCATGACGTACCCCCGCCTCGACGCGGCGCTCACCGGGGTGCACACTGCGCGCCGCGTGATGGATTCCAACACGGACCCATTCGCGGATACGGTCGTCGACTACCTCTACATCGTCCACGAGATGTTGCAGCCGGGTGAAACGCCTGGCGAGCTGGAGCTCCTCTGCGTGCCGGACGTGCACGATGGTACCACGAGGCAGGTCATCAATGTTCTCTACGACCCAACCGCGCCGAGGTTGCACGACGCAAACCTCTTGTTCGACTGCTGTTGCCCCACTACCCACGTCGTGTTTGCCTTCACACAGTACAATCCAGAGAGCGACCGAAAGCGCCACGCTGCCAAAGAGGAGGATACCACCAAAGAGTCAGACGCCAAGGACAACCAATACGACTTCCCCGACCACGCCCCCGTCCCGCGTCCCCCACCCCCACGGGCCCCTCCAGCAGCCGACCTCATGTCCTCGTTCCTCGGCCTCTTTCTCGACTTTGTCGCCCAGCGCACCCACCTATCGTACACGCTCATCGGGATCGAGGATATTCCGCGCGCCCTCATCGGGCTCGCACCGACAATGTCGGACGACGACGTGTTCGACGCTGTCCGCAAGGTGGTCGAAAACGCCCCAATGTGGTCGGACGGCGAGGACAGTGACTCCAATGGAGAGGAGTCGGGGCATACGCTGCGTATCCTGTCGCGCGACGCGTATGCTGCAGAGATCGGCGGCGACGCGTTCAGCATCCAGGTATTTGACCCTGAGGTTCCACTCGGCGTAGGTCTGTATTGCCCGCCGGTGCGTGGCATGGTTGGAGTGTTGAAGGGTGAGGATTGATGGTGTCCTATTCTATGTTCCCCCAAGGTTGTAAGGACGTGTCCCGATGTTTCATGTCGTCCACAGTCCATCCCCACCTTGAGGCTATTTCGAGGATCGGAGAGTGCTGGCGCTGGCGCAAGCTGACAACCACGATGGACTTACCATGCACGCTAACGACTCGCGCTCCACAGGGCCCAATGCCAAGATGTTACCAACGACAGCAAGCCAAATCAGTCACACTGCTACCTTAAACTTCTGGCCCGCAGGAGGTCTTGCTAACGTGGTCCTCTTGCTGCTGTATGTATATGAAATGGGCATTTTTCGCCTGCGGCCGGCTGCCGGTGGCCTGTGGCCCCGCAGGCGCCCCGAGCGCCCCTAGCGACGGGTAGTTTACTGACATGGCGACTGGACCAAGATTGCATAGAGCCGGGGCCCGAAAGCTCCACCATGCAGTATGGAGCCTTAGTATTTGGCGTGGTGAAGAATACAGCAGAGACGCAGGACTGATGCCTCTGAGTGGCCGGATTTGACCGACGATAAGATGACCGTGGCGTGCGCCAGGAATGTGTGGCGTGCCTGGGCAAGATAAATCATCACTCATCACACCATCGCCCTGGGCCGTGGCGTACACACTTCGTGCTATAGCCACAGTATGCTGCAACCCCGCGCGCGATGTGGGCTGCGCATACTGCGCTGGTACAATGGTGTGAACTGTGGACTCGTTTCGAGCCCACCTTGGTTCTTCGCATGCTCTGGACATGCGACGTGCAGATGTCAACCGATGGCAACACGCGGGGGCCGCCCCAGTCGCCATGGTTCTGACGTCAACCGCCTCCCTGCTCTCGACCGCCGCCCTTGCTCTCGACAGCCGTCCTTGCTAGACGGAATTCGCCGAGCAAAGAATTCCAGAAAAACGAGGTTGCGTGATGCTTGCAATGTCGTGATGGCGACGCAGTGTCCCACAGCAACGGCAGGGGGACGTCTAATGCTCGGCAACGACAACAACATGGTGTCGGGATTGCAGTGTATAAGAAGTGCTGTGAGGACGAGTGAAGAAGACCATCAACTGCCTGATCTCCCACAGCCTACCACTCACTAGCACCACCCAATCCCACAAACCACGCACCATGGCCCCCATCGCTGTCTCTGCTCCCACCGACGCAGTCGCCCAGCTCAAGGACGCTGTCGCCTCCGTCTCCCTTGGCGAGGTCGCACCCGCCGACCTGAGCGTCTACTCTCAGTTTGACTCTACGCCCACCATTGGCACCGAGTTCCGCAAGCTCACCGACGACGGCAAGCCAACGCTCTCGATCCGCGAGGTGCTCGCCGACGACCGCAAGCTCAAGGCCCTCGGCCGCCTCGTGTCTGAGCGCGGTGTCGTCTTCTTCCGCGACGCCGAGATTACCCCCGACGAGCAGCTCGTCCTTGTCGACAAGCTGGGCAAGTTTGGCGGCAAGCCCGCGAACAGCGGCCTCCACGTCCACCCCCTCACGCTCGAGGGCACCAAGCACGGCGACGAGATTAGCCAAATCTCCAACCAATACGTCTTTACCGAAAAGTACAAGGTCCCCAACCAGGGCGAGCTTGCCCGCGACTTTAACGCCAACAGCTGGGTGAGTGCTACCTGGACTTTCACTTATCCTTGCATCGCTCACGCTTTCATAGCACTCGGACATTACCTTTGAGCCGGTACCCTCCGACTACGCCTCGCTCCAGATCCGCACGATCCCCAAGGTCGGCGGCGACACACTGTGGGCGTCGGCGTACGAGGCCTACGACCGCCTCTCGGCGCCGTACAAAAAGTTCCTCGAGGGCCTGACTGCCCTCCACAAGGGAGAGGGCTTTATTCAGCTCGCACGGGCGTACAACCTCCCCCTCCGCGACGTGCGCGGCTCGCCCGACAACACGGGCGACGACCTCGAGGCCGTCCACCCCGTCATCCGCACAAACCCCGTCACGGGCTGGAAGGGCCTCTTTGTCAACAAGGGGTTCACAAAGCGCATCGTCGAGCTCAACAAGGCCGAGTCGGACGAGGTCCTCGATTTCCTCCACCGCCACATTGCACTCAACCAGAACTTCCAGGTCCGCTTCCGCTGGGAGCCAAACAACCTCGCCATCTGGGACAACCGCTCCACCTACCGTAAGTAATGAAGGGTTGCCGAAAGACATGCCCTGCTCACACCCGCAGACGCCATCACCGACGACGTTCGTGGTCTCAACCGCGAGGGAACGCGCTCGGTCAGCCTCGGCGAGCGCCCTTTCCTTGATCCCAACTCGGTGTCGCGTCGTGAGGACCTGGCCAAGAAGGCCGCCGCTGAGGCTGAGGCGACCGCGTAAGAGAAGAGTTTGTCAACGTTGTACATATTGCATAGGTTTCTCTACGTTTCATTGGGAATGCAGTTGGCGGTGGCTGGTTGCCGAGCGCCCAATGGGTTTGACGGCCATTCGGGCACGGTTTGGGCATGGGGACAAGACACGCGGTGGCCCAGCAGCACGAGGAGGATGTGGCGGAACCGTTTCCATAGCGACAGGTGTGAGGAATCTGTAATGGTCATGAGGCGGGTTTGGAAGCGAGGAGAAGTCTAGGTTGAGTTGACAAGTGTGTGGGGCGAATCCGTCCGACGCAACATGGTATACACGTTTCAGCCTCCCCGACGTGGCAGCATTACACCTCCATCCGCACCACTCGTATCCTCTTGCCCACAGTGCTCGGAAGTCCTGCGCTTATTTCCGTTGCATTTGTGTATTGAACCAGCTCTCTGGCAAGACAAAGTCCACTGTTGAGTAAGCACAGCGTGGCTTTGTTGATCCTTACCCTCTAGTTTCCTCGCTCGACCTCCAGGTGTGCCTTTGTAATACCAGTCTCCACCATGTACTGCTCGGCAGAAACGAGATTAAGAGCCTCGTCAATCCTCGTACGGGAAGGCGGTGCGGGGGGATAACGGGAACATTTGGTGTAGTGGTTAGATCGCTGGGTTGCCCTCCATTTTATAGCCTTTTCGAGATCCTGGTGTTTGCAGCGGGGACCGAGAAGCCAGAGTGGTGGAACCTTGTCAATATCGACAAGCGTGACACGGTCAACACTTTCGACAAGTTGTTGGATCAGGCCAATTACCCATTCGCCACCACCCTCGTGCAACGGGATGTCGGAGTTTTGCTCGACCAAGTGGATAGCGACGTCGTCCAGCGATGCCCAGCGAGGGCCGTCGTCCAGCCATACCCAGTGAGGGCCTTCAATAAACCGGAGCGACGGCCAATTCCCACGCCTCAAGTCGTACTTGAAAGTGAGGACAACTTTCTCCGTGTCTAGAGCAAGGCGAATGCTCGACCGGAACTCTTGCAGTGTGAATCGCGTCAAGTCGAAAACATGAATGTAGCGTCGCGCAACGATGCTGGCTGCATTCACAAGGTTGAATGTGCGCACCCAGTCGGGCTTGGTATAGTTTCGAAGACGCTCGAAGAGGCGCCGGAGGTTGATACCGTTGCTGTGCACGTCGATGATTCGGGCCAAGCTCAGAGCTTCCAGGATGGATTCAGAGTCGTCCCACCAGCCACTGGGATTGCGAGGCTCAAATCCAGGGATGCGGCCGTCGGGCGCTTCGATGGAAATGTGCGTCGTTGGGAGAAGACGGAAGACGAGATGGTTGTAAAACAGCGGGGTACAGCGCTGGAGAAACTCGCGTGACGAGGCACGGAGGGATATGAGGAACTCGCGGTTCGGGTTTTCGAGAATGGCGTCGATGATGTGAGGGTATCCAGCGTGATCGATGACGGGGGTTGGGTGCGGGGCACTCGACGAGGCTGGTTCCAGTGGGTTTGTGACGGAAGAAGGTAGAGACGGTGAGATCCGAGGTGACTCGTCGCTTGCCAGGCGCTGGCGTTTGGGAGAGGGCAAGGTGATGGGTTGCGGAGCGCGGCGTTTCGGTTTCGAGTCGCGAGGGGCCATGATGAATTGTTAGGAGTGAGAATGAGACCTGGGGTCAAGGGGAACTTCTGTACTTATATACCGTCACCTAGAGTCACCTCAGTCGTCAAGGTGCAGTGGCAATGCGACAACAGCACTCTGCCCAGCAACAACAACAAACAGGCATGCACAAGTGTGGTCATGTGATCATATTGATACGTGCCTGTAATTTGTCCACGTGGAATTTCTAATGATTGGGACAAACCATTACAAAAGCGACCAAGCATTTCAATCAGCATCCGAGTGAACTCATCACATCAGTCAACGCTGGCAGAGACGCCGCTTTGTCCCCTCGATCCACAATCACAAGTCGCGTTCTGGACATCAACATTCCCCCTCGACCTCAACGACCACCACTACCTCGACCCCAGTTTCAAGGGCTGCGGCAATGTCTTCACCTCCGAAGCGCTCCTCTGCTGCTTCCGACGCGGGACCAAGCCGGCGCCCGGTCGTCCTCTCTCCCGCCTACGTTGGTCACCACGCGCATGGGCCATGTGCTGACGCCAGAACAACCGTCGTCATTCATTGTACGGCACCGATGATCGGGTGGTGATAGAGTGAGTCTGGTTTCTTTGGCGTAGGTACAACACGCAAAGGCTGCTACACCACAAGGTGTTGTTGACAGCCTTATCACGCGTTGGGACCCGTCACACCACTCCGCTCTTACTGACCTCTCAGCCCCGGGGCGCGTGTCTGGAAGGTCGGATACTCTGGAGAACCCGACCCGCGCGGTGTGTTTTGGGCCGTCGACGATGCCGATGCCGAGCGTACATCCGCAGGCGAGCTCTACGACCTCGATCTGTGTGCAATGCGTGGCGCGTATGGGAGCCGTTCCGAGGCACGTCGGCTCGTAGCAGGGCGGATAACGCGTCGACTACGCGACACGTTTCACAAGTATGTAACCGGTTCCTCGTTTCAAGCTGACCACTACAAGACACCTCTTGACCGATGGCAAGGCTCGCAAGGTCATTGTGGTCGAGAATACGTTCCTGCCCACTTACGTCAAGGAGGAGATTGCCAACGCGCTCTTTGAAAACCTCAAGGTGGGATACGAAGGCTTCGTTGCTGACTGTAGGCACCATCTGTCGCGTTCACTCCGTCGAGTCTGCTGGCGCTCGTTGCCTGTGGACGCGCTACGGGTCTCGTCGTCGACTGCGGCTGGCTCGAGACGACAGTCACCCCTGTTTACGCGTCGAGGCCGCTCAACCACCTCGCGCGTTCGACCCCTACAGCTGGGCGCATGCTGTTCACTCGCCTGCGTGCGCTCCTGCGCCAGTACGGAAAGTATTACCCGCCATCGTTACCACGGCATCGTGCACCGGAGCCCATCGCGCCACCCCTTTCGGTTTTGACGAACCGCCTTGTCGAGCGTGTCCTCACCGAGGCGTGTTTTGTATCGGAAGAGGAACCCCAGGACCTATCTGAACCAGTTGCGATGATGGGCGTCGAGCCCATGGAACACCCCGCAGAGATTGACGACCGGGCACTCATGTTTGCCTTGAAGGAACGGTACCAGGACTCGGACGCGGCCGACTGGACGCTCTTGATTCCTGCCCCACGCGGTATCGGCCCTGGTGGACGACTCGTCGTGCCCGGTTGGGTGCGTGAATACGCGACCGAGGTTCTGTTTGGTGACGGACCAAATGAGGACCCGGCCATACCCGAGGTAGTGCTCGACACTCTGGCACGACTCCCAGCCGATCTGCGCGCCGAGATGGCGCCCGCCGTCCTCATTACGGGCGGCATCGCATCCTTGCCGGGAATGATTCAGCGTATTCGCACCGACATGATTCGATACCTCCCACCAGACCCGACCCATGCGGAAGATTTGCGCGGCCAGCTCGCGGCCTGGCGTACCCAAGGCCGTGAGCGCTACCCGTCCCTCTACGGCCTGGACGACAAGATTGCGGTCCTCAACGATCCTGCTCCGGTGGACGGAATGACAGGCGGTCGCGGTGGTGCCGTCCCACGCTGGGTACCCCATCTACTTCCTTGGGTCGGTGCCTCGCTTGCTGGGTGAGTTTAAAACTGTGTGGGTGACAGCGTTGACGATCAGGTTGTTGAAGACGTCATCGGTCCCCCTTATTCGCGAAGACTACGACCAGCTCGTCACCGAGGCAGTAGAGCGCGGCGACGAATACAAGGCCGCAATCGAGGCAGAGCGTGAAGGAGCACCGGCGCCGAGTGTGGGTCTGGACATTGAGGAACTGCGTCCAGGTATGGTGAACCGATTGCCCGCAGCCGTGCACAAACGCGGCTGGGGCGTGGGTGACATTGTTCCTGACTGGACTACGACGCGTATCCGTGCTGGAGTCTAGTGCGGGGTCGGGCTTGAGGTTGTCACCATGACTCTTTTTGTTTAATGGCATTGTGTATGTTACAACCAGGTATTGCACGGGTGCCTCTTTGCGAGTGAGCACGCGTGTGCAGCCCGTCGTGGTGCGCTGGATGTGATTCCCACGTCCACGCTGGCCATCGTCGGCCCAGAGCTGTTCCTGCCCAGTTTTGCAACGTATGGTGAGGACGACATTGCCTCACGAATCATAATTATCTGTCGGGTCCATTTGGCGCCGCCCAGCCCTCCGGTTGCGTTTTGCTCACCATCTACCCCTCATGCTGACCTCGCGACGCGCCTCCTCCTCATGCTGACCTTGGGACGCGTCTTGCATTCATCGCCGCTCCAACACGGAGCCACACCCAGAGCACATGACATCATGTGGTCGACGCAGCACACGTGTGTCGGATAACGTTCGTCGTTGTCAACGCAACAAAAAGCTGGGCCGTCTACGGAACGAGGTACGAGGAGCTAATACTTCGGGGTCGACGCGACCGAGGTCCGAGGTCCGAGGCCCCAGCTACTGTTACGTTGGAACCAGCACTGTTTGGTCGACAATTGCTTGTGGAGGACGTGCAGGGAGGGACAAATGGGCATGTGTGCTGACCCAAGCGTCCTCTTGGTGTTGCTCTACCGTCCTCCTTGTCGTCGCGGACTTGGTCGTTGAGATATGTTCGCTCTCCTTCAAGGTGCTATGTCGAGGCTGAGTGTGTTCGGAAATGGACAGCGGGAACCGGGGAATATTAGAGCAGGAACAGCCTGTCACCATATGGCTTGACCGAGTACTGTATAACCAACGCCGTCACCCCCGTCACTCACGACTACGACGTGCCGAGTTTGGGTTGGGCGTGTCATGCGGGGAGCTACCCTCCTCGGATTCACTGCAAGTGCAACTCTATCGGGCGGGGATTTCATTTCGCACTCTAAAAACGTGTCGAGTACCTTGTACCTGTTCGCGACTGTCGTTGTTTCAGGAACCGGAGGCAATAATCAGCTACCCGCACGTTTGCGTTTGAAACGTTGGGCCTCTGCGGACGTTGTTCCTCACTACTGCAAGGGACGGTTCCAACTGACATGTTGGCTACGGCAATGCTCGCAATGCTGATTCCCAACTGATGACTGTGCCTCCATGTTCGTCGAGTTTGGGGTCGCACCGATCCAATGTTCCTGAACCAGTAAGACGCGTCGTGGATCCAGTTGGCAGTGTCACCAGCGCGTCGCTGGTTCCAACGCTTGGCATGGGGCACGGGGTATCGGCAACGCGTCGCTGGAACCGAGACGTGACCACCAGGCCCCGATATGACAGCATTTACGACGCCTTGCTACATCCTTGCAACGAGCACCGAACTGTCTGCGACGCGTCGTCGAACGCGTCCTTGGAGTCGTCGGCGCGCGTCGTGGTGAGTATCACCGAGAGGGTACTTATACTCGGGTCCGGGGAGTGTTGGACGCCATGATTCTCCTCTCGCAAAACCTCCCACCCTCAGTGTAGTAGTAGTAGTAGTAGTCCCACTCTTTTACATTCCTTTACACCCACGCTCTTTTATAACCACCCACCACCATGCGTGTGGCAGCCCTCGTGCTCAGCCTCGGGCTGCTCGTCGGTCCCGTGGTGGCAAACCACCAACCCGGCGACGCCCTCTTTGGCTTCCACTGTACGTAGCAAAGCACTTGTGAGGGAGATACTAACAGGACAGATCCCCAGAAGCACCGACGCAACGTCGAACCCCGTGACGAGGACGTCTACGCAACGGCCAACATTGCCGGTGGCAGTTCGTCGTCGTCGACCGACCTCCCCGGCGCGCGGAAAGAAGTGCACACGTCGGGCGACCTGTACGACACGTTTGAAATCCACGACGAGGGCGAGCCCGACACGACCATCTACGGCAGTGTCTACTTCAACTATTCCTACGACGATTCCAACGGCGTATACCAGGCGGACACGCTCAGCATGACGAGCTGCGTCATCGTGGGACTGGAAGCCACCACCGCCGAGGGCCACGACTCGGATATGGGCAACGGAAAGTGCTTCACAACGGACCTTGCGGTCGCTGGAGACGACGATGACGACGAGAACAAGTCTTCCGAGCACGGTATCGAGGGCAGCCGCGTCGCGACATACGGTTTCCAGTATAAAGAAGGCGACGACACGAAAGTGGACCACTATGCCGCCGTCGTCTTCAACTATTCCGACCCGTACGGCACCTATATCCCCGGCAACGCCATACTCAGAAGCTGCGTCGAGATCAACATTACCCACATCGAGGGCATGGCCACGTCGACATCCATGTCGGCTGCTTGCTACCAGACGACCTTTGTCGGGTCCTTGCCCTCTGATCACCAGACGTACGTCACTGTCGACGCGATTACAAACGGCGGCGGTAGCCCCACTGCCACTGTTTCAGGCAGCATCATCACTGCCTCGGCGACGGGTTCGGCATCCGGAAGTGTTAGCCCTTCCATCACGGCGTCAGGCCCATCTGCAACTGGCTCGGGTGCTTCAGCCTCCCGTTCGGGAATGTCTGCCACGGGGTCTGGCCCGTCTGCCACCGGTTCGGTTGGCCCATCCGCTACTGCATCCTCCAACCCATCCGCCACCGCTGCCGGTGGAGCCACCAGTTATCTCGTCGGCGCGTCCGTCGGTGTGTCCGGTCCTGCTGGTAGTGGTCCCTCGGGCTCGGCCGACCCCAGTGCGTCTGGCCCCTCGCAGAGTGCCACCTCGTGCCTCCCTTGGAATGCCATGGGTGGAGCGCCTCCTCCGGGGTACCCACTCTGCACGGACGACGTGAGTGGCACGGCGTCAGCGACGGCGGGCGACCCCAGTGGCTCCGGTTCCGCCTCGGCCACGGGCTCGGGCAGCTACCCCAGTGCGTCTGGCTACCCCAGTGCGTCTGGGCCATCGCAGAGCGCTACCTCGTGTCTACCCTGGAACGCCATGGGTAGTGCTCCGCCTTCTGGATACCCACTCTGCACGGACGACGTGAGCGGAACAGCTTCAGCGACGGTCGGTGACCCCAGTGGCACCATCACCACTGGCACCGTCACCACTGGCACCGCCACCACTGGCTCTGCAAGCAACTATCCCAGCGCGTCTGGCCCGTCAGCGAGCGCCTCTTGCCTCCCCTGGAACGCAATGGGCGGCGCCCCGCCTCCCGGCTACCCACTCTGCAATGACGACGTGAGCGGCACCGGCTCAGCAACGGGAAGTCCATCCGCGACTGCTTCCGCCACCAGTGCTTGGCCGTCCGGGAGTGCCACATCCTGTCTCCCCTGGAACGCAATGGGAAGTGCTCCTCCTTCCGGATATCCCCTGTGCACCGACGACGCGAGCGGCACCGCCACGGGTCCCTCGGCGACCGCTTCCGCCACAAGTGTTACGGACCCGAGCAGTGTATCGACGTCGTGTACGGAGAGCCACACGTCTGGCTCGCCGTCGCCTTCTGGTTCGCCGGCGGCATCGGCATCGGATCCCAGCAAGCCATGCACAAAGTGTCACAAGAGCTCCGTGCCGCCGAGTGCCTCGACGTCTGGGCCGGGATACGACCCGTCTGGGCCGGGTTATGACCCCTCGACTGACCCCTCTCGCCCGTCGGGCACCCTGCCTAGCTCGGCTCTGCCCTCGACGAGCGGTTTCCCCCGTGCGTCTACCAGCGGCGACCCTAGTGCGTCTACAGGCGGGACCCCTCCGTCTTCCGTCGCCTCGACGACGCCATGTACGGCATGCAAGGGCACGCCTACCCCGTCGGGCACGAGCGTCCGCCCGTCCACCAGTGGCACCCCGGGTACGCGTCCCGTCACTCCGTCTACCACTCCCGACCCGTCGACGAGCCCGTCGACGAGCCCGTGTCCGTCCAACGAGACCACGCCGACGACTGCCCCGTCCACTAGCCCCTGTCCGTCTACGTCAACCGCCCCGGGGCCTAGCTCAACGCCTAGCGACCCGGTCTATCCCAGCGACCCCGTCCCCAGCTACCCCTACCCCAGCGACCCCGCCCCCAGCGACCCCAGCTATCCCAGTGACCCGATCCCCAGTTACCCCGTGGACCCCAGCGGTCCCGTCCCCAACCCCCCCGTCTACCCCAGCAACCCCTACCCCAGCGACCCTAGCCGCACCGTCCCCAGTTACCCTGTCGACCCCAGTGACCCGGTCGACCCCAGCAACCCCTACCCCAGCAACCCCTACCCCAGCAACCCCGTCCCCAGTTACCCCGTCGACCCCAGCAACCCCTACCCCTCCGACCCGTACCCCACACCCAGCACGACCCCCCGCCCGTGCCCCACCTGCCGCACGACGCCGACGACGCGCCCGTCGACGCAGACCGGCCCGATCCCCTCGTCGACCGGTACGGGCACCGTTCCTGACCCCAAATGCGCGACGTGCAAGGGCACCAAGACGTCTACGCCCCCATCGAAGAGTACCGTTCCGCCCAAGGACCCCAAGTGTACGACGTGCAAGTCGTTGCCGACGCCGAGCGCGCCCAACGACCCATACCCATCGGACCCGCAAAACCCCTACCCGTCCGACTCGCTCAAGCCCAAGAACCCCTACCCGTCTGACCCGCCCAAGCCCAAGAACCCCTCGGACCCACAGGACCCACAGGACCCCTCGGACCCGCGCAACCCCACCCCCGAGCCCGTCACAGTCACAAAGACACTCCCTTGCCCGTGCGCCAGCTCATCGGGCACCGGCACAGGGTCATACCCTGGCACTGGTGGGAAGAAGAAGTGCAAGCGCAGCACCGGGAAGCGGCGCCTCGCCAAGGTCCTTGCTGCGTAGAGTCCCGAAGATGGTTGAGGTTGTATTATTATTTTTCATATTCAGTTTTAGACCTCGGCCGGGACGGTATCCCTTGATGAATTCTTCTTTATGATCTGGTCTGTGGTAGGTTGGGGAGGATGTGTCTGGGGAACCGAGGTTAGGGCGGGAGAGGGGTTGTATGGGCGCGCGCATGAACAAGTGGACAGGTGGACGGGTGAGGGATGATCACAAATTGCGGGTTTTTGGAATATTTTGGGTCTATTTACAGGGGTTGACACTGGTGCACTGGTGAACGAACTGCCAAAGCCCATGCCATTACTTTCTGACGGCGATAAATTAATGGTAACTGCCACTGTGCCTTGGCAGCGGTATCGTGAAGAACGGCTGCAAGGGCAAAGGAACTGAAGAGAGATGGGGAAGGAATGTTGACGAGTATATATGCCACTTCCAAGCAAAGCCCGTAATTCTTGCGTTGTCCATGAACACCTGCACCTTCCGACTCTGCCATCCCTAGCTAATCTACCGCTCCGGAGCCCACATGCTTTCCACCTCTTATCTCTCAATGCAGTGCTTTCGTGGACGGCGCGTCAAGGACGCTTTCCGCCTCGGCGTGGATGACAGTTGCCACAAGCCGCACGTTTCAGGCACGCACCCAGAGGTGGTCACTGCCCAATTTGATCCCGTCGCCGCCGTGACTGTTGCCCTCACCCCTTCCTCCACTCTGCAAGTCATCACAACGACTTTGCTCCAGCCTCCATCTTTTCCACCACTTCTCCAACCCCGCCCCCAGGAACTTGCAGGAACTTGCCCATCATGGCGGACAGTGGGTTCTTGTACGGTATGGCTTTAAACCTGCTGACAACAGGCATGCGCGGCGCGGATGTAAACCAGGACCGGCGGTTCAAGGACAAGGAGGCGGCGAGCATCAAGGCGACAAAATTCCCGGCACACTTTGGCGAGAAGGTGAGTGTTGAGTGGTTGGGGTGGATAGGGTTTGGGCTGGTTGAGATACGGGGGAGGGTGTGATGGGATGGTGTCGGCAGCTACTCAAGTCCCTCCCGTTGCTCATGACCTTTCCCTCGTCCCTTTGCGTCAACCCCGTTCGCTTCAAGCCGCTGACACCCAGGTCGACCTGCGCAAAGTTAACCTCTCGGTGCTGCGCCCATGGATCGCCAAGCGGGTCACCGAGCTCATCCGCGTCGAAGACGACGTGGTCGTCGAGTATGTCTACTCGATGCTCGAGGACAAGGACAAGCCGGTGCGTTGGGGTCGGGTGCAGCTCGCGCGCGTCTATGGCTTGTCACTGGTGGCTATCGTCGTATACCAGAGACCACATGGACGTGCGCGGGGTTCTGACGCCCTGGGTTGAACCTGTTGCTAACTCGCCCAGATTCCCGACCCGAAGAAGATGCAGGTTGCGCTCGTCGGGTTCATGGACAAGTACGGCGCGGCGGCGTTCATGGACGAGCTGTGGAAGCTCCTCCTGTCTGCGCAGCGGACGGTCGGCGGTGTGCCTGCTGAAGTGAGTGGCGTGGTGTTTATGAGTGCCGAGCGCGTGTTCGATGGTTTGCACCCGGGCGCATGCCGGCGTTCTTTGTGTTGAGGTGGTCGTCACATCTCTCCTTGCTTGTGGTAGATCTCCCCCCACTGACACCACAGTTTATCGAAGCGAAGAAAAAGGAGCTCGAGGCGCAACAACGTGCCGGGCCCCCCGCCAACCTCGATGACCAGATGCGCCTGCGTGCGGATGCGCTCGCGTCGCGTGACCCTGGGGGAAGGAGGGTGAGTGTCGTGTCTCATGTTTCAGTGACCCAACCACCCTTGGGATCTGCATTGTCGGATCGGCACGAGCGCTATCTCTTATCTTCACGTGACATTGCGTGAAAGATCACGACAGAGACATGACATGCATGACAGAAACATGACAGCGATGGCTGGCTCAGAATGTTCGGCGACTGGGGCTACTGTCGTGGCGGCGAACCAGACTTCCACGGTCTGCTTGACCTCGCCAGTTCGAATATCCCACATTTCTTTAGAGACTCCCCAAATCCCCACCTTCACCCCCGCTGACAGTCAGGAAGTCGACCCCTTCCGCGCAGGCGGCTACCGCGAACGCGACGACAACTACCGCTCCGGCCCACCACCCCGTCGCTTCGACGACCGCGACCGCGGCGGCCGGTTCGACGACCGTGATCGTGATCGCGGCCGATTTGACCGCTACGACCGGGGAGACCGGTACGAGCGCGATAGGGGCGACCGCTTCGACCGCGGCAACCGCGACCGGGACCGCGGGTACGGCGGCTACGGACGGCGCGATGACTTTCGCGACCGTGAGCGGGACAACGGCTACGGGGCTCGTGGAGGACGCGATCAGCGCCCTCGCAGCAGGTCGCCGCCACCTGTCCGGCGCCCGTCGCCTCCGCCGCGTAGGCGCTCGCCTTCGCCTCCCGCACGCCGCCGGTCACCGTCTCCCCCGCCTCGCCGCCGTCGGAGCCCGAGTGGAACTCCGCCGCGTCGTGGGCGCGAGGACTCGCCTCCTCGCCGCGCGCGTGATGATTCCCCTCGTCGCGCACGTGAGGACACTCCGCCTCGCCGCGCTCGTGATGACACTCCTCCTCGTTGCGCGCGTGATGACACTCCCCCGCGCCGACGCGATAACACGCCGCCAAGCCGTCCTCGTGACGATACCCCTCCTCGTCGTCAGCGCGACGAGACACCCACACCGCCTCGCCGGGCGCTCGATGACACACCCCCTCGCGTGGACACACCGCCTCGTCGGGGCCGCGACGACTCTACGCCGCCTCGTCGCAGGACATCTGACACACCGCCGCGCGCACGTGAGCGGGCTGAGACGTCCGGCAGCATGTCTCCTCGCAAGGCTGGGCAGTATGAGACGTCTCCTCGCAAGGCGGTGTCGTCGTCGCGGTCTCGCTCACCCGTCCGGCCGGGCAGTGGTGATGTTGGCGACGCTGGCGGTGCAGACGAGGGGAAGAGCGGTGCTAGGGAGCGCAGCAAAAAGGCAAAGCTCGCCGGGCCGCTTGCCGCTAGCAAGTGGGCGTAACGTAGGTTAGCGCTGGTAACGTAGCGATGCAGGGCTATAGAAGATTTATGAAGCTGCAGGGGTGTAAGTGCACGGCATTGGGGACCGCCTTGCTGGGGGTTGAAACGCGTCTTGTAGCAGCGGGATGCATGATGGTTGGCCGAGAGCTGCGTGCTGTGCAATTGGGCTGGCAGCGGGGTTGATGTGGTTAGGCTAGAGGAGACTACTGAGGGGCTAGGCTCTGGCGGTACGGGGAGTGAAAGTCGCCGAGAGTGGGGAGTTACTCGGTCTGGCAGGCGCGGGTGTACCCAGGGGTAAGTGGTAGGCAGTGCTGGATGGTGTTTGAAGACGGGCGACGGTGTCTGGCTGCGTGGGTATTAGAACGCGAGCCAGGGGTTTATTAGGGGGTCGCGCTGTTGCGTTTGGTATTGCTGTGAAAGGGTGGAAAAGGGCGGTGCTGTAATGGCTGGGGGGTTACGTTTTGGGTTACTGCAAAAAGAACAAGTGGCATGTCGCCTCGGCTTGGTTCTCATGCACGGACGAGCGAGCGAGCTACAACTCGCTCTTGGGTGCAAGCGGTTAAGCGGTTCGGTACCTAGGCACGAGGTGTTTCCCTCTGTTCCCTCTGGTCTTTGGCCGTGCACCATGCACCACAGGACAGGACAGATGGACGCGGCACGCGGCTGCCCGCACAACGCGTCTGCCCTGCACCTCGTATGCACTACGGTACTCCCTGCCCCCAATGCGCTGTACTGTGCTCTCTCCCGTCCGCGTCGGAACTGGGCCCTCCAAAGAGGCCCTCGTTAGTCGCGCTCCATACACGCACTGTGGATGCACGCCGGCAGCACTGCCGTCCCGCGTCCCCGGTGGCGGTGGTATCTGAAGCCAGAGGGGTCAGAGTTGAGGGGTCCCTGTATCAGTCTAGCCGCATGCATGCACACAGTTTGCACGGCGTGCACTGCTTTTGCAGCGTCATGTAGACGAGTGTAGCGGGTGTAGTGGTTGTATGCATGGGTTGTGGTGGTTTGAGATGGGATACAAGAAGGCCTTGCATTGTTGCCTTCTTTCGACGCCCCCCACCGATCCCCCCACCCCCACTTCAACTCTCAACTCTACTCTCGTTTTTGACACGACTGTCCTTTTGTTGTTGTTCATCCAACCTTTATCCACCCAACCGCACCCAACCGCATCGACGGCCACCTCGCACCCGCACCCCACACGCACACCCTACTCCCCGTCTACGCCACTTTGTCTCTCCTTTGCTCCCACCTAGCCATACCCTTTCCACCTTTCCACCCTCACCCTTCCTCCCATCTGTCCTTCTTCCATCTTCACTCTTCACTCTTCACTCTTCCACACACCCACACACGCGCGCATCCATCATGACCGCGTCCAACATCCCCTTCAACGTCAGCGAGCACTACAAGGTGCACGAGGTCATTGGCGAGGGCGCCTACGGCGTCGTAGTGTGAGTGCCTTTCCCTCTTTCCCATTCAGTCGCACCCCCATTCATGCGGTCATGTCCGCTGGCACATCGGATGCGCACATCCACCGCCCACGCGCCCATGGCGAGAAACATGTCCACCCTTGCCGCTCTACATGCCTCACTCGCTATCCTCACTCCCCATGGCCACCGCTGACATGCAGCTCGGCCGTGCACATTTCCTCTGGGACAAAGGTCGCCATCAAGCGCATCACCCCCTTTGACCACGCCATGTTCTGCCAGCGCACTCTGCGCGAGATCAAGCTCCTCCGTCACTTCCGGTGAGTCCAAGAGTGCGCGGTAGTTGAAAGGAGGGAGACGCGCTCTCGAGAAGAGCCGGGCTGGCTTGGCGCTGGCGGCGCGGCTGAGCGTCGTCGTCGCGGCGTCTGTCGTACGTCTGCGGCGCTACGAACAATGGCGCTCGACGCCAAGCCCGACCATGCCGAGCAGCTTGCTCTCCTTTGGTCGGCGCCAGTCTCGACATTACCAATTGGAGCAACAACAAGCGCCTCCTTTGTTCCTTGCTGCCATCGACCCATCATTCCGCTAACCCATCAGTCACGAGAACATCATTGCCATCCTCGACATCATTGCGCCGCCATCCTACGAGGCCTTCCACGAGGTCTACCTTGTCCAGGTGCGTCTTTGTGTTCCCCCGCTCCCACCCCAGTCCCAGTTTCTTTTTTGTGTTCCGGCATTCCTTTGCTTCCCGCAAACACCCCCTCCACCCTGCACTTGCACCCTGCATCCCACACCTGGACACCCGGGCACCCAAGCCCGAGCCGGTCTCCGAGGTGTCACGCGTGACAGCCCGCGCCGCGCGCGTGTGCTCCGCGCGTGCCGTGCATGCTGCATTGACGCGTCGGAAGCATGCATGCAGCGTGTGTGCGCCCCCTCACGCACACATCTAGCGCCAATGGTGGCATCCCTCGCCCTCGTCGCACTCCTCGTGCTCGTCACCTGCTCACACCACAGGAACTCATGGAGACTGACCTCCACCGCGTCATCCGCACCCAGGAGCTTAGTGACGACCACTGCCAGTACTTCCTCTACCAGGTGAGAAGACCCACCGCTTCTGTCCCATCCACCGGGGATTGTCCCCGGCTTCAACACCATCACACCCCCTTTTTCCATCGGCCCACCTCGCCGTCGGAACGGGGGTTTGACCCCAAGTGATTGGGGTTACTGCTTCGGGAAGTGCAAAGGTGGAATGGTTCCGGGAGTGTCCCAGGCACACATGTCCCCGAACCCGGCACTTTTGTTTTTCCGACCCCCGCACAGGCACACCCGGTGCCGCGCGTGCACGGCGCGCAGCACGCGTGTTGCATGAATCGGGGGTGCTCACCTGGCCGTCACCTCGTCCTCCGTACTCGCGCCTCGCACTCGCTGACAGACAGACCATCCGCGGCCTCAAGGCGCTGCACTCTGCCAACGTTCTCCACCGTGACCTCAAGCCCTCCAACTTGCTCCTCAATGCCAACTGCGACCTCAAGATTTGCGACTTTGGCCTTGCGCGCTCGGCGGCCATGCCTCCTCCCGACGCCGGACCCAATGGCGGCAACGGCTTTATGACTGAATACGTCGCCACCCGCTGGTACCGTGCGCCCGAGGTCATGCTCTCGTTCCAGGAGTACTCGAAGGCGATCGACGTGTGGTCTGTCGGTTGCATCCTCGCCGAGATGATCAACGGCAAGCCCCTGTTCCCCGGTCGTGGTGAGTCACGCGCAAAAGGCACGGTCGCGATCTGCACTTGCTGACACTGCCCCAGACTACCACCACCAGCTGTCGCTCATCCTCGAGTGCCTGGGTACGCCGACCATGGACGACTTCAACGAGATTACGTCGTCGCGCTCAAAAGACTACCTCCGCGCACTCCCGTTCCACCGCCGCCGCGACCTGCGCGAAATGTGCCCAAAGGCAAAGCCCAACGCGCTCGACCTCATGCGCAGGTGTCTCACCTTTTCGCCCCGCAAGCGCATCACCGTCGAAGAGGCTCTCGAGCACCCGTACCTCGAGCCATACCACGACCCCTCGGACGAGCCAGGAGCCGAGCCGCTGCAGGCAAACTTTTTCGACTTTGAGAACAGGTCGAGCCCGGCCAGCCGCGAGACCCTCAAGCGTGAGTACGCCCGGGTGTATGCCGCGTGTGTTGTCAGAGACTAACCCCGCAGGCCTCATCTTTGCCGAGATCCAGCGCCCACTGGGCGAGGCGTAGGCGTGGAGCCACCGCGCACATGCCCGCTCGACCGGACATTATACCCCTAGACACTCCACCCACTCACGCCCGTCCCATTCTTGTCCATATCTGCCCCACAGCCCGCATCCCATCCTGGGGCGGTGTACGAAACGTTGTATGCATTGATCGATCCGAACAGCGAGAGCGTGGGCGGGGCGCCGTGCGTCGACGTCGCTCGAGATCTCGGTTTGGGCGATACGTCGTCTCACGTCACTGAGGACCTAATCACAAGACTGACAATGACCGCGCCTGGCGTCTGCACGTAACCACAAGGCTGACAATGACCGCACTGGACATCACAAGGCTGACCGCGCCGTACACCACAAGGCTGACAATGACCGCGTCTGACCACACGGGGACAACGACCGCACCTGGAGGACGACAAACCACATGACCCGACCGCACCACCGACGCACGACGACCGATGTCGGAGCGATTTAACGATTTGACCTTGACCCTCCGTAACCAAGGCGAGGACCACCTGATCGAACAAGCCACAGAGGGCACCACCGACGCACGACGACATGCATGTCGGAGGCATTTAACTTCGGACCCCCGCTCAGCACTGGAGGGCACGTCAGTCAAGGCGCACCCAGGCGTCGCGGACAAGACATCTCGGCACGCGTCGTCTCGGGGGGCAACTCGCCGGCGGCAAGGGTACTTGTCATATCATTGACATTGGCAGCTAGGGAAGACCACATGACCACAGACCACCGACGCACGACATGTCGGAGGCATTTGACTCCAGTCAAAGCAGTGCAAAGCACGTCAGTCAAGGCGCACCCAGGCGTCGCGGACAAAGCATCTCGGCACGCGTCGTCCCGAGGTTGGATCCTCGCCTACGCGCCGGCGGTAAGGGCTGCTATGCGTCATTGACATTAGCTGCTCGCGGCAGCAGCGGTAGGAGCCGCATGCAGCAGGAGCCATTGCACCAGCAGTCGGTGCACCAGCAACTTGCACCAGCAGCCATACCGGCAGACATTGCACCTGCGACAGGTAGGCCATACCGCCAGCAGTCACATGTCACAGCGACTGGGCCACCACCGCAGCAACTGGGCCATCGTGTCAACGACGGCGTCGGGATGCCACCTACCACCCCTCCGCTAACCCCAGCTCCACATAGCTCCAGCCCCAGCCCCAGCCCCTTGACCTCGTGCACACTATTCACATGGATACATGACGACCCCAAGTCCCAAAAGCGTTCTACAACATGTGCCGCGAGTGTCCCTCTGACTTGCGCTCTGCACTTCCTGTCCTGCGTGGCTCGAGCTCGAGTTCGAGCCCGGGGTAACTCGGTGTCACGACTCGAGTTCGAGCGCGCGCCGTGCTATGTACAATTAGTTTGTGCCGTGCCCAGTGTGGCCTGGTGTCGGTGCCGGTGCCAGGAGTCTGCTCGCTTGCCGAGTCCTCCTGCAACCCCAGACCACTCCAGTCGCACTCCAGCCGTACTCCACTCCACCCTACTCCACCCCACTCCCTTTCCCCCCGTCCTCGGATCCCACACCTCGGAACTACGGCCCAAGACCGATCATGCTCGGGTCGTACCCGGGCGCAGGGACGGTGCTAAAGTCGCCGTGGCCGTCGCTGCGCTTGCGGACGAGGCGCTCGTAGTGGTACTGCGTGTGAGCTGTTGAGGTTGTGTGCTGCAAGTGCTGGGGTTGCGTGCGGGGGTGATTGGGGGTTGAGGGTTGAGAAGTGGTTTGTGGTTGAGAGTTGTGGATGACAGAGGATTGTGGTAGAGTTGGGGGGGGTGGGTTGTGGTAGTGGAGAGCGAGAGGGAGGCTGAAACTTGGATCGGCTGGATTTTGAGAGGTGGTGGGTGGTGGATGAGGTGGTGGATGAGGTTGGATGGAGGTGGACGAGGTAATGGATGGAAGTGGATGAGGTGGTGGATGCGGTGATGGGTGGACGAGGTGGGTGGAGTTGGATGGGTTCATGGATGGATTGAGACTTCTGGATGGAAGGTGACACGCTCGCCAAGACGGCAACGCCCATCACCCGGGTTTACTCACCCCACACGTCTCACACAGACTCTGCGGCCCGTCTGGCCCATCCTTCCACTCTGTGCTCTGCGTCGCGCCGCACCCGTGGCACCGCCAGAGTTCCTGGCGCTGCCGTCCGGGGCGCATGGGATCCGGGGCGGTGGCGTAGGGCAGGCCGTCGCGCGGCGGGGGGCGGAGGACCTGGGCCTGGCTCTGGCCCTGCCGGGCCGTACTTGCCGTCGCGTCGCGCTTGCCCTGGGCTGCTTTGGCGATGAGCACGTCGCGCCGGCGGCGGATGAGCTCCATCTCGCGCTCGGCCTCGGCGAGGTCGGCGTCGCCTGGTGCCAGGCGCGAGAATTCAGACGACAGTGACGGCTGCGACCGTCCCTCGAGCGAGGCGAGCGTCTCGCGCACAAGTGTCGCAAGGCGCGACAGGCGCGTGTGCAGGTACGGTGGGGGCGCGGGCGGCGCGTCGTTGGTGGGCGACGGCGCGAACGGCTCCATCAGCGAGATGAGCTCTTCAAGGTATGTGTCGAGCTGAGGGTTAGTCGGGGGTCACGGTTGGGAGGTAGACTCGCGCTGGCAGTCTCAGTCTGGCAGGTAGACTCAGGCTGGGACGTAGACTCAGACTGGCACGTAGACTCAGACTCACCAGCTTTACCTCGTCGTCAAACGCCGGCGCCCACTCGGTGGCACGCTCGCCACTGGCCTGGGGCATGGGCGGCATGGCGCCGACGGCCGTTGTGGCGTGGTACACGTCGAGGGGCAGGAAGGAGATGCCCTCGAGACCAGATGAGAACGGGAGGGGGTCGACCGCGAGGCTCCACCCGCCGAGGTCGCGCCCGAGCAGGTCTTGGTCGGCGGGGACGCTGATGCCGGCGCTGACACTCTGGGTGGGTGCAGTACCGCCGCCAGGCCCGTTGCCAAGCTGTGCGGGGGCCGACTGGGCAGACAGGGGTGTCTGAAGCGGTGGCGTGAGGTTGTGGTTCAAGCTGTTTGCCGGTGCAGACTGCGGCTGGGAAGAGTTTGACGGATTGGGATTGTTGGCGGTTGGCGGGCTAGCATCAAACCTGGTGTCGCCGCCAGTATTCGTGCTGGTCGAGCCGCCACCAAGGTCGAGGAGGGGGTACCCGACCCACGACGAGCCGCTCATGATGCTCGCCTCCATGTTTTCGGGGAGCGCGGGGATCGAGGGCGGCGTGGAGTCGCTTGGCGCCGAGAAGAAGGATGAAAACGCGTCCTGCTGTTGCGACTGGGACTGGGAATTAGACGTTTGGGAGAGCATGTTGAGTGGGCCTTGTCCTTGTCCTTGTCCTTGGCCATGAGATGGGGCTTGGCGTGTAGAATTCTGCGGCTGGTTTTGACCTTGGGCATGTGTCCGCGGGCCGGCGTGTGCCCCCGTGCTCGAGCCCGAGCCAGAGCCTGCGCCGCTCCCGCCGCTCCCGCCCTCGCCCGACGCTGCCGGCGGTGGCGGCGGGGACACGTGACCGCCCGGAGCGCCGAGCGCGAGGCCGACGCTCTGGGTTGGCGAAAACTGCGTGATGCCGTAGCCGTAGGGGAAGAGGGGGTACTCGTAGTTGTTGGAGTCGTAGTAGGGCAGCGGCGACGTGCTGCCAGGGCCGTGTGGGTGTTGCGGGTTGTGTGGGTGGCCGGCGTGGGCGTGGGCCCCCGGATGCGTAAAATGCGTGGGCGAGTGCGCCGCCGACGAGTGAATCTGCGACGGGTGAGAGTATGAGCGCCCCAGCGACGGGTGCTGCGGGTACTGCTGGTGCGGATGCTGCTGCTGCTGCTGTGCACGCGACTGGGCCGTATCGGACGCTCGGCGCTGGTGGAGGTGGAGCGGCGGGGGTGCGTAGTGGCCCGGGGACGGGCGCAGGTTTTGCCCGTGGGCGTGGGGGTGAGTGTAATGTTGGTCCTGCGGCTGCATACCGGGCTGCATCGATGGGTGTCCTGGACTGGGGGCATTATTCGACAGCGACCGCGACTGCGATGTTGCCTGGGGTGGTTTCGACGCATGCTGCGGGCGCGCATGTCCAGAGTCGAGGTAGGCGCCCGAGTCGCGCCGGGCGTCGTGGTATGCCATGGTGGCGGTTCAGGCAGGGGCGATGGTACAGCAGAGTCGCGAGTCGAATGACGAAGAGAGGGTCCCGGGGCGTGCGTGTATCGGGGGAGATGGACAACAGGGTGCGCGGGTGTCTGCGACGCACGCACGCGATAAGAGGCCGTCCGGAGGGGTAAGCCCAAGGCCAAGGCTGTCGTGCGTATGCGGGTGCGATGAATGGTGCGTGTGGGATTGTTGATGGCGACTCGAGATGAACAAGGATGCAGCGAGGACGAGTGTATCAATGGTGGCGGCGACGAGCAGGACGGTGGTGGTTGTGGCTGCGGATCCCAAAGAGTCTAGGCCGACGGGGGGTCTGTGCGTACAGTTGAGGGACGGACAGAGAAGGGCCAATTGCCCCCTTACGGTACTTTTACTGTATGGCGGGGCCCTTTTGACACACTAAAAAACACCCACCACCACCCACTACTCACAGGCTGGCCGTCTTGTCTCTCTGTTCCAGGTGCAGGTGACCTGCTGTGCATCCTGTGCACCTGTGCAAACCCCGGCGGCCTGTGGACGCTGTGCAGCCCCATCCAGCCTATCGCATGCATGCAACGCTAAGTGGCTTGATGTGGCTGCAGATTGCCCAGAGGCCAGAGGTTTACAGAGTACGGGAACGGGTCAGTCTCACTGGATCACAGTCGAGCAGCTGCAGTGCAGAGACCTGTACCTCTCCCTGGGAATCCCTTTGTTGCCATTCAATTTACTCTCGAGCCCTGCACACTCCCAGCATCATGGCATCAACGCCCCCTTACCACATTACATACTTGTGCACACTTTTCTTGGCGTGCAGTGCTCGCGTGCACTCTGCGATCACGGCACGCGGCCAAGCGGACAAAGCGGATACAGCCCACGGCTCCGAGGTCTGCGGAATGAGAAGGCAGAAAAACGATCCGCGGGTGTCAGTGATGATGATCAATGGGAGACGCCGTAACAGCGATCGTACCCGTGCCTATTCAAACATCATCGCCTGCACCGCAACTGACTTTGGGATCGCTGTCGAACAAACGGCGGTGCAGCGGGTAGTAGTAGTGCTCTCCAGGCCGTGAAAGGGCCCAGAGTACCAGAGCCTTGTACAGGGTGCTCATGTGCGAGGGTGCGTGGCGCCATGGCGCAGCGTCGTGAATGGGATTTGTGCCAAATGGTGGCATTGCGAGACACCCCCCACCTGGCACAAGAATCAATCAACAGCAAAATAAGCATACGAAGCAATCGAGCCCAACCCTCCTTGTCTCCTTGTCCCCGGTCTTTGCACCTGCCCAAGCGGCCAGCTGGGGCAAGCCTGGCAAGCAGAACCGTTTATCCGCGTCCAGAGAACCGGAGCGGGCACTGCGACAAAGGGGTTGAAAGTGTCCATGGGCCGCGGTTGCAGTTCGGTTCCCCCTTGCTCCCCTCCTCTTTTCCTCGTTGGATGCACGGATGTCTACCTACCAGATCCCAACGGATCGACAGAGGCCAGGCTCTTTCGGGAAGTAGTGCAGCAGGTATGTACGGCAGGATTGCCCTGGAATGGGTTCATGGACCAGCTGCACGACATGCCAACAAGTAAGAGCCAATAAAAGTTGAGCTTGTCGAGAGGATGTGGATTGGATCTGTGGTGGATGCCTCGAGTTGCCCGTCTCCGCCTAGATCCACCCCACCCCCCTTCGTCCATCGCCCCGGTCTTGTCGGCTACGTCGCATGCCTCGGTCTTCTTGCGTGTGCCACAATTTGAATTGGCCACTGTGACATTTCCGCAACCTCCACCGGCAGACCTCACTCGCAACGCCAGCATCATCATGCCAGCACCAGGTCGGTACAACGCAACGGCCTGTAGCTCGTAGCTCACGTCGCAGCATCAGCGTATGCGCGTGCGCTCTCGTGCCGCGTGTGCATCGCCCCCCATGCATACGCCGCGGCACGGCCTCATCCCCGGCTGACGCGGGCGAGCTCGAGCAAGCCGCCGCCTGCGCGCAAGACGCAGGCGGTTGCCGCCAAGCCCAAGGCAAAGACGCAGCTCGCCAAGCCGCGTCTCGACTATGCGCGCCTGCTCGCGGACGCGGACGCGACGGCGGCCAACATCTCGGCGCGCGCGCTGCCGCTGCCCCTCGGCGCGCGGGGCCATGTGGACGCGCTGGCGGACGCACGCGCGCGGCAGCTCGCGTGCGAGCGGGCGCTGAACGCGGCGCGGGCCGAGCACGGGCGGGCGTCGGATGCGATCAGGATGAAGGGCGTGAGCAAGGAGGACAAGGTTGCGCTGGTCGCCACGGCGCGCGGGCTCAAGGAGCAAGTGTCTGTTCTGGAGCGCGAGCACGACGCGGCCGAGACGGAGCTGCTCGACCTTGCGCTCGCTGTGCCCAACTTTTCCGTCCCGGGAGTGCCTGTCGGCGCCGAGGAGAATGCGGTCACGCTCGAGACGTTTGGGCCCGAGCCGCTCCCAGCCACCGACGCGCGCGACCACGTCGCCATCGCCGAGCGGTTTGGGTGGATTGACTCGTCGGCATCCGCAATCGCCACGGGCGCAAGCTGGCCATACCTCATCGGCGCGCTGCAGCACCTCGAACACGCCCTCGTGAGCTATGCCCTCGCCACCGCCGTCCGCCAGGGGTACACGCCCGTGTCCCCGCCCGACGTCGTCAACGCCGACGTCGCGTGGCGGTGCGGCTTCCAGCCACGCGATGGCGCAGACGGCCCGCGACAGACCTACTTTCTCCAGGACTGCGACGACACGGCGCACGCGCACAATACCCCGGCGCAGACACACCTCTGCCTCGCTGGCACAGCAGAGATCCCGCTCGCCGCCCTCTGGGCAAACCGCGTCCTCCCAGCAGACTCCCTGCCGGCGCGCGTCGTCGGCGTCGGCCGCGCGTTCCGTGCAGAAGCAGGCGCGCGCGGCGCCGATACCCGTGGCCTCTATCGCGTGCACCAGTTTACAAAGGTCGAGCTCTTTGTCGTCGCGCCAGAGGATAGCAGCGAGGCCATCATGGAGGAGATGCGTGGGATACAGCGACAGATTGCAGAGGGGCTCGGGCTTAGTGTGAGGTGAGTGTGGGCTGGTTTCGGAGAGCGAGTAAACGAGGTTTCAGAAGTGACGCGGGCGAGTACGGTTTGCCTTCGACAAGGCAAGGCGCAAGCCGCGGCCGAAGTGGGATACGAGAGACAAGAGGCCGCAAGGGGTGGTCGAGTGGAGTGGACCGGCTCTGGGAACCGGCGCAGGCAGCGTCGAGGTTATATGGGCTACGCTACATCTGGCTGTGTTTATGAGTTGTGGACAAGGTAGAGCGGAGGCTGGGGTGGAGGTGAGATATGAGAGACAGGAGACAGAGCTGGGGGGGGGGGGGGGGGGATGGAGGGGAGTCGACTCGACTCCAGAACCGACGTGGAGTGTACTGCGTCTACCTGGCAGCGACTACAGTGCCGTCAGGTCAGCTACAGTCTAGGCGGAACGAACAGCGAGGTCACTCGTCCGACGTCTGCTGGACAGTATCCAGTGTCTCAGAGGGCACCTGTCTAGTGTCCCAACAGCAGATGTCCCCAGTGTCCAGCATTGGCGTCTGGTGTTTGGCCGAGTGCCCAGTGTCCAGATACCACACATGTCCGGTCTTGGACGTGTACCACCCCTACCCCTCGGCATATCCTCAACCACTCCCATGTGCACTCTCCACTATTTTGACTCCCCCTTCCTGGAGTAACCCGCATCGCACCCACGACCCCCCTAACACCCTCCCCGATCCCCCAGACCTCGCTAACCCCCAGGGTCCTCGACATGCCGACCGAAGAACTCGGCGCCTCCGCCGCGCGCAAATACGACATGGAGGCATGGATGCCCGGCCGCGCCCGCTGGGGGGAGATCACCAGCACGTCGAATTGCACAGACTACCAGGCGCGCAGGTTGCATATAAGGTATCGCGACCACCCCGACTCGGACGCGTCAGCGTCGGGTAAGACGCCTGCCGAAGCCAACGCAAAGTCACCAATCAAATTCGCACACACGCTCAACGGGACGGCGGCCGCCGTGCCACGGCTCATCGTCGCGCTCCTCGAGAACGGGGCGCGCTTCGAGGGGGGCGTGCTTGTTGGTGTCGACTTGCCCGTGGTGTTGCGGCGGTGGTGGGTCGGGCCCGAGGCCGACGAGGAGGGGGAAGGGGTGATTCGGTGGGTCTAGGGGTGAGGAGGATGGGGTTGGGGCATAGGACGCGCAGCATGCATCACCATTCGCATTTTTCTTGTGGCCTCGGTGCGCTGGGTGTTGGGACGACAGAGTGGAGTTTCTCCAGGTGTGGCCTGTGTAAATAGCACAACGAAGCGGCGCTATCCATATACCCAAAAGGTATACTAAATACCGTCGCGAGGGCAACTCGGCACATTCGCTTCATGAACATGTTGCTGGGAAGGCGGCTGAGAGCGTGTACCATTATAGCCTGTTTCTGGCCGGCAGACGTACGCTATCGCGTGCGATCTCTGGCGGATTCCTCTCCGCGGTGACAGCTCTGCAGCTCGACGGGGTGGTGTCAGAGTACACCCCCGAGCAAGACGGCCCTTGGATCGTGCCGAGAGCATGTGAATCCCAAAGAGACATTCTTTCAGTTTGGGTCCAGTATTCAGAACATGTGAGCGTGCTTAATAGTTTGGCGTATCACCAAGAGTTGTGTATTCAGAGCCACGAACCCTCTAGCCACTGTGGAAAAGAAGTTGCTCAATGGATCCTGAAGCATTGTCGGCGCGACTTTGGAGGCAATAGCCATGCCGTCAGCTCGATGGTGAGTCTAGGCGTTGAAGGTGTAGCGAGCTAGTTGCAGTTCATGGGGCCTTCGCACAACTGGCAACAGCACCCCAGGATGATGATACAGGGGGCAAGTAGGCTCAAACAATGTCTTACAGACAGGTTTGTTTCCAGTTCAAAGTCATGCCTCGGCTAAGGGCATCTGGCGCAGTTGCCAGATCTGTACGTGACATGATAGCAGTTGACAGGAATTCGTGCCATCGTGCTTGATGCCCGCCGAGTTGCTTGGAAGTGCGGCACAGTTGTTGGATCAAATGCCATTGAACTCGCTGGATTCCTGGCACCGTGGAACGAGACGCGAGCTACCATACTCTCGCGGAATGTTCAAGACGGTTCACCAATGGTCGATGTTACTTGCCTGCTTGGCGAGGAACACGCAGCAAAAAAGGTCGCCCGCCGAGAAACTCGGTGCTGCGGACATGTCGATGTTCCAGAACGTGGGTGCTGCGGAGTGGTGGTGGTGCCTGTGACGGGTTGCGGACGACACACATTGCCAAGCCGCCAAGTTGGACGCGCCCTGGGTGTCGCAGATAACCCGCGCCTGGCTGACCTGATTTTAGTGCACATGTGCTGTCCCAATTGCACCATTGCTATTGACGCCAGGAATGCTGATTTGCCCTTATCAGTACGCTGCGTGGTGGTGGGTGGGGCGGTGGGGCTGACACGCGCTGACCGAGGCCGGTCTGACGGCACCTTGGCAACCTTGGCGCCGAGATTGTGGTGACGTATAGGCCGGTACTGGTTTCCCGTGCTACTTGTTGCACATGTTTGCTCCATCGGTGGGATGCATGTAAAAAAAGCTGCGGCGAGAGAAAGTTGATACATCTTTCTCAACACTTGACGCAAAGCAGCGACACTTGATGCTGCTGGACAACCACCTAGCGTTCAACCCGGCTGCGCGCGAGGGCTCCCAAGTACGGCCTTTGACGGACGAGGAAGTCGAGGCGTTTGTGGACGACCTGGACCACAACAATGACGGGTACATTGCGTACGACGAGGTCGAGGCCAAGCTGGACGCGGTGCACGCCGAGATCCAGCCCGAGGCGCGGCCGCACAACCTGCACCACGACAGCACGGGGGACGCGGAGCGGCATGCGTTTCTGCGCGAGATTCTGGGGTCGGACGAGAAGCGCATCCCGCGCGCAGAGTTTGCGGCGCGCGTCAAGGAATGGCGCATTCCGAGTTTACAGCAGGAGCAAGAGGACGAGGAGAGCCAGGACGCGTACATGCGGCGTATTGGCGTCGTGCGGCGGACGCGCAGCTACCTCGCCGTCCACGGGCCGACGATTGTCTTTATGTGCGTCGTCGTCGGCATGATGCTCGCGTTTGGCATATGGCAGCTCGTAAAGTACCTCGGGCCAGCATACAGCGGCGCGCTCGGGTGGGGCGTCGTCGTCGCCAAGACGTGCGCGGGTATGCTGTACCCCACGCTCTTCTTCTTGCTCCTCTCCATGGCGCGCGAGTTTTCCACCCTCCTCCGCAGGTCGTACCGCGTGTCCCGCTTCATCAACTGGGACCTCTCGCAAGAGTTTCACATCTACATGGCCATTACGGCCACGTGCCTGGGGACGCTCCACGGCATCGCCCACCTCGCCGGCGACTTTGTGTGGATTGCAAACTCGTACCGGCCAGAACCCCTCGACAACTTGCTCGGTACGGACCGGTCGGGCCTGCACAGCTACAGAGACTTGATAAAGTCGCGCCCGGGGATCACAGGCATCCTGGCGCTCTTCTTCTTCTACGTGATCGGGCTGGCGTCGACGCCGTGGATCCGGAAACGCAGCTACGAAGTGTTCCAGCTCGCCCACCTGCTCATGTACCCCGTCATCGGGTGCCTCATGGCGCACGGCACGCAGGCGATTCTCCAGTGGCCCATGCTGGGCTATTTCCTCGCATTCCCGACGCTGCTTGTGCTGTGTGAGCGCGTCCACCGTGTAGCTGTCGGCTTCCATCGTATCTCGGGCACGATCCGGATCCTCGACGCCGAGACGGTCGAGGTCAAGGCGACGATTCCAAAGGGGCGCATCTTTGACTACTCTGCGGGGCAGTACCTCTTTCTCCAGGTACCCCAGCTCAGTCTCTTCCAGTGGCACCCGTTTACCATTAGCGGGTGCCAGGGGCGGCAGATTTCGCTCCACATCAAGACGGACGGCAACTGGACCAACCGCCTGCGCTCGCTCGCCACCAACGGCAGCGAAGAGACGCCAGTCAAGATTGGCATCGACGGGCCGTTTGGCGCACCCGCCCAGCGCTTCAACGACTTTTCACACACCATCCTCGTCGGCTCGGGCATTGGCGTCACGCCCTTCTCGGGTATCCTCGCCGACCTCCAGGCAAAGCACGACCGCGAGTACGGGCTGGGTGGCGGCCCCGAAGGGTTGGATGAAAAGGAGCAGAGGAGCTCGGCGCCGGCGTCGCGTCGAAACAGCGGCCGCGGCGACTCCACCCCGCGCGACGACTCGGCCCAGCGCCAAGACTCGGCCGACACGGCCACTCCAGGAGACAGCAGCGAGAAACCGCACTCGCCATTGACCCCGTACCGCCCACACGAGCGCAAGGGCTCGCAGGGGTCGCTGGGCATGTTCCGTGTCCCGTCTGCGCGCTCACTATCGCGCTCGCGGTCGCGGCTGCGCAACCCTGGTCCGCCAGAGTTTGCGCACGACTACCGGCGTGTGGACATGCACTGGATTGTGCGCGACCAGAACAGCCTGCACTGGTTTTCCGACCTGCTCAACACAATCTGCCGGTCGCAGCGGTGGTTTACGCGGCGCGAGGGGCGGGAAGGTCGGCGCGACTCGCACCCGGCGGCGACGCACGAGGAGGACCCGACCGCACACCCGACCCACCTCGACATTCGCATCCAGACGCACGTGACGCAAAAGCGCAAGGATATCGCGACGCACGTCTACCGCTGGCTCCTCGAGCTCCACCGCACCAAATCTCACCCAGAGTCGCCCCTCACGGGCCTCATCAACCCCACGCACTTTGGCAGGCCAGACTTTGTCCGCATCCTCGACGACCACTATGCGGACATGCTCCGCTACCGCGCCCAGTTTGGCTTTGACCGCAATAACGACGGACGCAACGACCGCTTCAAGGTCGGCGTCTTCTTCTGCGGCGCCCCCGTCGTAGGCGAGATGATTGCAGACCGCTGCAGGGTCCTCACTGCAAGAGGGCGAAAGGACGAGACTCGCATCGAGTATTATTTCATGATGGAAGTGTTTGCGTAGGTGCTTGGGATGTAATTGCTTGCTAGAAATTGGGGCGTGGGGGTGGCGGAAAGTGCCACACCGGGGGTGGGCAAGATGGGCGCATGGTGTTTGTAAGGTGGCGCCGGGTCGTGCGTAGGCCAGCGGAGGGTGACGCGTGTTCGCTATTGTGGTAGGTCAGAGCGCAGGATGACGCGTGCTCGCCATTGTTGTCAGCAAGTACGGCGTGGAGGTTGGTGAGCCGGATGGGACGTGGCTTGTAATGTAGGACGTCGTACGTTAGAGAGGAGAAAGCGCGCAGTTGGAGCACATCTCGCACACCGCGTCTGACGTACGTCTTGGTGAATTGCGCCGAAGAGCGGGGCACACTGCCAGCCACCAACAGGCGCGTCGCACGCGCCCAGCGTCGTAACTCGCCAGCTGAAAGTCCTGACCCAACATTGGCTACGGCCTCCTGACCCCCCTCCCCACCTCGTTTCCAAAGAACCAACCAGTGCATACGCTCGTCACGATCAATGTTCGGATAATGAATGCACACCGTGTGCTGTGTAAGGGGGGATATAAGAGGGTTGTAGGTTTAATGGTGTCCGGTGAGGAAATGATGCTTGGTGGGTGCGAGGCGTTGCTACCGGGGCTTAGACGAGGAGGGCAGCGGCGGCGACGGCCCCAAAGACGGCCGCGACGGGGGCCTGGAAGCGCGAGAGTGCGCCGCCCGAGAGGCCCTGTGTGGCCTCGGCGACACCCGTTGCGGAGATGCCGGTGGGGGTCGCGCCCATGCCGGTGGGGAGGTTGGAGTTGTAGAGCGTCAGGCCGTTCGAGTCGGCGGCAGGGGCGGCGGCGCCACCACCGGCGGCGGCACCGGCACCCGAGGGCGTCGTCGAGTTGCCGCCGGCGCCGAGCTTGCCAATGCCCCAGCCGATCGTGTTTCCGTCCGCGTCCTGCTCCGTGTTGGGAGGGGTGGTCGTGCTTCCGTCACCGGCAGCAATCTGCGCGTTAGCTGGGGGCTCGGATGAAGGCTCGCTATCTACTCACGGTGAAACGCGTGGTCCAGACGGCGGACTGGCCGGCTTGGTTGCTGGGGTGTGAGCTTTTGCATGACGAAGAAACAAGCTCGAAACTCACAACTGGAGGAAATAGATCTTCGAGTACGGGTTGACCTCGGGCACCTGCCACGAGTAGCTGGTGACCGTGTCGTCGGTGCCGTCGATGCCCGTGGCGACGGTCGTGAGAGGGACCATGGCCATGTTGGAGCCGGTCATGAGCTGGATGGTCACGTTGTTCCAGATGCCCTCGGGGTCGGCGTCCCACTGGATGTTGAGGTTGGCACCAACATTGACGACAGTGTTGCCGGATGGCTCCGAGGGGACGAAACCCGCGGAAGACGAAGGGGTCGCGCCCGACGCGCTGCCCGTGGCCGAGGCGCCGCCGGCAGCGGCCGAGGGCGCGACCGACGCAGCGCCAATGTCGGCGCCCTCGTCGTTGGACGAGTCGTCACCAGTCTCGTCGCCAGTCTCGTCCGCCGAGTCGACGTCGTCGCCAGAGCCAGGGGCGACCTGGGGGAGGGCGTACGCGAGACGCGAGAAGAGCGCAATGGCCGCGACGGAGAAGGGGAGGACGCGCATCGTGGGTGTGGGAGTTGGGTTGAGGGGATGAGATTGAGGAGAAGGGGGGGTCGTGCGAGAGCGGGGAGCCGGTTGGCGGAAGAAAGGTTGAAGTCGAAGTGGGGTTAAAGAGTGACAGAGGCCGTTGGGTCGTTACAAAGTAAAGACGAAGAGAGGTGGACGAGGTGGGAAACAAGGACAAGGGTGGAAGAAGGAGTTGTAAAGTCGCGTTGTGCGCCAATGAATTGTGCGTGGTGCTGGACGCGAGCGCGAGTGAGACGAGACGAGACGAGACGGACGCGGTGCGATGCGAGGCGGCGAGGGGCGGGGGTGGTGGCTCTGCGAATGGGAGAGCAGGAAGGGGTGAATACGAGACGACGAGACGAGGACGCTAACGAGGCTCCGAGACGGACCAGGCTGGATGCTGGATGCTGGCTCGTGTCTCTGGTTGGTGGTGGGTGGACGGGGGGAGAGTGGGAGTGCAAAGAAACACGAACAGACAGACCAACAGACGGCGGCGGTATCCTGAAAGCTGAAAGGGAACATGCACACACACAGTCCTGGGTGGCGCTCGCTCAAAAGATGGTCAATGCACAGCCCTGGATACCAAAAACCATGCTCGCAATCCACGGCAGAATCCCAGAGCAGCAAGCGAGCAGCGAGCAGCCTCTTCTAGGCACCGTTTGAGCAACACTCACTCGGGGGGGCTATCTCGGGCGCGCTCAAACGGGAAGCAGGGAGCATGGCCCCAGGGCCGTGTCCAAATTGGTCGGTCGGGTTGGTACCGATCAGAGCGCGGCAGCACACCACACCATGCACAGCCTCGGCACAAATTTCCGCCCTCTCTCTCTCTCTCTCTCGGCGGGATCAAAATTGTTGGATTTGTGGCACTTTGGGTTGTTTTGTGCAACACACATCCATGACATGATGATCCTCGCCGCGGCCCTGATCTACTGGCACCGGCAAGTGACGTCACATGACCCAACCAACACCACCCGGCACGACCCCACCACCTCGTACTGTACATACTTCATTGCCACCCCCCATCTTCTTCTTGTTTCCATACAACCTCCCTCCCTTGTTATCCACGATGCCGTCCCACGCAACGCGCCACACAAGCAGCTATGACAACCCAGAAGAGTACATTTCCGTCGAACAGTACCGCAAGAGCATGCGCCTCGTGCGCCTCCAGATCGCGGTGCCCATCTCAGGTACGTCGGGTTGGCCGTCCCCACCGCCACTGCAGTTACCTGAGCGCTCGTCCCTCCGTTTGATCTTGAGGCAGCTTGTTGCATCCATGCATCCCCTCGAGCATCAAGCTTTGTACACTTCAAGTTTGCAAGCCCTGTGCTTGGCAGATTCATGTCCCAGTACGTCCCGCTGACACGCAGTCCTCGTCTCCCTCGCAACGACGTTGATTTGCGCGCTGGTCATCAAGCCGAACATTGGTGAGTCGTATATGCCACATCCAGCGGATGGGCACGGATCGTATAATGGGGTTCATGGAGGCGGACACGGGCCACCGGTATCTTATTTGGCGGTGGTCTGAGATCTGCTTGTCCTTTCGATCAAGATGAGCAGTGGTGCAGTGGACGGGACGCGCGCCCCACACGTCCCGATTTGCTGCGTCTAGGTCCTGGAAGGTCCAGATGCGTCGTGCGTCGTGCCTATGGACAGACGGTAGAGGGTCCATGCGTTGCATGTCTTGCCATGCCGGCGAATACGCCCGCTTCGGGTTGCGTTGCGGTCTCGTCCCCACATCCAAGAGTCACTCCACTCTGCTGTTGAGTCCTTTTTGTGGCCTCATGTTTTGCTGTGCCGCGCCTGCACATGCACATGCCACCCCAGCGCCGCTAACACCGCAGCCGGGGTCAGCAAGCGGCACCCCACGCTCATGACCCCAAACAGCAGCCTCCTTGGCCTGTACTGGCTTGTTCTCTTTGCTCTGCAGATTGGGTTCTGCCTGATTCTCATCGTTACCCGGAGCGAAGTGACCAAGGTGCGTAGCGGTACGCCTCCGGCCATTGCTGACCCCAGGACTCGCTCATACATGGCGTGGGGCTCCGCTTTGCCATTGCCAACTGGGTCATGGCCGCATGGACCGTGTGCTGGGTACGTCGAGGGGGTGACTAACGCGATTGCTAACGTCGACAGACACTCCAGGTCTTCCAAGTGGCCGAGATTCTGCTGCTCGTCAATGTTCTGATCCTGTTCGTCTCCTGTCGTGTTCATGACTGACCCGCAGCCTCACAATCGTCGCGACTCTTTCTCCCTTCAAGCCACGCCTTTCCGCCCCGTTTGATTTCTTGTTCATCCACGTCAACATTACCATGTTCTTTGCCGTGCTCCTCGAGGTCATGTGGATGCACAACGGCTTTATCGCCATGGGCTGGGTCATCAAGGACGAGAAGCGCTACGACCGCTGGCAGTGGTACGCCGTCGGATGCCTCGTGGGCGTCAATGTGGTCGTCGCCATTTGGGAGTTTGTCACTCGGTGGTAGTGAGTAGATGCACCACAGGCAGGTGCGTGCTGACCCGCAGCGTCATGATGCTCGCCTCGGAATACCTTATCGCCACGCTTCTCTTCTCGACCGTCCGTGTCATTCCCGACGTGCCGACCGCGCCCCAGCCCAAGCCCCTGTCGTTGATCATCACACTCTTCTCGTGCCTCGCCTTGCACCCCGTCGCCATCATGCTTGGCGTCGCGTGGAGGCGCTCTGCCGAACGTCTCGGCCGTATCCGCCTCGAGGAGGAGGCCGAGAATGCAGAGGAGCGCGAGCGCGAGGCCGAGATTCAGGCCGAGGTCGAGGCGCGGATTAGGGCGCGCGAGCAGGCTGGAGACGGCAACAACTCGAACCATTAGGAAATACCCAAGAGACGAGAGGGGAGAGACGCAAAGAGGATGAGGCGCGGGGGAGCAAGTTCAGGAGGATGTGAGTGACAAAGTAAGGCGAAATGGGATGAGCGGCGGAAGGCCATATTTTAGTCTTGGTAATGACGCTTGACGATCTGTCACATTTTGGCCCGTAAACCTGGTTATTCTCGTAGCTTTGTAGAATGGCACGGAAGAGGCTTATCCCAGTGACGAGTGTCTGTGTGCCATGAAAGAATTTTGTCGCGTTTATCGACGATGGTCAGGACAATGACCTCGTGGTTGCGGCCTAAAATGCGGCGGGGCGATCCACAAAGTCAGAAGGAGCGATACGACGACGCGGGAGAAGAGGAGAACGTCGCCGCAGAACCAGGGATGAAGATACTGTTGTTCGGCAGATGGACGAGTTTGAACGATTCGAGACTTCACTCAGCAGAAGGGTCGAGGTCGTTTCAAGCCTGGGCGCGGGGCGTGTAGGGAGGGCATGCACCGGGGCCGAGTTGGACGTTGGGATATAGTCGAGTGGTGCCAAATGAAGAACAGTGTGCCAAGGAAAGTGTTCCGCCACAGACAGCAACCTGTACCGCCGTCTCGTGGTCCACGTGGGTGCGCGGTGCAGGCAGTCAGATGCAGCTCGACACTGGCTAGAGCAGAAACCGGTCCCCCTCTCCGCCCTACCGCCACCGTTAGTGCAACATCAGCGTGAGTGAGGACCCAGCGTGAGCGGCCATGGTGGTACATGCAGTCTAGAGATTCTTTGTCGCCTCGTCGTGATCGGGATACAGTGGGGGGAAGTTTTCGAGCGGTTTGCTGTGTGTCAGTGAGTTGGGCCGTGACATCGTAGCTGGACAGGGCTGGCAGACGCCCAGCACAATTGCCCCTCACACCACACCCAAACCCCACTCACTCGCGGATATCCCACACATCCTCACTACTGCTCCCGACGCGTCGAGCAGCCCACCACTCTGCGCGCCGCCGGATCCACAGCTTGCGCCGCTCCTCGACGTCGTCGCCCTTGAGGCTCATGCAGTACTTGAAGTCGTTGAACTTGTACGTGCAGTCCCGCAGCTCGCCGTGCCGGTACATGTTGCGCAGTTGGGGCACGAGCGCGTAGCACATGAAGAATTCGTCGCTGCGGAGTGTTAATGTCATGGGATTGGGAGGCGAGTGGGAGCAGTGTTGGGAGCTGAGAGTGTTATGGTGGCGAAGAGTGACGCGGGGAGGGGTAATGACCATTTGTCCCCGTCGGAAGCCAACCACACACACCCACAGAACCGTCAATGGCTTTGTGAGCCACAGAACAGAAGCACGGGTGTTGAGGGCGGTGACCAAGACGAAGTGCAGGAGAGCACCGACGGCCAGTTACCTCTATCGGCAAGCCACACAATCGTCCGATAGCCACCCCTACGAATACCCGCCTCCAGACTCGAGCACACCACACCAACCCTCTATCCCACCTCCAACCTCGAACAATCACCCAAAGAGACCGGCGTCACTCACAACAACTGCATACACCCCGGCACCTCGTCAAACGTCGGGAACTGCATGGCCTGGTTCTTCTCCTCGTCCTGGAGCGTCCGCTCAAAACGCGACAGCATGGCCGGGGGTTCGGGCGTAACGGCCGTAGCGGGGGTCGACGTGGACGCCGACGCGCCGGCTGGTGCTGATGACGATGCTGCGTTAACCGCGGCCGAGGACCCGCTCGCCTTGTCTGGTGTGTCGTCCGCTGTTCCCCAGAACGAGAAGCGCATGTTGGATGTTGAGGTGAGTTGTTGATAGCGGCAGCTAGAGTGCTCGATCGACACTTCTTGGCCAGTTACACACGGACGGCCAACAAAAGGCCACATGGCGAATCACGTGACTGATTTTTGCAGGGGCGACGTCAGTGTGTGTGTGTGTGGTTGTGAAACTGCGTCGTCCCCATTGCCCCATGTCCGCGCCGGGATCTCGGATCTCTTTCTCGTGGGTTGAACATTTCACCGACCCCCGCTCCCCGTCTTTCATCTCCTCCCCCGTCTTCTTCTTCACCACCCTCAGCCCACGCTTGCTACGCTCAAAATGGCGATGCCGGGCACCGAGACGCTGCGCTTCCGGCGCCCCACGCATGGCCCGACGGCCGTGGGCGTGCAAAAGGAAGAGCCGCAGTTTGACCAGTTTGGCGCGCCGGCGCTCAAGGGGTGGAAGCGGCGGCACCAGGGGCTCCTCCAGGACCAGACGCGGAGGTGAGTGGGAGTGGTGGAGGAGGGAGTCTACGCGGGTAGGCGGGGGGAGGGATGGAGAGGTTGTGGGTTACAGGGAGGTGTTGGTAGTGCTGGGGGATACGCGTGCTGCGCCGTCACCGTGGGGTGATGGTGAACGCTCGGTGATCTGGAGCGAGAGTGCGGGGAGGGAATGGAGCGGGTAGCGGGGAGCGATGAGTGAAGGGCGAATGGTGGCGAGCAACTGAGACGTACCTTGGCGTACATGCCACGATACCCCCAGCATCTAGCTGTCACGAATGGCCATCGCGCGTCGTCGTTAACCAGTTTGATGCCCCGCCCACTAACATTCCAGGCAGGCAGCGGCCCCATTGGTTCCGTCGCTCTCGGTCGCGTTCCGCACTCTCCTCTTGGTGCGCGCGTTTGGCGCCATGTACTCTGTCATCGCCGACTGTGACGAGGGTACGTAACGCTCCCGCGCACACCCCTAACCCCAGTGTTCAACTTTTACGAGCCGCTGCACTATTTCCAGCACAATGGCGGGTTCCAGACGTGGGAGCTGTCGCCCGAGTTTGCCGTGCGGTCGTGGGCGTATATCCTCCTGCACTGGCCGCTGGCGCACCTCGGCCCCCTCCTGCTCGGTCTCGGCAAGCGGCAGCAGTTCTTTGCGCTGCGCCTCACCCTCGGTGCCATTTCGTCGTACTGCGAGGCGCGCTTCTTCCGCTCCGTCGTAGAGGCGGTCAACGAGCGCGTCGGGAGGTACCTCTTCTTTTCCATGCTCTTCTCGGCGGGCATGTGGTCGGCCAGTGTTGGTGAGTGTGGCGTGTGGCTGATGGCAGCCGGGTCACGGTATCAGAAAGTCCTGGCCCCGCTGCACTGCACACCTCGCTAACACACAGCATTCCTCCCGTCGTCGTTTACAATGTACACGACCATGATCGCGGCGTCGTTCTGGATGCACCCCGCGACCTCGACGCCGACGGGTGTGTGGCGCTGCCGCGCGGGCGTCTTCTTTGTCGCCGTCGGTGCCATTATCGGCTGGCCCTTCGCGGCCGCCATCGGCATCCCCTTTGTCCTCGAGCAGCTCTTTGTCGCCGGCGGCGAGATTGTTCTTCCGGCTGACAGCGCGCGGTGGGCAAAGCGGCGCCTGTGGCTCCTCTTCCAGGCCATTATGTACTCGGCGCTCTTGGCGGTAAGTCACTCCACACTTGCGCTCGCTCGTCACTGACACGACAGATTCCCGTATTCTACTTTGACTCGTGGGCATACGGCCGTCGCGTGTTCCCGACGCTCAACATTGTAAAGTACAATCTCTTCTCCGGCTTTGGCCCAGACCTGTACGGCACCGAGCCCGCGACCTACTACTTGGCCAATCTCTTCCTCAACTTCAACTTCCTGGTACCTCTGGCCCTCATTTCGCTCCCGGCCCTCGCAGTCACCTACATGTTTGACTTCCGCCGCCTCGGCGCGACGCAGATGAAGCCCAGGGAGGGCGAGTCGAGCCCGTACCTCTTGCTCACGCTCCGCCTCGCACCCTTTTACATCTGGCTCGGTATCCTCACCGCCCAGGCACACAAGGAGGAGCGGTTCATGTTCCCCATCTACCCGCTCCTGTGCTTTAACGCGGCCGTGTCCGTCTACCTCATCAGGGGCTGGTTTGAGACGGCGTTTATCAAGGCTACAAAGTCGCCCTACAGGGTGGGTACGACGTATCCGTACTTTTGACTAACGCCTAAGGCCTCGCAAACGTCGGCGTTTTCGTACATTACGCTCGCGGCCATTCTCATCCCGGCCATCCTCTCGCTCGGCCGCATCGGCGCCATGCAGCAGTTTTACCACGCACCGCTCGACGTTGTCAACTACTTCCAGTACACTACACTTCCCAACATTCTCGCCGACCTCGGCTTTGAGCCGCTCCCGATGCACCCCAACAAGAAGGACCCGCGCGACATTGAAAAGCACGAGCCCGAGTGGGACCTGTCGCCTCTCAAGGACATTGACCCGCCCGTGTCGCTGTGCTACGGAGCCGAGTGGCACCGATTCCCTGGATCGTACCTCATCCCCGAGGGTGTCGAGGTGCAGTGGATCCGCAGCGAGTTTGACGGCATGATGCCCCGCCGCTGGGACAAGAGCGAGTCCAAGAGCTGGTGGCCCCGTCCCGAGACGCGCGTCTACCACCCCGGCCGCTTCAACGGCGCCAACAAGCCGTCGCAGGAGGAAGGCACGTATGTGTCCATTGACGAGTGCTCGTACCTTGTCACCCTCCGCCTGCCGTCGGCGACGCCTACCGAGCTCGAGCCAGACTATGTCCACGACCCCACGTGGGAGCGCGAATTTTGCACCACGTTCCTCGACGCGCCGAGCTCGCAGTGGTGGTCGCGCCTCGTCTGGGTGCCCGGTGGCCTCTTTGAGAACGGCCGCGTCTACGGCGAGTACTGCCTGTTGAGGAGGAAGTGAGCCAGAGTAACCACTCTTCCTCACCGGAAACAAACCATCTTGCATGTCGAACAGAATACATACCAACCGAGGCGTCCACAAGTACAACGCCTCACGCACCATATCCATACCATGCATCCATCAAACGAAGCGCTCTTCTGGCGTCGGCAATGGGCTGCGTCTCGGCCCGCCTCGGCACTCCGCGGACCCGCGGACGATCCCACTGACCCGCTGATTGCCGCTGACCGTTCTGGTCCGCTGGTATCTCCGCCCCAATCTGACATGGTGCTCCGCCCCAGTCGAACCTCGCCCGCCATCTGGGTCGCGACCGCCGCATCTCGCCCGCCAGCGGCTACTGTCGGCGCCAGCGGGTGTCCAATGGGATCGACGCCGTGACAGGAGATTATCTAGTGAGCCGGCTACCGCTTGCTAGTGCGAGCGGCATCGTTGGGGCAGGCGCACAGTCGCATCGATCAGGCCGGCAAGACTTGCTAGTGCGAGCTGCGGCTTCGTTGGGGTAGGTGGCAACACCGTCGCGCAGCATCGATGAGGACTGTCGGCGCTGCGGGGTGCCGGTGCAGATCTGGAACCACGACACCGTCGCACTTGTGCATTTGTTCCGACGCACCAAGACACTTTAGCACCGAGCTAGGTCTGAATCCAGCAGACCATCAACGGACAGAGTCAGCGATAGCGCGAGGCGGGCCATGCCGCCGGCAGTAGCACAGATCTGTGCCCTAGTACTGCCCCAGCGCCGCGCGCGCGCAGCACGCGGTGCGCACGCGTACCCGGGTATCCGGCGACCTTGTGCGGCGCGTGGTCGACGCGTTGTTCCGGCTAAACCAGGGCCGCGGCGGGGTCAATGGCACCAGTAGTGTGTACGGTGGTGTTGTGCAGATCTGCCGCCGGCAAGGTCGAGGAAGGATACATGGCTTGGGGCGTGCTAATGCTAGTAATGCTACATGTGGCCGAGTTGGGAGCGCTCCCGACTCGTCGAGCGGGTATGGTCCGTCGCCGAGCCGTTATCGATGCAGGGTGGTGGTGGTCGTGGTGGCCGGGAGGTGGCCGTTGTGCGGGGTATCGCTGTCGTCATACTCGTCCCACAGAGCCTCGCGCGTCGCGTGGTATACCTCGCGGAGGACGTCGAGGCGTGGCCGCACTTCCTGCGGCGTTAGACGTCTGTAGCAATCGGGGCAGCTCACATCAAAGGCCACGACGACGTCGCCGCCCGTGCGCACAATGGCGAGATAGTACTCTGCGCTCCACCGCGCGAGGCGTTCGTGGATCACGACGGTCGCAATGTCCTCGAGCGGGACAAAGAGGCGCTGCGTGCTCGATCCAAAGTACATGACGCGCCGTGTCGTCGCGAGCTGGATGCCGAGGCCGGGCAAGGGGGTTAGTGATTCTGTCGTCAGCCGGGAGTTGGGACGGTTGTTTGGAGCAGGTCTACGAGGCGATGGCGGCAGGTGGCAGCTCGGTAGGCAACAGGATGCAGCGCGCCCGAGATAGCGGGGAGCCCAAGTGATCGGATACTAGAACGAGCACGAGCACAAGCACGAGCACATCCGGAATGCCATGGCATGTAAACCTATGGCGCCGGCAAAGATTAGAGGCCAAGCCAGGAAGCGAAGAGCACGAGAAGCGAACACGAGCAGCGTAGACTGATCGAGTACGCGTCGGTATGAGGCGCAAAGGGTGGTCCCCCAAGGGGGGGATCACCTCAGGCCGAGCAAGATAATCGGATGCCAAGACGCAAGCCTACTGGTACGCACGGTGCTGGACGCCTCTGCCCAGGAGCCACAGGATGACGACGAGCGCGCCGACGAGGGCACACGTTGCCGGGCCGAGCGCGAGGGCGCAGTTGCCGGTGATGGCGGCCATGTTTGCGATGAGCGCGTGCGGGTTGGTGGAGGTAGATGTAGACGCAGACGCAGCTAGAGCTATCGCGATACCGGCGAGAACAACCGGTGCTGCGTAGTAGTAGTGAGGTGGTAGCCACCAACGCGAGCTAGAGCTCGGGCCGGCGGCTCGGCTTCGGCTACTTGGCCTTGGCCCGACGTGCTTGCTGCTGGCGTCCGTGCCAGTGCCGGTACTCGAGCCAGCACAGCAGCTACTGCGCAGGTGGACGGCGCCTGCCGCTCGCTCGACCGTGTGTTGCACCATCTGCACGCGTGCACGTTGTGTGCGTCCCGGATCTGGCCCACAGCCCACAGGACGCGCCGAGCTCGCCGTGGTCGGCGGTGGCGGGCGTGGCGGGCCCGGGGCGCTAGTGGGCGGAGCGCCCGGAAACGAGGGCGCCGTCATGCGGCGGGATAGAAGAGGAGAGGGAAGGGGGAGGAGAGGAGTGTTGGGGGATGCGTAAGAATGGATTGTTTGAGACAGCAAGATTTAGACTAGCTGCAAACGTGTAACCAGTTAGAGTTTTCCCTTCCGGCTGCAATGTTCATCTTGGACCGGTGTCAATCCGTTCCGGGCAATGCGGGGGGCAGCCCCTCTCCTCGGCCTCTTGTCTCGTGCTTGCTCCTCTGTTGTCGCCATCACATGCATCACATGTACAAAGAGAGATGCACAAGCGGTTATCAACCCCCGCATGCCCGCACTCACGTCCATCTTTCCCCCCGCAATCATCACAAGTGCCCCACACGCCATCACTTTGACATCGACACCTGACACACACGCCCCCTCCACTTCTCGCGCACGGTTCCTGGCCACCACATCTGTCTCGACTGCGGGCGTCATCGGGAGCAACTGTACTCTGTACCCACGGCAGATTCACGCGATATCCATCCCAGGTCCACTCGCTCTCCACCACCACCACCACCACTCCACATTCTGCTCCTCCCACACGCCCTTCCAGACGCCTCTCCGCCACCCCAGTGAATCGCGAGCGGCGCTGCCCCACAAATAGTGCTTTGGCCGCACTCGGCACCAATGCAGCACCCACAGGTGCGTCTGCCCTCTGTTTTCCGTGCCCATCTGCCCCCATCTGTGCCGCCCCTTGCCGCCTTGCGCGCCTTGCCACCCACGTCCAGTGTGATTCCCCCATGTCCAGACCAAAGCCTATTCTGCTCGCACTGGGTTTGTCCCCAGCCAGTTTTTTTCTCATGAATACCGCGTAGGCATGACGCATGACGCGCGCGCGCTAGCCCGCAACGTACTCTGTTTTTGTGCACTGCGTCGCCGCCGGTTGATATCTCCACATCACATTCGGCGTTTCACTTTGTGCACCGTCGTCTCAGAGATTGGCCATTGTACATTCTCGTTTCCCACATCGCATCGCCCTCCACTCTACTGTTCATCCCGGCACCCGCCCCTCCCGCCGTTCGCCGCTGATCGCAGTCGTCTCACGCCGCCTCGGTGCAGGCTCAAGCGGCGGCCCAAGCTCACGCGCAAGCCCAAGCCCAGGCGCAGGCGGCACACGCCCAGGCTCAAGCGCAGGCACACGCTCAGGCGCAGGCGCAGGCGCAGGCAAAAGCCATTCAGCGACGAGCGTCTGCTGGCAATATTCCAGTCGGCAACAATATGAGCTCTGGTGGCGCCAACGGCGTCAACACGTCGCCGACCATCGACCTCTCGGCCTTGTTCCCGGGCGGACTCGGCAATGTCGGCGGTGTCGGCGTCGGCGGAATAGACATTGCACACACACCCCGGAGTCTAAGCAGCTCGGGTGTGTCGTCTACCAACAAGAATACTCCCTCGGGACAACAGCCGCAGCACACGACGACCCCACCACAGCCCGCGGGGCTCGACATGTCCCAGACCCATGACATGGAACGCCGCCAGCGGTCCAGTATCCCCAACGAAGACCCGTACTATGGCTTCCGCGTCCAGAATACGTTCCCCGTCAACAACAACCAGGTCAACCAGGGGCGGTCGACACGGCGCGTCAGCCACCCTCAGCTCCAGGTCCAGCAGGTCGGGCAAATGTCCCCCATGGCGCAGATGGGACAGATGGCGCAGCTCGGGCAGATGGGGCAGGTTGGACAGGTTGGGCAGGTCGGGCAAGTCGGACAGGTCGGCCAGATGGGACAGTCTGGGCAGATGCAGGTCGCACAGGCTGGCCAGCAGATGCAGCAGACCGACCTCATGGGAAAGGCGGGCCAGCAAACCCCTCGCTCCCAACACAACCAGCTCAACCCCAACCAGGGGCATGCGGCCACGCCGACGAGGCAAAGCATGCACACTTCACCACAGTCGTCATCCCAGCTCTCGATCAACGGCCGCGAGGACGACCCCGTTCGCCCGTTCCTCGAGGGTCTCGCACACGCCTCAGAGCACCCGCAGCGCCAGGCAATGTGGACCGACCTGATCCGCCTCAAGATCAAGTCGTTGGAACTGCAGATTGCCGAGGCGCGCGCCAAAGAGCGCACCGCCGAGCTCGAGCTGAATCGTCTGCAGCAGGGTGTGCGGAGCATCACAAGTGGTGCGACTGCGCCGACGTCGCCGATGCACGCCATGGGCGGCAGCAGCAAGGCGCCGTCGCAATCAGGTGCTTCGACCACCTCTGCAGCGGCGGCACAACCGACGGCCGCACCGTCATCAACCCTTGGGCTGAACAATTCGACACCGCAGCAGCAGCAAGTCCCGTTTGGCTCATTTTCCCTCGTCGACCACTCGCGCTCCCCCGTCGTCGAGACGTCGCAGCAGTTTGGCAACCTCTCCAACATGCAGGTCATGCCTACGGTCAATGAAAACCAGGTATCGCAGTTTAGCAACGCCAACGGCACTGCAGCAGCGCACCAGATGCCACAGCAAATGACCCCGTTCGACCTCGAGGCAATGCTACAGGGCAACAACCTTGACAATCTCTTTTCATGGCTCCCAGACGACCCCACGCTGCCGTCCAGCGGCGCGACGGGCGACCTCCTTAGCGGGAACAACAATATGTCTGGTGGCGACTTTATGATGGGCAACATGGGCATGGCCGAGTCAAACGCTGGGGAAACACCAGTCTCGCCATCGTTTACCATCAAGCGGCCCCTGTCGCCCGATACCGACACGTCCCCGCCCGCGCCTGCGCCCAAGCGAGGCAAGCCGCGCGGCGAGAAAAAGGTTGTCACGGAAGTGCAGTCGGCGTGTCTCTCGTGCAACCGCCCGATCGCACGTGTCCTTCTTCGTGCCCCTCGAGGCGCTCTCCCCACACCCGTGTCGGCCGAGCTCCGCTGCCCCGACTGTACAGGCGTGCGCCAGCCTCCATCGTTTGATCCCCACGGCACAAGTGTCGGCTCCCACATTGGGTCGACCGAGGCGCGCAAACGTATGCGTACGGCAATGGAAGAAGACGATCTCCTCAACGAGGACCCCAACACGCGCCGCTGCTTTTGCGACGTGTGCCAGAGGGTCGTCGCTACGGGTCAGGTCGTGGGAGGCGCAGAACGGACTTCACTGGGTCATCTCGCCGAGGTGGTGTGTGCCTCGTGCGACAGCAAGTACCAGAGGTGAGTAGGGCCGAGGTCTAGCGGCGGTGGCTACCCCTGTGTCGACACGACGTTTGCCTTGCTGACAACCAGGTGTACAGACTGTGGCGGTGGTGGCGGACCCCGCGTTGGTATTGGCAAGTGGCGGTTAAAACAGCTGTTCCAGCCTGGGCGCAAGACGTGCAGCCTGTCGCACTCGCGCCTAGGCGACCGACCGCGCGAGATTGGTGTCCACGTCACGCCAACAGACTTTACGCCCGAGCAGCTCAAAGAAGTGGTCACCCGCTGCAAGACGCTATGGAACGAAAAGACGCTCTCGCGTCTGGCAGTGCCGGAAATGCTCGAAATCGACCTCCCGCCCAACCTCATCAACCCGCTGCGCAACTTTCAGGACGTGGACGAGTTTGTCACGAGTTGCTGGCCGTCGCGTGAGGGCATGATCCGTGCCGAGGGTGTGGACCCCAACCGCTTCAAGCGCATGCTCGGGCTCACATGGGCTCACTCGCGCCCGCGCCGGACAGTCCGCACCGTCGACCTCGAAGAGGAGTACGCCCGCAACGCGGAGGACTGCGGCGACGACGACATGAGCACTGTGCTAGCCAACGTTAAGCGAAGTGAGTCAGGCCGTGTACGTGTATAGTTGCAGCACGCTTACCCTCCCCCAGCCAACGTTGTCATCCCCGCGGGCTCGGAGCTGATTGGCATGTGGGGCGGCGAGTGGGACATGGAGCACGGGTCGCTGCTCGTGTCGACGCTCATCCCGTTCGAGGGCGCCGACGGCGAGGACTCTACGGCACTGTCTGTGGGCGAGTTGATCACCAAGGTCCAGCAGCTCCAGCAGCACATGAACAATGAGCGTATCGCCGAGGCGCGCAAACTGGGCAAAGAGCCCGAGCTCGTCCGGCCGTGCGAGCACCTCTGGGTCGTGTCGGGCGGCAACATGCCGCTGATCCGCGAGCGCATGGCCGACATTCTCGTCCGCAAGCGCAGCTTTGTCCATGTCGAAGAGTACCTCACTCGCCACCCCGACTTCCTCCACGCCCTCCAGGCGCGTCCCGTCGGTCTCCACCCGGGCGGCATGAACAATTACCTGCCGCACCAGGTCATGGACCCAGATTTCAAGCCGCCCCAGCCGTTGATCCTGGTTCGCTGGCTCGGAAAGGACTTTGACGCCCAGCGCATTCTCGAGATTAAGCAGATGGAGTTTGGAGGCGGCAAGAATAAAAACAAGGTGAAAAAGGGCCAGAGGGCAAAGGAGGAGAGGAAGTAGGGTGCAAGTAGGGCGTGGTTGGTGTTCAGTGTATGTGTAGCATTCTACGTGTGATAGCAGGGACCCAGTGACAAGATGCATGTGGTGCTAGATGTCGACGTGTGGACATGTGGGCAAGCTCGACCTCGGCTGTTATTGCCAACGCTGTAGCATGTTGTGTCGCGTCTGAGGTGTGTGGCTGTGCCTAGATCCCCACGATGCGGAAGCAAATTAGGCCGACCCCTGAGGACGATGACATGGCCACGATGGCCCATCCATCCATGGCATCCCGCATGACCGCACCGCACCACCCGTGGGTGGCCCCGACAACACTGACGCACACGCACCATCCCATCCTCTTCGCCTTTGACACATCTTCACTTGCAACTCGGCCACCTCCCATCCCCCCATCCAACATGTTCTCCTCGGCCGCAAACCCCTACGACGACCTCGTCAGTGAGTATCGACCCAGCCAGTAACCAGCCCTACGTGCGGCGGGGGGCGGACGTCATGCGTTGCCACCTCGGCTGTGCCGCAGCTCCAGCCCGAGCGGTCGGCGCCGTTAACCCGCCGACGGTGAACGCGGCGGCGTGTCCTAGACAATGATCAGCTGGAAATCTTCCAGCTGGCTCGTCCACACCCCGCGTCGCTGTGCGGATACCCTACGGGCACCACTGGCGTCCGCTCTCACACTCGACACGTCACTAACCCCGCAGCCAAGGCGACCGACGAGAACCTCGCGAGCGAGGACTGGGACACCAACCTCCAGATATGCGATAAGGTCACCGAGGAGGGCTCGGCTGGGTGCGTATGCGTGTGTATGGGTCTAAGGCTCGGGTGCGATGGGAGCGGAGGACGGGGGACGCGCGAGGGACAAAGGGGTGCGATGAGATGGCTGCCTGGGTGGGGCTGCGCACCGACCGGTGTTGCAGTGAGCTGGTGGGCGGGGTGGAATATGGTATGGACGGCGATGCGGGTGATCCCCAAAGGCACCCCCGTTGCCTGCATGGACAAGTCGGACTGGGAGGGCGATGAAGGACGTCGTTGCGGCGGTGCGTGGGCATGGTGCATATGCCGTGGGACCCCGCGACTCCCTGCACCCTCCCAGGCCTCTTCCCGAGGCCGGGATTAGGCTGGGCGGTATCGCCTCCCACGTCAACGGATCAATTTCCATCGCGCCAAGACGCCGTGATGCGATCGCTGTCGTACAGTCGTGATGGCGACAGGGTCGGTGCGCACGCACATCTCTAGACCACACGCGCCCTACCTCTCGTCACGCCCAGTGCCAGTTGTGCCCCTACGCCTTTATCCCAAACCTCGTGCCACCTCGACTGACTCTGCAGCGCCCGCAATGCCGTCGCAGCACTCGTCAAGCGCCTCGCACACCGCAACCCCAATGTCCAGATCTACACGCTCGAGCTGGCCAACATGCTCGTGCAGAACTGCCAACGACCTCTGAAGGAGGAGATTGCGAGCCGGACGTGGACAGATGCGCTCAAGCGCCTCGTCAATGACCATGTGGGTAGAGCGTTGTGGTGTCTGCAAGCGCGCGGCTGCGGCTAACACCCAGGCCACGGTCGAGCCAGTCCAGCGCAAGGCTCTGCAGTATGTCAGGGAATGGGCCGAGCAGTTTGAGAATGCGGGCGAAAACCTCGGCCTCATGGGCGAGCTGTTTGAACAGCTGCGCGCAAAGAGTAGGTCCAAGACCCGCACTGGGATGCTGACACCAGACTTTAGCTTTGACGAGCCCGAGCCTGCACCCGAGGACGCCGACGCGGCTCGCCGGCGTCAAGAGGAGGAAGAGCTTGCACGTGTGATTGAGCTCTCCAAGCAGGATGCTGGACGCCGCGGTGGCGCAGAGCCGCCAGCAACAAGCGGCGCCGGGTCGTCGAACAATCCGTTTACTGGTGCTGCCGCTGCGGCCTCGTCGTCGTCGCACGCTCAGCCTTCATACCAGCAGCCGCAGCCGCAGCAGTCGTACGCGCAGCCGGCCGGTGCCCCGGGTCAGCAGCCATACGGCGGCGTCCCACCTCCGCGCTCGCCTACGCCTCCAGTCGACCTGAACACTGCGACCCGCGTGCGTGCGCTGTACACCTTTACGTCGAGCGAGGTCGGAGAACTCAACTTTGAACGCGGCGACATTATCAAGGTGCTCGACCGCGGTTTCAAGGAGTGGTGGCGCGGCGCATGCAACGGCAAGATTGGCATCTTCCCCGTGACCTATGTGGAAGCGCTTCCGGAGCCATCCGCGTCCGAGCTGCAGGAAGAGGCCCAGGAGGAGGCGCGCGTGTTTACATCGCTCGGCCTCGTGGACCGTCTCCTCCAGACGCTCAAGGGCATCGACACTGCGCGCGGCGACCGTCTCGAGGACCGCCCAGAGGTCCAGGAAATGTACCAGGATGCTGTCGGTCTGCAGGCCCAGATCAACGCGCTCATCAAAAAGTACTCGGACCAAAAGGCCGAACTCGAGCACATGAACCAGAACTTTATCCGCGCAATGAACCAGTACGAGGAGCTCCGTGGCGGCCCGGCCCCACAGCAGCAGCGTGAGTGGAGCCGAAGTGACGGTCTTGGTGACGGTTCCACTAACACCGCAGCGTACTACCCGCAGCAGCACCCAAGCCAGGATGCCTATGGCCCACCGCAGGCGTCGCCATACGCCCAACACCAGGGCCTCCCTCCGGCCCAGCAACACCAGCAGCAGCAGCAGCCGTACCCTGCCTTCCCTCAGCCCTACCCTCAGTCCCAGCCCCAGTCCCAGCCCCAGCCCGGCCCATATGCCCACCCCCAGTCTCTCACCTCTGGACCAATGACTTCGACGCCCGATGTGAATGCGACGCCGGCGCCGGGCGCGTACTACCAGCACCCCACCGGCGCAACGTCCAACCCCAACCTCGAGCGTGCGCCGTCTGGTGCGCCCTCGCTTCCGCCGCAGATGCTGCCGCGGCAGAACACGCAGCCTGGCGCCGCGGGCGTCGGTGCCGGCGCAGACTCGTCCGCCGAGCACGCCGCCGCCTGGGACGCATTCTACCGCTCTGGCGGCCCGCAGCCGCAGGGCCAGCCGTCTCAGGCGCCACACCCCGCGCACGCCCAGAGCCAGGACGGGTACTTCCCCCCGCAGCACGGCCAGCCGCCTCAGCAGCACCAGCAGCAACCCCAGCAGCCGCCCCAGCAGCCGCCCCAGCAGCACCAGCAGCCCCAGCAGCCGCCTCACCAGGGCCACCCGCAGTACCAGTTTAACCAGGCCGGCCACGAGGCTGCCGCCGCGGCCGCCGCCGCTGCCATGAACCGTATGAGTGTCGGGCAGCAGTAGATAGAACGTAACCGTAACGATTTGAATGTACAGTGAATGACGGATGGCGTCGTGTGGGCCCGAATCGGTGCTTGTTTCGTGTTTTAGCTGCAGTGCGGCGAGGCGGCGCGCGAGACCATGACCATGCCACGCCACGCGCCACGGAGTTCGGCGTCGCGCATCTCCGACACATTCACTGGATAACCCCAATGTACCAATCTCAACTTCAACGTCCTCTCATCCAACCTCATCCCACGAACATCAGCAACAATGTCCAACAACGACCCCGCGCACACGATGGACTACCCCGCCCTCGACCTGGGCAACAAGACGTGCTCGCACCGCACGCTCCACCTTGTCGACCTCGACGTGCATGTCTGGGGTCTCGAGGAGATTGCGGGCAGTGATTTGCCGGTTGCGGTGGTTGTGAGTGGGCCGTATGTGTTGCGGTGTGTGGTGTGTGCTGCGTGCTATATGTGCTACAGCGGTTGTTGGTGACTAGTTACACGAGGCGAATTGCTTGTTACTGGTCACGGGCGACAAGTTCATCAAGTTGCAAGCATACGAGACCCCTTCTCCTCATCTCTGTCCCATTCTTTTGCCCTCCTGCTAACCCCAGATCGCGGCCCACGGACGCTGCAACTCGGCCAAGAACATGGCACCCTTTGCGCGCGGCCTGCTCGGTGAGACGGCGCGCCTGGCGCGCGAGAGCGGGCGGAAGCGGGTTCGCGACCTGCTTGTTGTGACGTTGGTGAGTCGTGCTGGAAGCGGCCGGGTTGAGTATTGCGTTGTGATGTGGTCAAGGAGCTGCGTCTGTCATGCCGTCGCTGCATCTCCAGGTGGCTTTGGGTAGCTGGACGTATCCGCTGCCCGCCCGTTCACGAGACGCTTATGCCAGGACCAACGCAACCACGGACATCGGCTGAGGCACCGCAATACCAATCTCGCCTACGACAAGAACCCGCATCATTTGTAAGTGAAACTTGAGGATCCGTCAAAGTCCCGGCGTGCGCTGATGCGTAGTGTCGACATGGCCTGTACTATCTGTGCGTCTTGTCTCCATGCTCCACCACTTTGCGGCTTGAGACTCGTCGACTAGTCGTCTGAGACTCTTCTGGGCCGTCGAGTCTCTGGTTGCCTTTGGAAACTCGGCCTGCACCCCAGCCACTATACAAGGGCCCAGCCTCTCAATACCGTCGTCCCAACCCTACCCACACTAACGCTCCAGATGGCGCCGTCCAGGACAACAGCATGATCATGGACTTTCTCCCCGCGTACCTGTTCCCCAACGGCGAGCGCGAGATTGTCGAGTTTATGGCGACTGGCATCTCGCTCGGTGGTGCGTACTGTGACATGGGGAGACGTGTGTATGTCGGCTAACAACAGGTAATGCGGTCTGGCGGCAGTTGCGTGAAGGTAGGTCTGCAGAGATTGCGACCACCGGCAAAGCAGTTGGGCGACAAGGAGGCTCCCAGAAACTCGCGGGTGCTTGCCCACTGGTCTTCCAGCAGAAAATGCCAACCGCCCTCGTCCCATATTCTCACTCCCCCAACCACTAACACCAGACCCGCGCCTTCGCATCGCGGTACCCATCATCGGCCTACCCTTTGAAGCATTCACAGCCTACCTCGGCGCCCGCGCCGTCTCCATGGGCCTCCCATGGTCGCCCCCAACGTACCCCGCGTCGCTCCACGCGCAATTCGAGACACCACCGCCTGCGGGAGTGTACGACGGTAAGAAGATCCTCACACTGCACGGCGCACTCGACGAGCTCGTGCCCTACCGCTATGGCAAAGAGTACATTGCCAAGCTCCAGGCGGCCGAAACGCCCGGCGACGTCGAGGTCTGGGTGCAAGAGGGGCGCGGGCATGTGTGTACGCCCGAGATGCTGAGGAGGGCCGCGGAGTGGTTCTGGCGGTGGGGGTTGAGTGAGTAGAGTGGATAGATGTAGAGTTGGAAGCTAGTGGGGGAGCTGGGGATAACACTGAACGTGGGATTGGTACAGAGCGACGGATGGCATTCGAGGAGGACTCGACCAAGTCGCTAGTTTCCATGATAGGTTGAGATATGCAAGGTATCCTATTGATGGTACGGTCTACTTCCAGATCTACAGCCTGCTCTCCCTGCTCGGCTGCTTGCGGACAGGGGCAGGTGCCCGCTTTCCCTCCTGCGAGTCGCCGTACACGTACGAGTCGATAAAGTCCATGGCGGGGACAATGTAATTGTTCCATCGAGGGTCCTCTGGGCCCTGTAATGTCAGCATTCTGGCGGAACGAGTATTACGCCACGCACAGGAATATTATCCCACCCGTGCTTTGCGGTCGGGTTGTACCCCTCGCCGACGGGCACGCCGACGGCTCTCAAGCGCTCGGCAAGCCTGCGCGAGTGGTAAATCGGGACGGTATGGTCCATTTCGCCGTGCAGCAGGTACGTGGGCGGGAAGACGTATTGCCCCGGTGGCAGCGTCTTTGCCTTGTCCGCCAGGCCCTCGACGAGGAGCTGGGTCGAGTACGGCCTGAGACTTTTGAAAAAGTCTTCCTCGTTATCGAACCGCTCGTGGCGCCCCGCGGTGCGGATCATGTTGCGCGTGCGGTGCTGGAGAATGGTATAGTCGAAATGCTTGTAGATGCGCTCGTCGGCGACGTAGTCTGGGAGGCCATAGTGGATGCGGATATTCTCGGGCGTCATGGCCGGCGGAAGTTCGTGCGGGTACGGAATGTCGGTGATGGCGTTCCGCGGGTCGCGGTCGGCCATGTACGCTTCGAGCTCTTCAATGGGTGCCGCCCCAATGAGGGGAAACTCGGCGGCCTGCTCCTCCTCGGTATCTGGGCAGGGGGGATGGAAGTGCTCGAGGTCGAGCACGTCTGTCATGCCGTACATGCTCACGCTGGCGCGTGCCATGGGCCGAAAGGTGTGCGCGCCCAGCGACGCAACGAGGTTGCCCCCGCTCTCGCCGCCCACGACGTACCGATCAATGTCGACCGCCGTGGGTCCCGTCCACCCTCCGTCCCGCATCGCACCTAAGGCCGATGCGAGGTTGGCCCGGCACCATGCAAACGCGTCCTGGCCGTCCTCGACCTGCTCGCCAATGCTCACATGGGGAAGCAGGCGGTAGCCCACCGACACGACGTGGTAGCCGTGCGAGCGGAAGGCGGGGAGGACCCATGCGTTGGGCACCCAGTGCTGGCCCATGCTGTGTGAGAAAGCGTTGGGGAACGGAGATGTAAGGGGAGAACCAGAAAGAGGACACAACCACCAGCACAAAGAAAGCAATCGTCAGCCCGTGGAGAACTGCACCCGATCCCGACTCACGTCAACCCCCCGCCATGGAACCAGATGAGCCACGGCCGCGCCCCGCTCCCCGCCGTTGCCGGCCAGACACGCAGCGGGCACGCGACACCGTGGGGCGTCTTGTAGATGTGGTCGCTAAACGGCGTCGGGCACGGCTTGACCGGCCTGTCCAGCTTGATTTTCCTCCGCGCGCGTTTCGGGGCTTTGGGGGCCATGGCTGTAGAGTATGGTCAGTTGTAGGAGAGAGATGTTGGGGGAGACGACAATTGTTGTCGTGCGTCGTGGATATTTGTAGGGGCCGGCTCAAGGTTTGGGGCATAGCCGATTGGCGTGGGGGCTCGGAGGCGGTGAATGCCGAACATGCCGCCGGCGCTGGCCGCCAATGCGCGCCGTTTGGCCTCGGCGGTTGGAGAGGCACGGGTTACACAGAGCATCTTATCGTTTTGGGTGTCTGTTGCAGACGAAAGCAATGGGTTGGACAACTTGTTCACAGCTATGCAACTGGGGCATCATATTGAGAGGCGCACAGTCGGCTTGCTCTTGATGGGCGTGAATAGCCGCGTCCAATGAAGCGGGCGTGCTGTGCGTGCCCCTGTTGGGTGCCCCGGCTGCGTCATGTCGAGACGTCAGTGTCATGTCGTTAGAGGGAGGGTCACTCGTCTCGCATGGCGGCATTGCCAGATGATCAGTTGTAGTCGCCGATGCCGAGCATGGCTAAACAATGGATCGCACATGGCGTGCAATGCAACAGTCCATCAGTTGCTAGCCGCAGCATGCAGCGGGCCCCGCGGACTCGCCGAGACGGTGTTTTTGCTATCTTCGGAGCTTAAATCATCCCCCCAAGTAAGTTTGCTCGCTACGTCATTGTGGTGCTCCCCGTCGTTCGGCACCTGTGCACCTGTGACCCTTGCCATGTGCTGCGGATCAAGAAATGGCCGACGCCCCGACGCGTGTGCACAGGCCCAGTCCAGACAGTCCAGTTTCAATTAAACCCCCCATCCCTATCCCCCATCCTTTCTCTTCTCCTCACATCCATCCTGTCGTGCGCCATGCCCTACAACGTGAGCCCCCCATCCCCATCCATCCACTCACCACCCACAGGACGAAGAGGACCAGCGCTCGTTCTCCAGTGTCCAGACGCTCCACCCGAGCGCGGACACTGTCACCCGTACGTTTGCGCGTCGCGTCTGACGTCACATGGTCCTCCCAGGTGACAATGCTGACCGTGCCCCGCTTCTTATCCTCGGCATCCGCTCCCTTGCCTTTTTGTGATCAGAGCTCATCAAGCGTGTCCGCGCGCTCGCTATTCGTCTCCTCCCCGTCCAGGTGGAGATGGATGAGATTACCGACCCGACGTCGCGTATCATTACCCCTGGCGTCGTCGACGCGTTTAACAAGGCTGGTGGTGACTTTAGCGAGGCCGTGCCGTTTGCGTGAGTGTTCCTCAAGTTGCCGCGTGCGGACGAGTTGTTCTCGTGAATGCCTCAACCTAGGCCGTTCTCTACCTAGTGGCATCCTTCCATTGCAACCCCAACTAACCCTCCCAGGCTCCTCCGCGCACGCGCCCTGTTCATCCGCGAAGGCATTGTCAGCCCCGCCGACTTTGACGAGACCCAGTGCCGCGCGACTGCGTGCGAGGTCATTGCGCGCCGCCTCCTGCGCAAGTCGCCGGACCGCCTCCGCAGTGTCCTCAGCGAGCGCTTCCGCTGGCGCGAGAGTGACGGCGACATTTCGGGCGCGTCTTGCGCTCTCGAGCTCGCGGTTGATGGGCACTGCACCGTAAGGCTCTTGTAAATCATCCCTACTCACACATCCAGATCTTCCTCAGCTCCAACGAGACCCAAGAGGTCGTCGATGCGCTTTGGAAGGGCGCGCTTGTCCAGCATAACAATGCCAACCAAGACATTGACTATGTCGAGTACCACATGGCCCCGGACGCTGGCGGCTTTTGGTACCACCTCGACCCCGCTCGTCTCGCCGTCCCGCGCTACCTGTCCATGTTTAGGATCATCGTCTGGCTCTTCTACCTCTTTGTTTACTCGCAGACGGTCCAGAGGTGCGTGAGGGCCGTGTTTACTCGCTCACACCAGTCCTCTCGATGCCATCAACCCGTACCGCTCATTCAACGGGTGGGAGATCACCCTCTACGTCATGACCTTTGCGTTCCTTATCGATGGTGGGTACAGGCTTTATGTGGATGCTAACAACCAGAGGTGTTTAGGCTCTTCAAGACTATCCGCCTCGCCCCGAATCCCATGGCAGCCTTTGTGCGTATCGGAAGTAATTTTTGATGCTGACAAAAGAACTTTTGGACCGTCGTCAGCTTCCTTACCGAGGCGTTTCTTCTGACGGCGTTTGCCCTTCGTCTTGCGGGCATGGAGCACGACGGCGACAGCGAGGAGCGCCGCATGCTCCACCTTCGCAGCTTCCAGGTGCTTTCATGTGCTGCCCCGCTCATGTGGGTCCGCCTCGTCACCATGTTTGAGGGATACAAGACGGTCGGTGTCTTGCAGGTCGTCGTCTTCCGCATGCTGTAAGTGGAGCGAGCTTGTGTCTCGCTTACCCCAAAGTCGCGAATCGGCCATCTTCTTTATTCTGCTGGGCATCATGTCGGTCGGTTTTGCTCAAGCCATGTACGCTCTCGATGCCGCCGACGGCGACACTGGCGATGACAATGCCGGTGTGACTCTCCTCATCAACAGCCTCCTCCAGGCGATGCTCGGATCGCCCGACTTTGAGCAGGCAGGTGAACGTTTTGGGTATCCGTTTGGCCTCATCATCTTTTACTCGTGGAACTTTGTCACTACCATTATTCTTGTCAACGTCCTCATTGCGCTGTTTGGCACGGCGTACTCGGACGTCTACGACAATGCCACCGACGAGTTCCTGGCCTTCTTTGCGGGCAAGACTATTGGCATGAGTGGGTTTGTGTATCGTGTTATATGCTTACGCAGTCCGCGCACCCGACACGTTTGTCTACCCCGCGCCGTTCAACCTCATCGAGACGTTTTTAATCGCACCATTCGAGTTCATCCTCTCGCCCGAGGCCTACGTCAAACTGAACCGCGTCGTCATGACCATCATCTTCTTTGTGCCCCTGTGCGTCATTGCTCTGTACGAGACTGCAGTCCACCACAAGCGCAGCATGCTCCACCAGTACTTTGGCCACACGGCGCCCGAGGAGGAGGACGACGACCCCGCTGTCCTGGACCCTCGCGGCAACGACCCATCGGGCGAAATCACAAAGGTCGACTTTAAAGAGCTCACAGAGTCGTTCCCAAAGTAGGTTTCGGGCAGGGAGAGTTTGCTGACGGTTAACAGCACGACTGTCGCCGAGTCGACGGTTATCCTGTCCGAGGTTCGCAAGATGCGTGCCGCGCTTGACGAAATCGAGGCCAAGGCCCTCAAGTCGTAGGAAGTAGACTGTGTCAAGCAGGTTTGCTCAAGGCTTGTGTGCACGACCCACATCAAATGGCGAGATACCTTTAAAGACCATGTGTCAAACACGAAGTGAAGGCAGTATATACATGCAGACTGTGCAATGGGCAGAGCAGGATGGGTGTCAGCTATCAACCCGGGCCCCCGTCAGTCTTCCTGTCGTGGTACAGGTTCTGGCATAGGCCCAAGCTTAATATTTGCTCCTGTCTCGTACATGATTGTTGGCGCGGATCCGTATATGTGGCGAACGTGGATCAGTGCGGAAATCGGACATGGAACTGCCGAAGGGTGAGATACAGTGTGGCAGAGCGGATGGGAAGACCCCATGTCACCTGTGGACAACCCGAAGTATATTAATCCCCAAAGCGTATCTGGCCCCGCAGGAGGTCGACTACCCCGACGCCGCTCACGAGAAGACCCCAGCCACCTTGCAGTGGGTGCGCTCGTCCCGTGGGGCCGCGGAGACCATCATATCAGTCCGTGCCAAGGAGAAACGGCGCCATCGACAACGTTCCGCGCCATGCCGTATGTACCTGTGTCCTTCTTTCCGCGTTCCTGTGCCTGGAACAATAACTAGCGGCTCGTGTGACAAACATTGACTTGTTCGAAAGTCTGTGGGCCTGAGGTCGAAACTGTTGGGACAGGAACTGTGCTTAGGTGATTATGGAATAAGGCGTCTTAACCTTCTGATACGAGGGACTACTGGGGCGTTGCCAGCGGCTGTGACGGAGGCCTTGTGTTGACGCACCTTGTCGGGGAGACGGTCAGACCTCACCAGATGATGTGACCTGACCTGGGTTGATTCGCGACACGGCGAGGACTACGTGCTGGGCACAATCGAGCGTTGAAACCCCCCACTGACATTGCAGGGGCTCGATGCCCGGGGCCGCACGCTCGCGGCGCGCGCGCACTCGACTCACTCGTCGTTCATACAGAACGAGGACAAATACTCCGCGGGTCGCGCCCCAGACCGGATGGAAGTGTCATGTGAGGCGGATAGCGCTGAGTTGCTGTTCGTCTGGTGCGGCCACCGACTGGCACCAACAGCGGCCCAACACAGGCACAGAGCTGTCGGGAGCCTCAAGTGGAGCCAAACACTTGGCTGGGTGTATGTTTTAGAGTTGTGATCCCTGCCGAGGCTGTTGGTGTGGTAAGCTGGGTACGGCGGGAACCAAGAACAGGGGTCATGTTATGATAAGACCCGCCAGTTCCCACGCAAAGCAGCGTATTTCTGCAGAGCTGTCGTCCACGAGTGCCGTAAAGAAGGGAATCCCCGTGGTATGCTTGAACATCGCAATTGAGGTCCCATGACGTGCCTTTGCCATTGTAACTGGCAGAATTGTGCAGAGTCTCGAGCCAGCGCCACAGCCGGCGTTCCCACGTGTCAAGCTTCATTTCATCCGCCTCCCGCGCCCTGATATGACGGATTTGAGCCGCAAACTGGCACCGGCACTGTAATTGACGTATTTACCAGAATGCGACCGGCCTCGTCGAGTACAACTCCCCCGACCGCAGCATCCAGCACCGAGCATGGACGTGGTATCGACAGGGACCGACATTCAACACTCTCCCTCTTATCCTTCGTGCCATACTTGTACATTTTAAACCTGGTGGTCGCGCTGGTGGCGCATCATGCTGGGGTTTCGAGTTCACCCGCTGAGGCGACGCGCCCTCGTCCTCTACGCTGCTATCGCCATCCTGCTCGCAGTAGAGAGCATCGTGAGCCCCACCTAGCTTTGGCCTGTTTCGCTAATGCCAGCAATTCATCCGCTCAGGAACCTCTGCAACGTCGTCTTTGAGATACTTGATCCAATCGCCCCCCGACAATACTGTAGCAGCAGCCGGGAGCGACTATGGCCGCGAGGCAATCCTGCCGTCTGCAGACGGTCGCGTGCTCGTCACGGGCGGCGGGGGCATGATTGGTGAGTAGGGGGCCGTGCGTCGACGCTGACGAGACGAGGCAAACGGGTGGTCCGACGCTTGTTGCGTGCGCAGATTCCTGTCACGGTGCTGGACAGAATCTTCTTTGATGACGAGATCGATGCCATCAGGGACGACTACCCCGATGGCGACCTCGATATTGTGATCGGCGACCTCCGCAATCCCGACGTCTTGCGTGACTCTATGCGGGGCGTCAAGGGCGTCATCCATCTCGCTGCAGTCTCTCGGGTGCTGTGGTGCCTTGAGAATCAGCCCGACTGCACAGACGTCAACGTGCGCGGTACGCAGCTTGTCCTCGAGGCCATGAAGGGTGGATGGTTTATCCAGGCAAGCTCGCGAGAGGTGAGTAACTGGTGCACGAGCCCACTTTCCGCTGTTTCAGCTCGCACGCGTCATCCCGGGCGCAGCTTGCAACGTTACAACTAACGCCCAGGTTTACGGAAACCCAGACGTGTTGCCCATTGAAGAGGACGCGCCGCATAGCCCCGCCAACGTGTACGGCAAGTCGAAAGCCGAGGCCGAGGATGTGATCACGAGCTATGTCTCCAAGGTCACGGCCGATGGCAGCAAAAAGCTCAATGCGGTCATTCTACGTCTGTCCAACGTGTACGGGTCGGCAAAGGACCACCCCGAGCGGCTCATCCCTGCGATTATGCGCAACGCCATCTCCAACCGCCCGATCCAGATGGTCGGAGGCGACCAGGATGTGAGTGGTGATAGAGAACAGAGCTGACGTCAGCTCGACATGGTGTTTGTCGAAGACGTTGTCGATGCCATGTCGCTCGCCGTCTCGCATCTGCACGCCAAAACAAACACCTGGCTCCCGACAAAGGGCCTCGTCGAGGTCTTCAATACCGGCACGAGCTCGTCAACGTCGGCAATGACACTTATCCGCAAGACTCTGTGGCTTACAAACTCGTCTTCGCCACTTCGTACCATTCCGGGCGACGACCGTTTCCCGTCGCGCTATGTTGGAAGCACGGTCAAGGGAGCCACAGTGCTCGGGTACAAGGCTCGTGTCAGCATCGACGAGGGTCTCCACCGTCTTGCCACAGAGTTTTTGCAAGACACGGCCAGCTACCTGCGCAAGAAGAGTGCATCCGAGCCGTTCTTTTGTGGGACCAAGCGCTCTTCGGGTGTCAAGGATCTCGCCGCCTTGGACGGCTGCACTGTCACCTTGTCGCGGAGTGTCAACCACGAGGGCCAGAGCGGCTGGATCGAGTATGCGCACTTTGTTCCAGCGGGCAAGAATGACCAGGGCAGCTGGGACGACACATCAAAGTGGGAAACAGTGACCAACCCGGCATTGTGGGAGTTTGAAGCCAATGTATCCGACCACGAAACGGCGAATGTAAAATTCAAGCTCGCCTCCAAGGACCTTTACTTTGAGGAGCCACCGGGCACGTCGCAGTTTGTCGCGAGCGTCGATCCGGTTACTGGCTTTGTCAACCTCGGAGGCGAGCATACCCACCGCGTCACGCCAATATGCTGCGCCGACAAGCCCGCCCCGTGGCCAGGATTCCGCGACGACGCTATTGCGTCCAACATTCTCGATGTCCGCACCAGCGCGTGGGTGGCGTTTAATGCGTCCCAAATGACCACCATGTGTACGCGCTTCAAGCGTGCCGAAGACTATGCCCAGGCCCGCCTCGACGCGCTCGACGCATTCGACCATCCCATTGTGCTACATGAGGCCGAGCTGCCGGGCGGCCGTGCACCCGACTGGCGTATGCGCAAGTATGGGGCCACCTGTTCCAGCGCGTGTGACCACCCGACCTTGTGCGTCGACACGGGCGACTGCCTCTGCGGACACGCCGCGGCGTGTATGCCCCGTACGCGCTTTCCGTTTGGCGACTTTGCCAACATGCCAGTCTTGTCGTACCCGCCCGTGGACAGGGATGACCTTGGCGACAAGGCGCTCGTGGACGGCGTCAAGCGGTCGTCCTGGGCTAATATCCTCAACACCGACGCCCGGCGCTACTTTGCACACTCGCCCGAGTGGCCCCGGTTGACCACTGTTCAGGATCCGGACAGTGTCGAAGAGGTGAAAAAGGAGAAAGGGGCCAAATTTTTCGCTCTCCAGAATTCACTGTTTGGCTGCTTTTCGGCCGACACGGCCATGGAGACGGCCGCGGCGCTCATTTCCAAGCCGTACGAGGAGACAAAGTCGATTGTGTTTTTGCCGTTTTACAACTTTAACGACTTTTTTGATGTGAGTGACCGCGTCTTAGTCGTGGCTGACAGTAGCACCCAGATCCGACCGAATGGATCGACAATGGCATCAGACAACTGTCTGTGCAGAAAGAGCCGGACACGGCCGACTTTGTCATGCCTTTTACGCACGACTTTGGACGGTGCAACGCCCACTGGCGCGACCCCATTATGCTCCGTCGCTTCCCAAAGGACAAGCAACGACACGACCGTGTCACGGGATGGTCTCCCATGGGCGATCTATACTCGCCGTGCTACCATCCCGACCAGGACGTTGTCATTCCCGCCCGAACTTGTCTCCAGGACACGCTGCGCAGCACATTTGGCGACATTTCAATGGTGAAACCCGTCCGCCAGCGCAGCATCCTCACGACATTCAAGGGCCGGACCGACTTTCTCGAAGCCGGTTCGATCGTGCGCAAAAAGCTCGACTGCAAGCGCAAAGTGTCGCCTGGCCGTCTCCAGGGCGGCGACAAGCTCGACATTTTCTGGCAGGACTTGCAACCAAACAACGATTATACCCAGACCATCAACGACACCGTCTTTTGCCCGCTCCCGCGAGGCACCACGGGATGGGCAACCCGCACGATTGATGTCATCTACGGCGGGTGCATCCCCGTGCTCATTGGCGACCAGACACACCACATGTTCTGGGACGTCCTCGACTGGTCCAAGTTTGCAGTGTTTATCAACGAATGGGACATTGAACGCCTCGAAGACATTCTCCTCGGCTACTCTTGGGCCGAGCTCGACCAAATGCAGGCAAACCTCATGCTCGTGCGCGACGCCTTTCTCTACCCGCCAGACGGGAGTGACATGAAGGAGGCGGTGCAGGAGCGGACGCCGTTTTGGTATGCCATTCACTCGACGTGGCTGAGAAAATTGACATTGTATCCGGTGTAGAGTATAGATTAGACTCGGGCTCGGGTTGGGCTCCATGTAACGTTTGCGTCGAGGCAGAAGTGTTCCATCAGTGGAATACATGGACGGTGCTCCGACTAACGTGACTACAGGATTGTAATGTGACTGTGACTGCGATTGTGACTGTGACTGCTCGACGACTACGACCACGCTCACCCCACACCGGCATGGTCTTGATAATCTCCAAATTCTCACCCACTTCTCGGCCTTCCCTGAGCTGTGCCTTCTAGTCGTCGTCGTACCAGTTCGTGCTAATCATCCAGTCGAGCTCGTCGACGAAGCGCTAGACGAGGTCGTGGTTTCCGGGATCGTTGCCAGCGTCAAGCAGCCCCACCGGTCACTCGCGCAATGGCAGCAGCGGCCGGGCTGGCACCCCACACGCAGATAATGGCGCATTGGACGCGGGCCTCCTTGCATTCGTCGCACGCCTCGTAGTCAGGCAGCGTGGCCTCGACAGCTGCGTGGTCAGTGTTTGGAGAAGGTCAGACGCACGAGGCGGGTCGGGGCAGGCTCGGGAGTGGGCTGGCGGGGGCGCTTGGGTGTGGGTTTGGGGAGCTGGTACGGGGGCTTGCCGTCAGTGACCACACATCAAGACTACACTTGCCAAAGCGCGGTACAGCGCACACGGGGCAATCTTGCCGCTCGGAATGTGGCGCTTCGGGGGTGCCGCTGCAATTGTTCGCTCACTGGCTGGGGCCACACTTACGCGAGCTCGGTATGTTGTCGACAACGGACAACTACGACGAGCCGCGCGTCAACTCTGCGTCGGTTAGCTTTCTTGCTGTCAGGGCGATACGTACACGTATTTTCATTGCCCCAGACCGACTTGGTCGTCCTTGTTACCGCGAGCCTACCCGTCAGTAGACGACAAGGACCATGTACTGTACCTACTGTGGGTGGGCGGAGACGACGCATCCGAGTCGCCGTCCATCCGCTGTGTGTGAGCAGGTGTCAGTCCCTCCCTGGGGCGCCAACCACTCACGTCATGGCTCGTGACGACCTCGTCGTCAACAGTGGTTGGGACCGTGGTTGGGGTGCCTCTCTGGGCGGCAGTCTCCTCACTGGAACACGGATGGTTGGGTCAACATGCTTCGGCAGACAACGGTGCTCGCAGTGTCCAGGTCCGTGAGTACAACCCCATGCTGATGATAAGAGTACAGCTATGCTTATGATAGTGTCACCGCCAAGCACTTGTTGTTTAATATTTATTATTTAATAATTCCCAGTGAATTCTTTCCATTTCCCATGGAACCCCAACCAGTCTTGCATCCGCGGCGACAACGTGAGCACTTGTGGGTTGTCCAATTACTGATATTCGCAGCCCAGCAGAGCGAGCTCACGATAGGACCGTGAGGACCGTGCCTTTAAAGCCTTTGGTATTGCGTACACCAGCTGGGCCGACCTCGAAGACCAAAGGCCACTCACCATCTCCCTCAAACTGGACAAAGTTCTCAGCCACCTGGCGGGCACCAGCACTGTCATCGACGGTAGCAAACGCAACGTCGCCCCACTCAAGAACGCCGTGAGGATCCTCGTCAAGCGACACGGCAGTCGCATTCGGGATGAGTTGCGATTACAACGCCATGAGTACTCTCAGAAATGCTTCCCAGTGTGCGTCGTGGGCAGAGTCCCACGATACCGACTTCGATGATGATGGGAGGGGTAAGTCCTTTATGACGGCCTTGGGCTTATTTCAGATGAGAGCTGTGTCACGTTTGGGGCTGAGTGTGTGTGCTGACATTAGCTGCGCCCCCCTCTTCGCAGCAATGTGAGTACTTGCGATGTTGGCCCATTGCTGATGATGCAGCACAGCCAAACGAGCCGAGCGACCACGGGTAAGGCAACTCGGGCCCGGATCTGGGGGACCACGACTGGATTCGCGAGTTGCAGGAGGAGTTGGCCGCAGAGTCAGAACATGCCGACAACCTGGAGAAGTTGGCCGCGGAGTGTGTGGACGAGGTGAGGCGAGCGAAGCAGGGTGCCAAAGAAAGCACCGACTAGGGGAAGGGAGTACAGGAGCGCGTCAAACAGGCCGTGGAAGCGGCCAAGAAACGCGAAGACGCGAGGACGCGTTCAATAATGGCGAGAATGTGCTCAAGAGCAGCCAGGGCGCGCTCAAGAGGCTCCAGGACGCGCTCAGCAGCGGGAGGCAGAGGCAAAGCTGGCCACGGGGCGCACGCACGACAGCCTCAAGGCGTCCGTCTCGGCGTTCGGCACCGAAAAGAGCGAGCTCGAGGCCGAGATCTCGTCCCTATGGTCACAGACGGCCAGGGCAGGGGCGCCCACGCACACCGCCAAGCTCGTGCTCTACCTCGCCGAAAACGGCGATCGCAAACGCGGCCTCGACTCGCAGCTCACGTCCCTCCAGATCAAGATTACCCATGCGATGGCAGCACCGGACACCCTCAAGCAGATGGAAAAGGGTCTGCACGGCGAAATGGCGGTCTTAAACACGACAAGCTGCTCCCCGAACAACAACGAGGCCGAGCGCCGCGTCGAGGAGCTTGAGCGGCAGGTCCGCGAGGCCAAGGACAAGCCGAAGACGAGCCGGTCGGCCTCCCCCAGAAAGAGGAGCGCGCGCTGGGTAAGGAGATGCTGAAGAGGTACGGCGAGTTCCACGAGATCAAAACACAGCGGTTTGCAGCCCAGATTATTCCCATGTACATGATCTTGCGCCGACCCGCGTCGGTGGCTTGATACTCACGGGCGGGGTTGAAACCGGTGAGACGCCGCCGTTGCGACCCTGCACATGCCGAAAAGTAGCAAAGCTACAGCGGCACTCTGTGAGGCTGTGTCGAGATGCATAGTGGTCGCGCATTGGCTGTACGCTATGTGCGCCAGTGGTGGGAATGGCACAGATCCAAGATGGATGCCAGTGATGCGGCGCTGCGCTGAGACTTGGTGTCTTGAGAGTTGGGTCCACCGACTTGCCAATCCCTCATGGATGCTCGGTGCTGTGGGTCGGTCACAATGGCGTTTCAAGGGTCCTCACGCCACCGAGCACGACTGAAAGGTTTTGTCGTGTGGCGTAGTGAGGCATGTGGCGACAAGGCTGTTTCGGAGGGGGATGTTGAGCCGCCTGTTAGACAGCCGTACCCTGCGCCTCCGACCAACCTTTGGGATACCCTCTGGACGCCTATCCAATGGGGTTGTGTACATGTACAGGGCCAGCGTGTCGCCCGTGTCGCCACATTATCTTCCCGCCGCCAGCGCCGCGCACCCCACGCCACCAGGCGGTCCATTCCTCGCTACGCGCCACGCTCCGACCTCCAACGAGTCTGTTGGCGGGTGAGCCCGGGCCAGCTGGCCGGGACCACTTGCGGCAGTGTGGCTGGTGCTGTGAAGCTCATCTTGACGGTGAATGGGGCTCCAACCAGACGAACACAATGCTGGCGGATAGGGAGATTAAGTGAACCATACACAGTGGCGCAAGGTTGAGGTGGCTGGTCAGACGTTATGCTGGGTCAGAAGCTGTGCTGCCAGCTGTCATGTGAGAGTGCAGAAGCAAAGTGTCTCGAGTGGCGGGCCGAATCGAGCGGGGTCCATGCGCGCGCGGGTTAGTTGCAAATGCACAGTTGACGAGCGACGCGCAGTGTTCGGTGACGAGGTGAACCAGTCCAGAAGCCGTTTAGCAGACACACAGGGCAGACCTGGACGGCCACCGACCGAGGCGACCATGTGAAGAGGCATGACAATTCATATACGAGCTAAGACGGGACCAGCCCGCTCACAGAAAAAAAAAACGAAACATTGTCGAACGACCGAGGTCGAAAGGGGGCTGCGATGCTTGCTTAGACGCTGATGTACGTGTTCCAGAGGTCGGTGGGCTCGAAGGGGGGGCTGGTGTTCATGAGACCGCACTTGGTGTCGACGCCGTGGAGGTTGTCAATTGAGCCGAAGAGCGAGTAGCGCTCGACCATGTTCGAGCCGTCCATCCACTGGGTAGCCTGGGTGATAAAGCCGGCCGGGTCCTTGCACTCGCCGCCGCCACCGCCAAAGTCGTGGCATGCCCACTCGGTAACCCAGATGGGGCGCCCGCCGTGGAGGTTGTAGGCATCGGTGACGAGCTTCTTGAAGACCTCGATGTCGCTCACGTAGACGTGGATCGTGATGAAGTCGGCTTTGCAGTCAGCGCCGCCGCCGCAAGCCTTCTCGAAGTCGACGATCCAGTTCACGTCGGCGCCAGCCGGGGCGGCGGACCCGATCTTGATGCCCTGGTTGCGCAGAGGGATCATCTCATTGCGCCAGTGGGAAACAGCGTCGGCGGGGGCGACGTTGGACGCGACCGCCGTGCCGGCGAGGTCGGGCTCGTTGAAGAACATGACGTGGGAGACCTTTTGGCCGTTCCAGTTGTTCGCCTTTTGCGCGTTCCATTGTTCGTACTTGCCGGGACCCCAGAACTGGGGGACAAACTCGAGGCCGGCCTCCTTGGCCCAGTCCGAGGCCTTGTGCTCCCAAGCCCAGTACCAGCTGATGCTACCGCTGATGTACTTGCGAATGTCGCGGTCCCCGTCGCCGTTGGGCCAGATCAGGCCGCGCTTGCCACCGTTACCGCCCGTGGGGCCGGGCGCAGTCGTCTCGGGGGTCTTGGGGGCCTCGCTGGTCGTGGCGTCGGCGACGTTGTGCTGGTTGTTCACGAGGGCTGACTCATCGGCGGTGGGTTGCTCGGTGGAGGCCTGCTCCTCCGTGGCGGAGGGCTGCGGCTCAGTGGCGGAGGGCTGCTCGTCGGCGGAGGGCTGTTCGACGGTGGAAGGCTGCTCGACGGCAGAGGGCTGCTCGTCGGCGGAGGGCTGCTGCTGCTTGGCGGAGGGCTGCTGCTCCTCGACCGAGGGCTGCTCCTTGGGTTTTACGGTGGCGCTGTCAGACGAGGCGCTGCTCTGTCCCGCGGGGCGGACGCGGCACTTTTTGCCGTTCACGTAGCCGATTTCGGTGTCGCCGCGGCGCGAGACGTTGTTGCGGATGCGGTGGTGGCGACGAGCAATGCCGTGGCCATGGGGAGTCTGGGGTGTGAGCAGAGCAGTTGGATCGGATGGGGGATGGAACGCACGTGAGGCTTTGCCGTGACGGCCTCTGCCGCGAGGCCCGCGAGGGCAAGGTACGGAAGGAGGTTGAAAAGCATGTCTACGGTGGTGGTTGCGAGGGGAGGAGGCAAGGGAGGAGGTGTAAACGAGAGACTCGAAGAGAGTGTGATGTGTGGGCCGGCCACGAAGAGTCGTCTACGAGGGGGGGAGAGGCGACGAGGATGAGGATGAGAAAGAGGAAGAGGAAGTGGATGAAGGATGAAGGATGGTCGATGGAGAAGAAACAAGAACTTGACGGATGCCGTGGCGCGTGAGTGAGTGAGTGTACACGGCGCGCAGGGTCCCGCCGCCCCTCGTTAGCGCCGCTCCCTCCCGCCCGTGTTTGGGGGTGCGGTCCCCGGTCGCGAAGGCTTGGCATGTTGGCACACACACAATATGATAGGTTGTCAGACAACCCGACAGGGGCAATGCGTCAGGGGCGCATGCACGCCCGGGGGCACCATGCGGTGTGGTGCCTACCAGGCCTCACCAGACCCCGGCCAGGGCGATGATCCATCCCGCACTGCTTTCCTTTCCGCGGACGAGAACCCAGGCCAGGCATCCAGGCATCCTTGACAACGAACGCCCTTGCCCCGATCTCTGTGCTTGCCCTCGCTCCCGGTGTTGCGAGCTGGCTGAGCATGTGGCTCAGTCGCCGAGCCTCTGGCACGTGAGGCAATCGCGGGCCCCATGCGAGGTTGGTGTTGGTGAAAGGCACGATCCAGCACTGACATGGACGCCTCTGTGGACTACGATAAGATATGCAAGATTACCCAGTGGCACAAGGTGGATGGTAGCTTTGTTTGTAGTTACCATGTGCGAGCTAGATCTTTGCTTGTTACCTTGCTTCGGCGCTATGAAATCGACCCTCACACAACTGTGTCATTCTCGCTTGCCTGTGCTCATCAGTGCTCTCGGACTGACTAAATGTTCTGCTTTCAATCCAAAGGATCGGAATGTGAAACAGGAGGGCGGCGTAGGCGAAGACAGGCTGCAGGATGCTAGACATGAATGCATGCTTCAGTTGTACTTTTCACATTATCGGCCGACGGCGGCGTTTACGAAACTGAGTGCGATCGAGCTGTCAAGTGTCCCACTCGACTTGGACGGTAGAGCCGGCTAGTTGCGGTCGAGGTTCATGAGTGGGTCATCGTTGCCAGTGTTCTTGGTCGCGTCGCGGAAGTGGGGCAAGTGCAGGTGGGGCATGTGGATGTTGCCGATCCAGCCGTGTTCAGCGATGGCGTCGGCCGCCTGGTCGGGCGCGGCCTTGATATCGGCGTTGTGATGGGTGTTGAGGTCCGTGGGGACGCTCGCGCGCGGCTTGTCGCCGTGAATGTCATGCGCAAACCAGCCGTGTTCGGCAGAGAGAGCATCCGCTGACCGAGAAATCCAAGAGATGCAGCCTTCACCCAGCACGGCCTCGTCGATGCTGGCAGTGTCGATGTCGAGTAGCGTGAGCCTGACGCCTCTTTTCTTGATGCTTGGCGTCGACCATACCCATGGCACCACAGAGCAGGGAAATTTTAGAACAGAACATTGGACCGCTTGCTGGAAATGCTGCACACTCCGCTGACGATGGCTGAAGGGTATATGCGGTTGTCAGTTTGCATCAACCTGCGTCCAATGGGAAGCGATAGTGTCGTGATTCTATGACATTTCTATCGTCGTTACAATTCTGAATGTACAACTTCACCGCTGGAGCAGCCACCACGCAAGGGCTCTTCACAGCAGGGAATGGTTGTCGGGAACGCTTCAGTGTGAGCAGCGGTCATTGTGGTCAAACTCACCCTTCAACCAAACCTACGAGGGTCCGGAGAGAGTGGGACAGGAATCGGCAAGCTGGTGTTGTCAACAAGAGTGCTGGGGCGTCCTGCTCACCGATCGACTAAACGCGTGAGGGACTCCAGTGTTCCGCAGGGCGATGTGCCTCAACGTGATGGCTGCCATTGCCTGCAAAAGGGAAAGTATCTCTTTGTCGTTGCCCTTGTCATCCTTCTCTGGGGCAGATGGGCCGTACGAGTCTGAGAATTCGACGATGGTCGTCGGATGCTCTCCGTCCCCGGGCACACGAAACTTGCCAAGGGCTGTGGAGACGAAGACGATTACGAACCGGTTCCCAGTTGTTATAATTCCAAACGGCGACCCGGTCGTCAGGCAGTACGAAACGACCTCGATGATCAAGGTGAACATGGTGACTTGATGCCTCTCGAGATCGAGGATGCACCTCTTATTCGCGACATACTCGGTAATGACAAGTATCCCGTTGTTGACTTCGGCATACGTCTCGTCCTTCTTCCACTTGTCGAGCTCGTCGAACACCTCGTCTGGGACGACAAAGCGGCGCTTCATTTCCATGAAAGAGAGAATCTTCTCGTATTGTACTGTGCCGTGCGCGATATAGCGAGTTGAAAGGGACCGATCCGTGTACGCGTGGTCTTTGTCATTGTTGTACTTGAAACCGTACTCGGGAGTAAAAGATGGTGTGTCCCACGACGGTGGAAGATTGAAAGCAGTGACCTTCATGAGCTCGTCGAAGAATGTAGCCAGTTGTCCATCAATCCACGTTCCCAACGATGACTCGGCGGTCAAATGGGCCGTTTTCCTTGCCAAGAGGTGGGAAATGGCCTCCAAGGCAGGGTCGCAGCCGTGGGGGTCACTGTCAACAGCCTGATGAAGGTTATCGACAAGTTTCTGTATCGTCAGTTGGAGTTGGGTGCACTGCACACGGATGGGCACCTTGATTTCGTCGACATCGAATCGGTCCAGTAGAATCGTCCTCCGGTCCATGACATGTGCCACGACTGGCTTAATGCTCTTGTAGGATGTCGAAGCAGCGCCGTTGGACCACTTGGCTGGTCGCTGCCGAAAGCGCTTCAGAACCGAAGACCACTGCGATGTTAGGTTTGAATAGAGCGGCAGCTCACCAATATCGTCATACTCTAGTGCTTTGTCAGTCTGTGTAGCTGGTGATGGAAGCGAGTGGGGTTTTTTTCTATCTTGGTCAGCTCGAGGTCAATATATCAGACGTGGTCGTTGGCGCTTGGTGATGCTTGGCATACAGGAGTAGCCTCAGGTGGTGAGTATGAGTACACACCGCGGCAAAGGCAGTGTCAAGACGGGATGGATGCTGTGCCGGTGGTGGAAATGGTGGTGGATGGTGAAACGAGCGGTGTGTTCTCTATCTGTAACTGGTCCGCTCGAGGTCATTGCATCAGATGTGGTCGTTGGCGCTTGGTGATGCTTGGCATACAGGAGTAGCCTTAGGTGGTGAGTATGAGTACACACCGCCGCAAAGGCAGTGTCAAGACGGGATGGATGCTGTGCAAGGCTTGTCGTCAGCGCTCTTCACCGGCTTTCGTAACCCACGACACGGTGGATGGCGGTGGATGGTGAAACCGGGGGGGGGGGGGGGTGGTCTAGTTTACGTAGGGGCGGGAGTGCATTGGGTTTGACTGCATCGCCTCGGCAATACAGTATCGCTGGCATCCCAACATGTCCCTCACCGCACACGTCTTATTTAAACAACAACCATACTTTCAGGCCATCGACACTTTCAGGCCATCCACACTTTCAGGCCATCCACATTTTCAGGCCATCCACACTACATTGACACAGCCGCCATGGATTGGATGAATACCAGGTCTCCAGTCGACGTACCTCTCGACCTTTCCTTCCCACGTACCAACTGGGACGGCGTCAACATCTACGAACCTCCGTTCAACCCAAAGAAAGTGGGCAAGGACAGGGTCGCTTACGCTGCCAACCAGGCGAGTAAAGCCATTGCGTCTGTCCTGGCAAGCAACAGTAGGAGCGATAGCGGGGACAAGAGCTGGGACAATATCGACCCGACTTGCTTCAAGCTCGCTGTCTTTGACAAGGCCAAAGAGTTGTACGTGGCTGAGCTGATGCTTGGGCACCGTGTGCTGATGTGTGCTGATAGTGCAGAGAATCTGCCTGGAATCGGGGCCAGCCACCCCTGGTTAGCATTCGGCCACCTGAGTGGCTGCAGACGCTCCCACGGTTCATTCAGCTGGCGTATGACTCTGTGAGTAGTATGGGGCCACATGCCTTGTATGCTTGTGCATGCAGCTGGGCATCCTGTCCACTAGTGCGGCGGGATGAGTTGCGGAACTGACGAAAAGGCAAGACAATGCATCTTCAAGGCCAACCCGACCGTCGATCGCGCGCGTTTCAGCGACTACGCCACTATCCAAGACTTCTGCGTTCGAGCCTTTGATCACTGCTACTTGGGCGATCGTTATGCACGATGCGGAGAGATTACCCCAGCTGTTGTCCAAGCATCAGAACTGGGCAAGTGGGACGGTAACCTCCTCTTCGACCCCGAGGATATTGGGACTGTCTCATACGCCATCCCGCTCGACAATTTCAAAGAGGACATGGTTTACACTGGTGGCGACGTCAAGGGGGTCTTTACACCCTTCAAGCGCCGCGTCTCGAATACAGAGGTCAGTAGCCAGCCCTCTGTGAGTATCTCCCAACCACCCAGACCCACCAAGAACAAATGGAACAAGGGCCTAGCAAAGCTCGTAGGACGGACAACGACGAGCCAAGCACCAGCGGCACCCCCGAACCTGGGGACGATCACGACGCGCGCCAAGATGTCAACCTCGGCAGCACCCTCGATGGGCCCAACAACGGCAATGTTCCCGGAACAGACGCACGAGTGGAATCGAGCCCCTCACCCACCGGCGCATCGGGAGCCGTTCGACATCTGGCCACGACCTCCAATGGAAACACCGACCAGGGCACAGGCCGCGACTCGAACTCCTCCCCCACCCCGCCCTCGGCAACAGGCAATCTACCAGCAGACGACGGATCCGTCGCGGCCGAAGCCACCCGGGACCCATCAGATGGTTGCACCGACCGCCCAGCCGCCGCCACAGACAATGCACCAACGCAGACAGCCCCCCCGACAGACACTGCCACAGCCAACTCACCACGCACAGGTGTACCGGCAGCAGATGCAGGGAGGTCAGGTTCCCCATCACACGACGAATAGTAGGGTACACGCCGGTGCTGACTGGCGGTAGACGCAGTGACGCAGTCTTTGTCCTGCCGTCATGTATGTATGAACGTGCAGTACAGTGTAGCATTGCTCTAATGGCCACCATAACGATGTATCCACTCGAGTCGGCGCGCGGCGGCGTTCGTGCTGCAGGTGACGATCGACTAACTCGCTCCCTTACAACCCCACAGAGTGTGGGAGCGATCTTTTATGCGCCTTTCGCTCTTGCTGGCTCCAGTGCCTCTGACGGACGGGACTGATAGACGACGACTGCCGAGACATGACTATAAGGGTGCTTAGTGGAGCAGTAGCACACCTGCAGGAATCCCGACGTGCAATCCTCGTAACATCCAGTCCTTTTGGCCTCTACGTTCGACTCGTACTCCGTCAGCCTAACCCCCCCGCCCCGTCTTGGGATGGGGTACACATTCCTACACGTCCCGCAGGCCTCACACAGGATGGCCTGCTTGATCCAGTGGGCGCGCAAATAGAGAGGCAGGCGGGGTCGGTGCCAATGAGCAAGGGGACGTTGACGGGCGGTACAGGTCACGTCGGAACTACGGCCACGAAGGGTACCGCATGCACTGTAAGGGTTAGGGGGGTTACAGGGTGTTCCGGGGGTGGGGGGTAAAATTTTGATCCCTTCGAGACCTATACCATCTTGTAGTGTTTTTTGATCCGATTTCAAATATGTTGGTCTTGGACCCTGAATCGCATTTTCGGTATCACATTTTGCAATTTTAAACTTTCAAATGTCAAAATGTGCGACCGCGAAGAAGGTGAGGGTCATGAGTCATGCTGAGTCTGAAGCCCCCGTGAGATGTGTATCTAATGGTGTTGGTTGCAAATTGGTGCGTGAAGTACTCGTCACGCTATTCCAGTTTGAAAAGGGTGCATCATGTGGTGAAACATGGTTATCTGGGGCTGGGGTATTCAGTCGGCCATTTGGCAGGTATCGTGACTCATGGTCCAAAAGATACTCCCTGAAGCTACAATTTTGAAATAGGGAACATGTCCCTGAGATAAGCCCTCGGCCGGCCATGACTATTAATGCCTGTATAACACAGCCTGGCTACCTAGAGATTGGTTAGGACAGACTTCCGGCACATTTCCGCCCACTTCCGTCTCACTTCCGCCATGGAATCTATGTCGAAACACAATGGACCATTTGGCAGGTATCGTGACTCATGGTCCAAAAGATACTCCCTGAAGCTACAATTTTGAAATAGGGAACATGTCCCTGAGATAAGCCCTCGGCCGGCCATGACTATTAATGCCTGTATAACACAGCCTGGCTACCTAGAGATTGGTTAGGACAGACTTCCGGCACATTTCCGCCCACTTCCGTCTCACTTCCGCCATGGAATCTATGTCGAAACACAATGGACCATTCCACGCACACTCTCACTGCTATTCCGACACATTCCGTTGCATTTCCTATCACGATTCTACTTAGGGGGTTAGGGGGCTACAGGGTGTTCCGGGGGTGGGGTTTAAAATTTTGGGGGTTAGGGGGATTAGGGGTTAGTGGTTACAGGGTGTTCCGGGGGTGGGGGGTAAAATTTTGATCCCTTCGAGACCTATACCATCTTGTAGTGTTTTTTGATCCGATTTCAAATATGTTGGTCTTGGACCCTGAATCGCATTTTCGGTATCACATTTTGCAATTTTAAACTTTCAAATGTCAAAATGTGCGACCGCGAAGAAGGTGAGGGTCATGAGTCATGCTGAGTCTGAAGCCCCCGTGAGATGTGTATCTAATGGTGTTGGTTGCAAATTGGTGCGTGAAGTACTCGTCACGCTATTCCAGTTTGAAAAGGGTGCATCATGTGGTGAAACATGGTTATCTGGGGCTGGGGTATTCAGTCGGCCATTTGGCAGGTATCGTGACTCATG